>ONZH01023784.1:0-505732 GCA_900303285.1 Rhinella marina | reverse complement strand
AGAGCTCAGTGGGGGGAGTGGGGGCTTGATTTTTGCAGGATGACTTGTAGTTTTCATTGGTATAATTTTGGGGTACATAACACTTTTTGATAAATTTTTATTCAGTTTTTTTGACGGTGAATAAGCAAAAAGCACCAACTCTGGCACTGTTTTTTAAGGCGTTTACTGTATGGGACAAATTACATGATAATTCTGTAATGCAGGTTGTTATGGTTGCAGCGATACCCAATATGCCGTAGGCATTTTATTTTTGCATTTTTTTCCATTGAAAAGCATTTTTTCTGTATTTTTTAACTTACTGATTTTTTTTAAATTTAATAAAACTTACTTTTTTTAACCGTTTACTAGTCCCACAAGAAGACTCTCACAGGCTTATGCAGCACAGTGTATACTATCAGTTCTATAGTGACAGGCACCAACAGGTTGCGCCAGAAAGGCGCAGCCTGATACAGATGTACTGCAGGCAGGCTTTCGGTCTTCATTAGGCACCCTGCGATCTCATTCATGGTGTGCTGGTAGGAGACAGAGGAAGTCCTTTCCCTCTAAACCATAGATGCTGCGATTGCTATTGACCACAGAAATTGACCACAGAATTTAAGGGGTTAAATTGCCCAGATCGGTTTGCACTGTCTAGTGTCTTCCTCACTAATGTGTGTTCTTTGGTGAACAAGCTGGAAAAACTGAGGGCCTGGATCCTTACACAGAGAAGGCTTATGGATAGCAATCTGATACATGCTATGGAGATATGGCTGAGCAGCAATGTTCCTAAAGGCGTGGTGGAGATGAAGTTGAGCACTGTTTCAGGGCCAATAGATTGGTTGTAACTTGCAGTGGTGGGTTGTGGATTTATGTGATTAATGCATGGTGCACAGATGCTGTTTCTTTTGGTGCCCATTACGCTACTGATTTGGAGGTTCTGATTGTAAAATATAGACCCTTCAACTTCCCACATGAGTTCACATGCATTGTTGCTGTTGCAGTGTACGTTCCTCCAGATGCTGCAATCATTACAGAGACGTGGCTAAACGCTCAAGGGCCCTGGTGAAAGAGTGCAGTTTGTGCCACCGGGAAGAAGACTGGGGAAGAAGGGGTTGTCGTGAGTACAGCGGTCGCAGCACTTCATTCACTGCTCCTTCTGCATACTAGTGAGAGCTTCCATAATTCCATATTTGCTTTATAAGACGCAATGCCAGGGGGCAAGCGCAAGGGGGAGGGTTGCGACCACTGCAACCCCTATAGCTAATCCACTGAATCAGTAAGTTGCAAACTAAGTACCCAAAGGGAGCCTTTATTGTCACTGGGGACTTCAATCATTGTGACTTGAGATTCAGTCTTCCAAAATCTAATAAATGGCTTCACCCAACCACTAACCATGAGTGGAAAAAAAATGTTTGTTTTATCATTCATATTCTCTGAAAAAAAGCCAAGACAGCCAAAATTCTGCAGGGGTATGTTTTGAGCACATCTGTAAGTGTTTTGAAAGATTAAGGGCTCTTTCACATGACCGTATGCCCTCCGAGACATACGGTCCGTGAGCGGGCCATATGCCCCGGAGCGACATCGATTGTGCGCACGGGAGCGCACAGCATCCTTGATTACAATGATGCTGTGCACGTTGGGCCGCCCGTGGGACTATTGTCGTGTGAAAGGGCCCTAATTCTTTTTCACTTGAAATCCTGTTTGCCGGCCACTTTAGACCCATATCAATTTGCTTATCAATGAAATAGGTCAACAGAAGATGCCATGGCCACTGCGCTTCACATGGTATTGACTCATCTGGATTATCAGAATACATATGTTTCAAAGTTATTTATTGATTTCAGTTCTGCGTTCAATACTGTCATTCCCTCTGAGCTCTGATTCCTAAGCTTAGTTATCTTGCTGGTAATACATCTATGTGTAGGTGGATTTTGGATTCCTTTACTGATATTAGTCAGTCTTTTTGCCTATCAAATTAGATACTGGTATATTGCAAGACTGTGTATTCAGCCCTCTTTTTTATTCTTTGTTCACATATGATTGTGCTCCTACTCATGGCTGTACCTCTATAATTAAGTTTGTGGATGATACCTCAGTGATAACTTTGATTAGGGATTATGATGAGTCGGCATATAGGGAGGAGGTACAGCATTGTGTGGTGTTATCAGAATAATTTAGTACTTAACACTAAGAAAACAAGAGAGAATGTATAGGCCCCCCAGAGCGTTTAGCTTGGGGGACACATGGGGGCAATGGCACCTTTATTTTAGTTAGGTAGGGTTTTTGCTTGTCCCCCCCCCCTTTTTTTCTGTGTCCCCCTTTTTCCCGCTCTTTATTTCAGATTTACCTCAAGATTGAAGCTGTAATCCGGTTCCAGCTGGTTTAAGCAAGATCTTCTGAGGCAGCTGTAGCTCCGCTTTTGATTGGAGGATGCTGTTGCTGTAGGAGAATTCATGGCCCTGATTTGTTGTCATGTGTTCGGCGGGAAAACTCCTGCCTTTAAATAGAGGGGTTCGGCGGCGCTTCTGGGCCAGTTACAGAAGATCGTTGCTGGACCTGCAAGATGGAAGCCCTGCTGCGTCGCCTGATAGAGAAGGCTGAAAGTGCCGGTGGAGAAGAGTGGCTGAGGATCTGCCTGGAGCTGTCATCGCCGCCACTGATGCCTCCGATGCCACCGCTACATGAGAGACCGCCGATGACGCCGCTACCAGCGATGCCGCTGATGCCCTCGCTGACCGCCTCAACATCATGTCCTGGAGTGCAGCCAGTGAAAGATTGTAGCAGCCCTGAGCCGGAACTACGCCTACCTGTTCCTGTGTCCGGTCAGCGCCTGGAGGAGGGGTTAACAGCGCGCCCATCTAAAAGAGCTAGAAAAACTAGGACCGCTTATACTCCTCCTCCGGTGACTGGGCATGGGTAGAGAAACAGGGATGTCGGAGAGCCTTCCTCATCCAGCAGGCAGAGCCAGAGGTCCTCCAAGGCTAAAGAGAGGGAAGCGCAGAGCGTCCACAGCCGCAGGGAGGAAGTGAGCAGCAGCAGAAGAAAGTCTCAACAAGAAGCAGCTGGTCCTTCTACAGCCTCAGCGATCTCCAGCCAGCGCTGCAGCCAGGATTTATTGGGGTTACCTGTTGAGGGTTTCCCACATTTTGTGGTTCAGCCATCTCCAGGTCCTCATGGAATTCCTTCTCAGAATACTTCAACCTCTGGTGGTGTCCAGGAGGAACAGGATTTTGGTAAGATCAATGTGATGCCTGATTCATCTTTATTGTCTGGTCTTTTTAAATTGATTGTGGATTTTACCAGCAAGTAAAGGGTTAATGTAGCTTTAGATGTCTGGAGCCCTAGCAAATTGAAAACCCCTAAATCTCTTAGTGCTGATACGGTTAATAATATGTTACCTCTGCTTGATAAAAGTACTGGTGTGAAGCAGATTTGTGTGAAAGAGGCGTTGGCGCGTGAGGTCTCGCCTCTGGGTTCTCATTTAAATATCAGCATTAAGGAGAGGATTTGGCGTTCAGAGTATGTTGACATTATGTAATTGTTACCGTCTGCTAAGGAGCAGGTGTCTCGTACTGACAAAAAAGATGAGAAAGTTGATGACGATAGAAAAACGTTTTTTGCCCAGGTCATTTAACAACTGGTTACAAGCTTTTTGTGTATATTCAGCGGTACTGGGCAAAAAACATCCACGCCTGTTTCAACATCTGGACATTATTATTGTTGGGGCAAAACCCCCTTCTCTATGATTGTCGGGGTCCTAATTCAATGAGGATGAGCGCTCAGAGGAAATAAATGCAGAACATTGTTCAGCTAGATCAGATATTTCCCGTTTATTGACAGAACACGTTGCTCTTTATAGTACAAAAACCGCAGCTAGGTGGGTGGAGTTCCTATAGTGCAGATGTGCACTTTCTGTAACTTTTTTCTAACATGACATTTACTGAACTACTGAACCAAACCACACATTTTGTTCCATCCCACCCACTCTTCCTGATCACAGAGAGAAGTGTCTGCTTTAAGAGGAAGTCAAAAGGTCACATGCATTTCTGTTCCTATAAAGAAGAAGTGGTTACCCTTACAATGAGCGTTATATTTAGTTCTGCAATTTCCTGTAAGTAAGTAACTTATCAGAAACATAAAAATTTCTTCTTTCAAATTAATCTTAGGTTAAGATGGAGTCCTGATACAAAATTAATTCTTAATCCCTCACAATTCCCCCATTTTGAGATATCTTGGAACTGACATCCTAACCCAGAGGTACTTCAGTTGGGATAGGCCCAACCGCCAGCTGGAGGCCAGATTCCCTCCCAGGTATCGATGCAGTTCCCAAGACTTCTCAATAATCCTGGTAGTTTCTCCTTTTGGTACAGGACCTGTTGGCGCACATACACATCAGCTTCATCACAGCATATACTACTATACTTTAGATCATCTGGCCCTGGTCTTCTTTGTGAGACAAACTGCTAACAAGACATATGAACAAGTTCTTTAAAGGTCAGAGGGATTGCCAGATAAGGCACAGTTCTTGAACCCTCACGGGACTGTGAGTACAGATCCAACAGTCCTTCAAGCAGCACCTGATGGTGCAGTATCAAAGCATTGTCCCATTCATCATTTAGTTGACGAAATACTGCTGACACGCTCAGGGTCAGAGCCACTGTCGGCAGGAGGATCTTCCTCCTTGGGCGTCGGACTTTCTTGCAGTGAGAAGCGTGTCCTTCAACCTTTACTGCTGTATGAGTAGTCAACAGGACTTGGAAAGGACCATCAAATCTAGGATCCAGGCCTTTCCTCACGTCTTCTTATCACCACCAGTCTCCTGTTGGCAGACTGTGTGTTTCTTCTACTGAATCTGGAAGGGAAGCAAACACTTGTTTATGGGAGTTCTCAAGCCTCTTTGTGAGGGCCCGCATGTAGCTTTTTAGGCTATCATTGTTCATTTGCAACCAGTTGCGGAAAAAATACAATCCTAATCTGGGGAACCCCTGTCTGATTCAGTAACTTCAGGGACACCATACCTGCACACCAGATCACTGACCAGTTTCTTTGCTGTGTTCTTTGCATTTGCCTTTGCTACTGGGAAGGCTTCCGGCCACCCTGAAAAGAGATCAACACACACAAGGACAAGCTCATATACTCCTACCTTAGGCAGTTGTATATAGTCTATCTGCAGTCTCTGGAACGGGTAAAGTGGCCTCGGGGGCGCTTGCTTGGAGTCTTCACCACTTGACCGGGATTGTTCAGTGCACAGACCATACATCCTTGTACAAACCGAGCGACTACTGTAGAAAATCTTGGAGCAATCCACCCTGCATTAACCACACTTACCATGGCACCTTCTGATAGGTGAGTGGGCCCGTGGGCCTCCTGAGCCATAGCTGGGTACAGAGGGCGTGGTAGACAAATGTTGTCCTTGTTTTCTCCAAATTCCATGTTTGGCTCCTTGTTCTTTTTCCTCAGGAGGGGCTTGTTGGAGCATTCTCTGAAATGTACTTACTGAAATGTCCTCAGGTCTCAAGGCTCTCACCGGGGTGGCGTCAGCATTCAGTGGATGGAGTGCAGCTTGTTTGGCCGCCTTGTCTGCTCGATCATTGCCTTTTGCTTCCACCGTGGTACATCTTGTATGAGCCTTTACCTTAATAATAGCAATCTCCTCTGGTAACAACAGAGAGTTCATAAGTTCAAGTACAGAGTCTTTATTCTTTATAGGCTGGCCTGCTGATGTTAGGAAGTCCCTGGCCCGCCAAATAGGTCCATATTCATGTGCAATACCAAAAGCATACCTTGAGTCCGTGTAGATGTTCACCTTCTACCCCTTGGCCAATTTACACGCCTCAGTGAGTGCCTTCAGCTCCACCTCTTGCACTGACATGTGAGGTGGCAGTGGTTCAGCTGTCCCTACCTCATGCTGTGTGACCACTGCATATCCAGTGTGGAATCGGCTTCAATCTACAAAATACTCAAAATCAGGGTTATCAAGGGGGTTTTCATGAACATGTTCAAAATCAAATGTTTCCTGCTGTATTAATTGTACGCAGTCATGTTCAACGAGATTGGTTAAAAGTTCTGATACACCTCCCTCCCCCATTTCTGAATCTGTAATCGGCAACAGAATAGCAGGATTCAGAGTAGTATGAGTACCATGAGGAGTGCACACTGGAGTCTAAGTTGCCTGGCCATAGAAATGTGCGTGAATGTCATGAGATGTTTGTACAGTCACCGGGTAGTCTAACACAATTTCAGAAGCTTTTTCTATCATTGCCTGCACTGCCGCTACTGCCCTGACACAGGAGGGGGCGCCTCTGGCGACAGGATATAATCTGGCAGAAAAGTATGCCTCTGGCGTTCACCATGTTTCTGAGTCATCACAACCGTATTGTGACCCTGCATTTCTGAGCAAAACAGCTGAAATTCCTTGTCATATTTCGGAATACCCAGGGCCGGGCTGAGGTTATGCTTAGCTTCAACATATGAGAATTATTCACTGCCTCTTCTGTCAGGCGAAATGGGTCCGATGACAGACAATCATACAGAGGCAACATTAACATGGAGGCATGCCTGATCCAGGGGCGACAGAGTGACACCAGCCCCAAAAACACTCTCAGGCTTTGTGCTCCTTTAGACACTTGTATTCTTTCTCCACTGCCTCCTTCCTCTTTGGGGTTAAGTGACGGTCTCCGTGAGAGAGACAGCGTCCTAAAAATACACTATTTTGAGGCTTTTTACACCCGTTCTGATGGAGGAAAAAGAGATATAGTTGTTTCACAGCAAGTCTCATTGCCTTCAGCACACAGGAGCCAATCATCCACGTAAGGACAGATTGCAGAGCCTGTGTATACATGTTGGGGAGTTCTGAGCCCCCTGCGGCAGGACGGTCCAGGTATACTGGTTACCCTTAGATGTAAAGGCAAACAGATACTGACAGTCAGGATACAGCGGGACACTGAAGAAGACATCTGCCAGGTTTATCACTGTGAAACACGTAGCAGTGGATGGAACTTGTAAGTAAGGTATGTGGGCACTATTGGAGTTTGTAAAACTGTCACCTTGTTAACTTCTCTAAGATCATGAACCATCCTGTAACTGACAGGCTGGCCCCTAACTGTTGTCTTCTATTGGGAACAGCAGGGTATTATCGGTAGATACTGTTTTTACCAATATACCGGCTTAGAGGAAATCATCAATTTGACTGACCACTGCTATCTCCTGGGCATGACTGAGGGGGCACTGCTTCACTTGAGGGGGCTGACATCCTGGCTTAAAATACACTATAGCCGGAGACACAGGGAGTCTTCCAATGTCTGTGTTAGATTTTGCCCACAAATCCTCCGTTACCACCTCAAGAACAGCCTGGTCTACAAGGGTTAATTCTGAAGGCTCAGTCTCAGGCAGGGCCAGTGTCGCTATTAAGGGACATAATACTTCTTCTGGGGCCCCAAAATCTACATGGGTAGTGCCATTGGGATCAAAGTGTATGTGGGCTCCCAGTGCTTATAAAACATTAGTCCCTAAAAGAGGTTCTGGCATTTATTTATTTTTTTAAATAATTGGGTGACAACCGTACTGTCTCACCCATTAGTCCAGTCTGATCCCACCCCATGTCAGTCCAAATGGTCCGCAGTCCAGCTGCATAAGTCTCTACTGTCTCTTGAGGTCCCTGAATTACGTCTTTTAGATTTCTGGAACGCTCAACTTTTCTTTCCCTTTGCCCATTCCTTGAAAACTCAGACAAACTCTGCTCCTGATGATAAGGTTTTCTAGAGACAAATCTTCAAAAGTCCTCCTTCTATGTTCAGTCAGGAAAGGGTCAACAACCCGATACTGTGATTCCCTAGTTTCATCAAGTCCTCCAGGTCAGCCCAAGTGACTCTGTATGTCTCCTGAATCTGCTGTAACATCCTAGCAGTGGGCATTGGTCTCATCAGGGGTCTGGGAGTCTAGTCAGCAGTCCTAATAGGTCTTTAGGACTCCAGGGATGATATTCTGTCACAGTAACGTAATCACACTGTCCTAACGGTCCTGGGGCTTCGGGAGCCATAGGGGTGAATGTGTCCGTGGTGTCTGGTGTGGGTGTCTGAGCAGGTAGGATTCTAGTCTTAGTCAATACAGGACAAATGCCTGCTGGTTTCTGGGGTCGACATGTCCCACAAACTTTACAAGTGTCAGTCTAGTCTGGGTTCTGATTTCCACAAACATTACACGTCCATCCCTCTGGTCCACTCCTGGACTGTCTGGTGGCTGCACTGGCCAGGGGGTATGGAGGTGGCGTTTCTCCAGACTTCTCACATTGCTCTTTGTGAGTATACAACAATCTGCCTTGCACAACTTCTCCTCTCCACCCCTCAGTTTCAACCTCACGAGCTACCTTTATCCATGTATCAACAACTACTTCACAATCATGATCCTTTATCCAACCACAAATGAATCCTTCTGAATCTTTCCCAGACTAGCTTCCTCGGGCTTCCTCCATGAATCATGGTGCCACCGTACTAGTACTCCTAGGGTTAAGATTCCCGTACTTCATCCCTGCCTTCTCCAGCACTTTGTCCACATTCTGCAGACTCTCTTTACCTCCTCTTTCCTTCATCAATGTTTTGGCTGTCTTATAACCTTCCGGTATACTAAAATTATTCTCCATTGCTCTTCAACTGTACCAACCAGAACAACTATAGAAAGTAACACAATTCAGACGTCTATTTTTCCGCTCAGTTCCAAACAGAGCTTTATTTACTCTGTTTCTGAGATTTATTCTCCTCAGTTCCACAAAGCTTCTCAACTATAAGCATATAGTTTACTTTGTCCCTGAGTTTTCCCTTTCTATAATGTTCAGCAATTTTCAAAACCCAGTAAAGAACAAACAAGACGTATACCGTGACTCCTAAAACCAGACCAAAAACATCCCAAAGTTACTCATGAACAGAAACTAAACCCAACAATCATAGGTATTATCAACCTTCAAGGTTCTTTATCAATATGGACTCGACTGTAAAAGGACTTTATACTTACGTTCCTTCAACAATCCCTCGAGCCAGACAACCAGTCAGGGAGGCACAGATATATTGTAAAATAAAGTCTCTTACCTTGCAGCGCTGTCTTTTATATCTGTCCATCCCGGTCCGGATTATCCAAGTTGTCGGGAGATCAATGAAGTGTCCTTTAGTCGAGCCCCACGTTTGGTCGCCAAGTTTTGTTGGGGCAAAACCCCCTTCTCTATGATTGTCGGGGTCCTAATTCAATGAGGATGAGCGCTCAGAGGAAATAAATGCAGAACATTGTTCAGCTAGATCAGATATTTCCCGTTTATTGACAGAACACGTTGCTCTTTATAGTACAAAAACCGCAGCTAGGTGGGTGGAGTTCCTATAGTGCAGATGTGCACTTTCTGTAACTTTTTTCTAACATGACATTTACTGAACTACTGAACCAAACCACACATTTTGTTCCATCCCACCCACTCTTCCTGATCACAGAGATAAGTGTCTGCTTTAAGAGGAAGTCAAAAGGTCACATGCATTTCTGTTCCTATAAAGAAGAAGTGGTTACCCTTACAATGAGCGTTATATTTAGTTCTGCAATTTCCTGTAAGTAAGTAACTTATCAGAAACATAAAAATTTCTTCTTTCAAATTAATCTTAGGTTAAGATGGAGTCCTGATACAAAATTAATTCTTAATCCCTCACAATTATTGAAGCTTATTGCAATTTTGGAGGTATGGCGTGGTTTCAATATAATGAGACATTTCACCAAAAGCTAGCAGTTCACCCTTCCCTTAGATGGGGGGTAAAAGATATTGGCTTATGGGTTAATTTAATGTTGCCACAAAAAGCTTTCATCATTAAGTCCTCAAATTCTTCTCAAACTAGTATGAAAGAAAAGGTCTATGTTTTTCATTTAATGAGTCAATGTGTAAATGGCTGAACAATTGCCGTTATAGGCATGAATGTTCCTTTTGTGGCGGCGCTCACCCTATGGTCCGCTGCTTCAAAAGAAACTCTCAGTCCGGCCAGCAGCAGCTTGGTACCAAGGAACATGTTCTTAAAAGCATGGAGTCCAGTGAATCTGGCTGCAATGCTTCCTTGGCTAGAGCGGTACCCAGACCGCCTGAAAGCTAAATTAACTTTTGACGGTTTTAATTAAGGTTTCATGGTTCCTTGGTAATGGCTGTTGTTGGGTTGAGAACCTAAAATCTGTTTTTATTCATGAACAGGTAGTAGGCCTTAAATTACAAAAAGAATTGGATTTGGGCAGGATTGCTGGTCCATTTCCCAATCCTCCTTTTGAGAATTTTAGGCTGTCCCCTTTGGGGATTGTGCCTAAAAAAGAGCCTGGCAAATTTAGACTTATTCATCATTTGTCATTCCCAAGCAAGGGTTCTTTAAATGACATGGTGGAAAAGTCTTGTGCTTCTGTTGAATACGCCTCTTTTGACGATGCCTTGAGTTTGCTTAGGTGTTTTGGAGTTGGTGCTTTGTTGGCAAAGGCTGATGTCAAATCAGCTTTTCGCTTGCTGCCAGTTAAACCTTCTGGTTTTAATTCTTTGGGATTTCAGTTCAAGGGTTTTTATTACTTTGATAAATGCTTACCTATGGGTTTTGCCTTATCTTGTTATTATTTTGAGGCTTTTTCTACTTTTGTTCATTGGGTTTTGATGTGTTTATTTCCTTTTGGCGGTATTTTGCATTACCTTGACGACTTTTTATTCGTAGGTCCTCCTGATTCTAGTGTTTGTTCTGATTTGTTGTTTGGTTTTTTAGACTTATGTAGTAATTTTGGTATTCTGATTGCTTGGAGTTTTTAGGAATTGTTATAGATGCTGTTAAAATGGAATTTAGGTTGTCAGAAAGTAAATTAGATAAAATTAGGCTAGCTATAGTCTCTTTGTTGAGAAAAAAGAAATGTACGTTGAAAGAGTTGCAGTCTGTTTTAAGGTCACTTAATTTTGCCAGTAGAATAATACCAATGGGTAGAGTTTTTTCAAAGCGCCTTTATTTCGCTACCAGAGGTTTGAAATCTCCTAGTTCCCATATCCGTCTTACAAAATCTTTAAAAGAGGATCTATATGTTTGGTTTGAATTTTTGAATACTTTTAATGGAGCTAGTTGTTGGCAAGAAGAATTTGTGGATTCAAGAGCATTGGGCCTTTTCACCGATGTGGCTGGTAGCTGTGGTTATGGTGTGTTTTGGAATGGGAAATGGTCAGCTGAGCCGTGGCCTAGTTCATGGGTTGATTCAGGAGTGACCAGTAATATTGTGTTGTTGGAGCTTTTCCCTGTAGTGGTAGCTGTAGTTATCTGGGGTTCGGCGTTTAAGAATAAGAAGATCTTATTTCATACTGACAATAAAGCAGTTCTATTTGCTATTAACACCTTATCATCCAAATCTGATTTAGTTGTGAAGTTATTAAGACATTTGGTACTTTTCTGCATGCAGTGTAACATTTGGATTAAAGCTAAATATGTTACAGGTGCATGACCTGGTGAATAACTTAGATTCTCTATCTCGTTTTCAGCTCGCGAAATTCCGGGAACTTGCTCCGGAAGCAGAGCTGGAATGGATTCCTTGCCCTTGGCATCTTTGGGACCTTATTTGGGATTATTAACTGAAAATATTAAATATTCTCTGGCACCAAGAACATGGGCTGCTTATGCAACAGCATGACAGGATTGGTTATTGCTTAATGAGTCAAATTTTGTTGAGGGTACCTGTGATGATGTTAGTAAAGGTTTATTATTTATTGCTAATCTATGTGAAAAGAATTTGTCATTTTCTGCAGTTTCCAAATAAGTTTCTGCTATTTCATTTTTTCAGAAGTTATGGTATGCAGCCTTTATCGTCTTGTTTTCAAATTAGGCAGATGTTAAAGGGTTATAAGAAGCGTTTTTGCAATGTGGATAATAGAAGAGCCATATCTGTTCGGTTGTTACAGGATCTGTATAATGTTTTGCCGGAAGTTTGTTTTGATTCCTTTGAAGTTTTGTTGTTTCGTACGGCTTTCATTTTTTTGCGTTTTTTGCTACTATTAGAATTGGTGAATTGGTTGCAGTTAATAGGTCAGTTTGTTCTGTTTTAGCTTTTTATGATGTGTCAGTTAATGATCATTTTATTGAGATTTTTCTTAAGCGATCAAAGACGGACCAACATGGTAGAGACAGGTTTATTAAACTTAATTAATGGGTTGATTCTGCTCTTTGACCATTGACTGTTGCAAAAACTTGGTTGGAGATTTGTCCATTGGTATATGGTCCTTTCTTAAAGAGGACCTTTCATGTCTTGGACTTACTGTAGATAAATACATTTATTGGTAGGGCAACCCCTGCTGCTTCTGATACAGGGTTCGGTTTTTCAAAATATTGCTCCTGCGCTCCGCTGTGCCCCCCTGTATTTCTCCCGCTCAGTATGCTAATACTGAGCATCGGAACAGGGAGGAGGAGACGCCCGGGTTTCTCAATGGCTGTGCTGCGATCCAGTCACATTGGAGAGAGCGTCACAGCCAAGGAGTTTTTTTTCTCCTGATGTAGGTATTGATATTTTTAATCTTGGACTACAAAATGCTATTGAGAAATGGCTGCAATGTTTGTGGGGGCCTCGCCTTTTTAAGGCTTGGCTTGTGGGGCTGTATCACTCAGTATTTCTCAGTGGATTTCGGTCATTAACCGATGGTTTCTGATGGTTATTAATTTATGATGCTTGATGAATTTAATTATTTATTAATTTATTTATTGGATGGATTTACCCTTAATAAAACATTACGGCCATTTTATTCCAAGAAAGAAGTTGTCATGTTTTTATTTTAGGTTTAAGTTGTAGTAAGTTTAAGGGGTGCCATTTACCTCCATGCATAGGCCCCCCAGAGCATTTAGCTTGGGGGACACATGGGGGCAATGGCACCTTTATTTTAGTTAGGTAGGGTTTTTGCTCCCCCCCCCCTTTTTTTCTATGTCCCCCTTTTTCCCGCTCTTTATTTCAGATTTACCTCAAGATTGAAGCTGTAATCTGGTTCCAGCTGGTTTGAGCAAGATCTTCTGAGGCAGCTGTAGCTCTGCTTCTGATTGGAGGATGCTGTTGCTGTGGGAGAATTCATGGTCCTGATTTGTTGTCATTGTTCGGCGGGAAAACTTCTACCTTTAAATATAGGGGTTCGGCGGCGCTTCTGGGCCAGTTACAGAAGCCCGGATTGTCGCCCTGCCCTCCCTCCCTATTTATTTTTTCCCTTTCCTATCGCTTTGCTTTATTAGTAGGGCTGTATCACTCAGTATTTCTGAGTGGATTTTGGTCATTAACTGATGGTTTCTGATGGTTATTAATTTATGATGCTTGATGAATTGATGAAGCTTTGCTTTATTAGTAGGGCTGTATCACTCAGTATTTCTGAGTGGATTTTGGTCATTAACTGATGGTTTCTGATGGTTATTAATTTATGATGCTTGATGAATTGATGAAGCTTTGCTTTATTAGTAGGGCTGTATCACTCAGTATTTCTGAGTGGATTTTGGTCATTAACTGATGGTTTCTGATGGTTATTAATTTATGATGCTTGATGAATTTAATTATTTATTAATTTATTTATTATGGATTTACCCTTAATAAAGCATTGCGGCCATTTTATTCCAAGAAAGAAGTTGTCGTGTTTTTATTTTAGGTTTAAGTTGTAGTAAGTTTTAGGGGTGCCATTTGCCTCAATGTTGTGGATTTTAGGAGATCTAGGAGTTGGGTACATTTTTCGATTTTTATTAATGGAGCAGTGGTGGAACAGGTGTCTTACTTTAAGTTTCTCCATATTTATATTTCTGATGATCTGACTTGTTCTTTAAAGGGGTTCTCCAGGAATTAAGAAAATCACAATTCTTAAATATTACTTTATTATCAATATATTCCCAAATACCTTTCATTAGTTATAATGGCTCATTTTGTCTGGAGAGCAATCATCAGGGGAAACAAAATGGCTGCCATTCTATTGGTACACACAAAACCTGTCCTAATCACACAGGAGGACAATGTACTACACAACACTGAGCCAAAGAGCTGCCTCATCCTCCTCTCTGCTCTGCTTGTCAGGGATTATAATCCTGAATACAGCGGATAAGAACTTTAGCCGAATCTCTAGAGAATTTAGTACAGAGAGGATGGACAGGGCAGACTGTGGCTATGGTAATAGAGACTGCATACAAGTGCTGCTGCTCATTAGCCACACCCCACAATCCTCTCATGTCTCCTCACCATCTCCATTCCTACAGAGATTCAGCTAAACAAGACAAGCAGAAAGGAGGCTGAGGCAGCTCCTTAACTCAGTGTTGTAAAGTAACTTGTCCTCCTGTGTGATTAGGACATTAGGATTTCTCCTAATGATTGCTCCATAGACAAAACGAGCCATTATAACTAAAGAAAGGTATTTGGGAATATATTTATAATAAAGTAATATTTAAATATTTTCATTTTCTTAATTCCTGGAGAACCCCTTTAAACTCTTACTCTTAAACACTTATGCTTTTGGAGGTGCCTTAACCCCTTCGCGCCCAGCACCGTACTAGTACGGCGCTGGGCGCGTGTTTAAAGATGGCGCCCGCTCCTGAACAGAGCGGGCGTCATTGCCGCGGGTGAACTGCTGATTTATACACATACAGTAATGCCGATCGCGGACATTTAACCCTTCGGATGCCGCGGTCAATCCTGACCACGGCATCCGAGGGCTTAAAACACTGGAAGTGCGCGCTTCTGGTGTTACTCTGGCTCCCCCTTGTGGCGATCGGGGGAACCGGAGTATGTATGCAGCAGCCCCTGTTATAGTCAATGACAGGAGGCTGCTGCATAGATTTTCCTATGGAGCCCTTCTGTGTAATAGGGCTCCATAGAAAAGAATTAAAATCATCACAGACTCCAATGCTAATACATTGGAGTCTACGATATACGTAATCAGATGATTGCTTGTAATAGTTCCCTATGGGAACTATAAAAAAAGTGTAAAAAAATAAATAAATAAAGTTTTTTAAAAAAAAATTAAAAAAACATAAAAGTTCAAATGACTCCCCTTTTCCAAAATAAAAATAAAAGTAGTAAAAAATTTTTAAAAATACACATCATGGGTATCGCTGCGTGCGAAAACGCCCATACTATAAAAATATAAAAATTTCTTTCCCGTACGGAAAACAGCTAAACGGAAAAAAGCGTCAAAATGGCCGATTTGCCATTTTTTGTCACTTTTTTTTTCTAAAAACAATTAAATAAAAAGCGATCAAAAAGTCATACACACCCCAGAATAGTATCAATGAAAGGTTCAGATCGCCCCGCAAAAAATGAGCCCCCATACAGTTCCGTACACATAAATACCAAAAAGTTATCATGTAGAGAATGTTAATACATGGCACTTACTAATGTATTGTGATTGTCCATATTGCCTCCTTTTCCTGGCTGGATTCATTTTTCCATCACATTATACACTGCTCGTTTCCATGGTTATGACCACTCTGCTATCCATCAGTGGTGGTCGTGCTTGCACGCTATAGAATAAAGCATCAGCCTCTCTGGTAGCCGGGACCATGGGAGTTCACATAGGCTAGTGCTTTTTCCAATATTGTGTGAGCATGACCACCACTGATGGATTGCAGGGGTGGTCTGTAACCATGGAAACGAGCAACGAATAATGTGATGAAAAAATGAATCAAGCCAGCAAAGGAGGCAATATGGACAATGACAATACTTTAGTAAGTGCCTTGTATTAACCTTCTCTACATGATAAATGCAACTAACTGAAGTGAGAGAACCGCTTTAAGAGTGCTCACCTGTGTCCTACGATATTGGTAGACTTTTATTGTATCTTTGAGAGTACACTTACAAATGTTATTGCAGTGTGATATGGCAATTACTCTGCAACTGATTGCAAACCAGCAACATGTGAGGAAATTATAGCATTATAATTATAGGAATCCAACAACACATTATAGGAATCCAACTGCCTTCCACTGAGTCTTTATCACACATGGTGTTTGAGTTGGACGCAAGGGATTTTAGAGGATATTTATCATCTGAATCATGGACTTCTTTAGCTTCTTCCACAGGCTTCTTCCAGAGGCTGTGATAATGGTCAATTCTACAATGTCTTTTTAATTGTTTTAATGTACTACAATTTTGACTGTATTTGGTATTCTAGTATTTAAATAATTCAGTTAGCATCCAAGCAGAAATAAAAAAAACAACAGTATTTCATTGACATTGGACTTGTACTTGCACAATGACAATAAAGTGGAATCTAATTTAATATTCATTAATAAACTATGAATAAATTATTAGAGAATAATGCAGCAGATATTTAGCACTTTAATTGGCTATATACAGTGCTGTGAAAAATCATATGCCCCTTATAGATTACTTTTGTTTTTGCACATTTAAATGTTTCAGAATATCAAGCAAATTTGAATATCAGACAAAGATAACCTGAGAAATGCAGTTTTTAAATGATGATTTCATTTATTAAGAGAAAAAAGCTATTCCAAACCAACCTGGCCCTGTGTGAAAAAGTATTTGCCGCCTAAGGCTCCATTCACACGACCGTATGTATTCTGTGTCCGTGTAAAAACGGAACGGAAGACATACGAAGTCTTCCGTAGTGTTCTGTAATTTTGCGGACCCATTGACTTTAATGGGGCTACGGACGTGTTTTGCGGCCAAGTATAGGACATGTTTCATTTTTTTTTGCGGGAGTGCATTTACAGTGTGTGTTTTTTACAGTGTGCATTCCGCATTTTTTTTCTCCTATGGAAAAATGAATGGGTCCGTATGGTTCCGCATCTTATCCGCAAAAATGCGGATAAGATATGGAAATGAACATACGGTCGTGTGAATGGGGCCTAACCAAATAACTGGTTGTGCCACCTTGGAGAAACAGGTGCAATCAGGCATTTGCGATAACTGGCAATGAATCTTTCATATCTATGTGAAGGAATTTTGGCCCACTCTTCTTTGCAGAATTGTTTTAATTCAGCCACATTGATGGGTTTTTGAGCATGAATGGCCTGTGTAAGGTCATGCAATAGCATCTCAATCGGATTTAAGTCCAGACTTTGGCTAAGCCACTCCAAAACCTTAATTTTTTTTCCAGCCATTTAGAGGTGGACTTGCTGGTGTGCTAAACTTAACTGAGGCTGGTGAGGCCTGCAGGGCTTTAGATGTTGTTCTGGGTTCTGTTGTGACCTCCAGGGTGAGAAGTAATTTTGGTAGACTGGCCACTCCTGGGAAGGTTTGGCACTGTTCCGTGTTTTCTCCATTTGTGGATAATAGCTCACACTGTGGTTCGCTAGAGTCCTAAAGCCTTACAAATGGCTTTGTAATCTGACAGATGTCAATGACTTTCTTTCTCATCTGTTCTTGAGTTTCTTCAGATTTAGGCATGATGCGTTGCCTGGTTCTATTTAAGTGATTTCTTGATTTTACACGTCTGGAAATAATCAGGCCTGGGTGTGGCTAGTGAAATTGAACTCAACTTTCCAAAAACTGTGGTTAATCACAGTTAATTCATGGGAAGGGGTTGTTATTTTTTTTGCATAGGGCCAGATTGTATGGGATAACAATTTTCCCTTAATAAATGAAATCATCATTTAAAAACTGCCTTTTTATATTTATCCAGGTTATCTTTGTCCGATATTCAAATTTGTTTGATAATCTGAAACATTTAAGTGTGACAAATGTGCAAAAATAACGGAAACCTGTAAGGGACAAATACTTTTTCACAGTACTGTACATGGTCGATTCACATTATTATGACCACTTGCTACTTCATCAGCAGCACATAGCTTATGAAGGAAGTCACGTGTCATGAGCTGGCTTGGTGGGTATACAAGGTGTGCAATAGACTCTCTGCACACATATCCCTGATTGCTGTCATGGGTAAAAGGCGCAATTTATCAGAGTTACAAAAAGGCTACCAGATGGGTCTCCGAAGCAGATGGATTTTTACAGCACCTCTGTTAATGAAGTTGCATCGGCAAAAAAGGCCTCAATTTTCAAGGGCTTGCCTTCTCCTATGAGTCAAATTTTCTGCTTCATCAGACGAATAGACGTTGGCATTTCAGGGAGAAACATCAGAAAACAAACACCCTGCAACCATTGCTGGAAGAACACAAGCTGGAGGTAGCAGAATTATGGTCTAGGGATTGTTTAAATGGCAGTCTCTGGGGCCACTCATCCATGTTGAAGACACTTTCAACAGATCTGGGTATAAATCCATCCTTGCAGATCATGTTCACCTTATAAATGCTTTTTGTCTCCCCTGGGGTGGAAGGGATCTTCCAGCAAGACAATATGACATGTCACACGGCTAGAAATGTCAGAAATTGGTTGGAAGAGCATGACCGAGGATTTCAAGTATTACCCTGGCACCCCAATTCCCCAGACCTGAACCCAATTGAGCATCTGTGAGACCACCTCAATTGTTATATTCGCTCTGTGGATCCTCTGCAGCAGCTGTGGGATGCAGTCATCATGGCTCCAGATAACTGTGACAACCTACCAGGACCTTATTGAGTCTCTCCCAGTCCAGCTAGCTGCTGTCCATGCTTCACACAGCGTTTAATTTTGGTATTAGCTGGTGGTCATAATAAATAACATTTTCTTAGACTTTGCAGATTTTTGGAAGTGGAAGGAAAAAAAGGAAGTGTGCAAAGTATTTCTGAAGAAACCTCATGTTATCAGATAAATTTCATATGAAAAGCAACATAACACATTCCACTTAGAAATATGCTTGATCCTTCTGGAACCATAGACATTGAATCTATAAAGCCAGAAGGGAAAATTCAGTAGAAATATTTCATGTGGTAGAGCAAGGAGAATATACTGATAAATCGTCAGCTTTAAATTTAATTAAAGAAGCTAATGAGCCACAGAAGCTTAGTGGAAATTCCCAGGTTCTTCATTGGTGATTTCAAATGTGAGCTAAGTTAACAAAATAAGATTATTAAACAAGCACAAAGTTTCTAACGGCAATATAATGAAGACTTATCACATACATTCAACATTTCCCTTAGGAAAGAAGCAGCTAGAAAAATCAAATTGCCACTTTCACACAGTCAGTATTTTGCTCAGTATAACATCAGTATTTGTAAGTCGAAATTAGGAGTGGGTCCAAAATATGGAAGAAGGTCAAATCTTTCATTATGATTTTTCTGTTTGTTCCACCCTGGTTTTTGCTTAAAAATACTGCAAAACACTGACCAAATACTGGCTATGAGAAAGTGACCCGTACTTCAGAATAAGTGGCTTCAGAATAAGTTGTTTTGTGTGTACATGAAGAATAACATGATCCCTTATGTACATGTTATATGAATCTTGAATCTTGGAATTTTTCATCAATGAATCCCTCTGATGGCTCAATCTGTAATTCAGTTTTCCCTGAATTATGGGGATGGAGACTAGCTGGTATAATGTCTCCCATACACTGAACACACAGAGAAGAGAAGATCCTGCTCTCCTATCTCTCTGTAGCACACCCTCAGAAGCAGCAGCACGATAGACAATAAAGAGCAGTACTGAGCAGTGTAGCTGTGAATCCAGCACAAAAGTGAAATAGGGAATTGGTGAAGGGGGCATTTTAATCTAATATAAAATATATTACAAAGTTTTGTATATTTGCTTATACAGTGCCTATTTATTATTGTAAGGTATATTAGCTAATGAAAATGAAAAAACCTACAAACTGAACATCTCCATACTTCCTACATGCGGGTACTTTTGAATTAAAATGTTCCCTTCTTGACTAATAATGTCAATAAAGGTGATAAGCAGAGCCAGAGAACCAAATGAAAAATAAGTAAAGCAAAAATGTTTTCTGACTAGCATAAACATTACTGCCCACGCTATAAATATAGAGGTTTGCTCTGTCTTCCTTCCCACTAGGAGAAAAGCTTTGTTGTGTGTGACACTGCTGAGACAATGTTGGTATTTATATACTATGTAATTATGATCATTGTAGTAGGACAGTGAGATGTTTCAATTCCTGATTTTATTTTTTTTATTCTGATTTTCAGAGCTAAAATGTATTAGCAAATTATGGCACCAGTGTTATCTATCAATGTTCGAAGTACATAATTATCTAACACACTAAAACAGCGGACCTTTGACCTCTAAAAGCAATGTAATACTGCAGTCTTGACTTACATAGCATCTTTACATTACACTTGCTGGAATGAGCGAACAACATTGCTTTCTGGTGATCTTACATTTGGGACTATTGGCTTACTGGTTTTACATAACGATCTCTGCAGGAAACTAAACTGGATGTGTGTGAGGAAGAGTGGTACATCAGGATTAAAGGTTGTGCAGTTTCATGATATTAATGACCTATCTACAGGATAGGTGGGGGTCTAGCGATGGGCATCCTGCTGATCAGCTCTTTATAGGGTTTGCTGTGCTTGTGCAAGTGCTGCATCTTCTTCAGTATTTACCTGCATGCCAGCTAATGTAATTACACCTGTTCATCCCATTCATTTGAAAGGGAGAAGAAGCTGTAATTACACTGCGCTGCCACTAGAAAGTAGACCGAATACAAGTAAACGCTTAAGTCCCCTTTCACACGAGCAGGAGACTTGGACGTCTCCCGCAACGCGTGCTGTGTACTGACCTCCCGGCACTGAATGGGGTTACATAGCATTATACTGATTTATGATGCTATGTAACCCTTACAGTTCTGGAATGTGTTGGATAACACTGCACAGCACACGTTGCGGGAGACGTCCGAGTCTCCTGCTCGTGTGAAAGGGGCCTAAGAGGATGCAGCACTTGCATGAGAGTCGCAGTACCTTCAAACAGCTGACTGTCAGTGATGTTTGTACTGTGAGTGGGACTTGCACCAATCTATTCTGAGGATAGGTCATCAATATCATGAAAACATAGGAGAACAAAGTATAACGTGCAGTGGAGTCTTTCGTCTAGTAAACATATCGTTATCCAATGAATATTTTTTCTATTACTGTGACTATTACTGTGACTGCGTTCTCCCAAATATACGTGATATGAAAGAAACTAGGCACTAGGAATAAGAGTATGCCACAGCGCCCATGAAAATCCTGTTTAATTGCAGGTTCAGACAAGATGCAAACGTTAGGAATAATGCACTGAATGGTGGAATTAATATGCATAGCAACTTGTGCAGATGTGAACTTTGGTGCCCTCTAGTGGTCAATGGAACACTCTGCAATCGTTCATGATTTAAAAAAAAAAAAAGAAGTTTTTTTTTTCTAGGGTTTCTCATTCAATATAGAATCTACAACATGGTACCCTGATTCCCAGAGGCGTAGCTAGAGGTTCAGCACAGGGGGGGCGAAACATACTTGAGTGGGCCCCCCACTTGGCTTCCCAAACGCACGTTTCCAACTTCACAGGCACATACTACTAGTTGTGGTTATAATATTGTATTAGAAAGATTACTATATAAACTGCTAGATCATCTATGCTGCTAAGTACAGTACAATAGACTTTCTACATACCCTACTCTAAATACTCTACCACATAATGCAGTGAAATATAGGAGTAATAGGAGTAAAAAACAAGAGGACTCCTATTGTTAAAGGAAACCTGTCCACAGTTTTTACATCACTAAACTAACAGTCCCCTGCCCCCATCAGACCTCAGATCATCAGAATGTGCCCCCCATCAGACCTCAGATCAGTGTATTGTGCCCCACCAGACCTCAGATCAGTGTATGTGCCCCACCAGACCTCAGATCAGTGTATTGTGCCCCACCAGACCTCAGATCAGCGTATTGTGCCCCATCAGACCTCAGATCAGCAGAATATGCCCCCATCAGACCTCACATCAGCCTACTGTGCCCCCATCAGACCTCAGATCAGCATATTGTGCCCCATCAGACCTCACATCAGCCTACTGTGCCCCCATCAGACCTCACATCAGCGTATTGTGCCCCATCAGACCTCAGATCAGCGTATTGTACCCCATCAGACCTCAGATCAGCAGAATGTGCCCCCATTAGTCCTCACATCAGCCTACTGTGCCCCCATCAGACCTCAGATCAGCGTATTGTGCCCCCATCAGACCTCCGATCAACAGAATGTGCCCCCATCAGACCTCAGATCAGCGTATTGTGCCACATCAGACCTCAGATCAGCATATTGTGCCCCCATCAGACCTCAGATCAGCAGAATGTGCCCCCATCAGACCTCAGATCAGCGTATTGTGCCCCATCAGACCTCACATCAGCGTACTGTGCCCCCATCAGACCTCAGATCAGCGTATTGTGCCCCCCATCAGACCTCACATCAGCGTATTGTGCCCCCATCAGACCTCAGATCAGCTTAATGTGCTCCATCAGACCTCAGATCAGCGTATTGTGCCCCCATCAGACCTCATATCAGCAGACTGTGCCCCCATCAGACCTCATATCAGCCTACTGTGCCCCTATCAGACCTCAGATCAGCGTATTGTGCCACAATCCAGACCTCAGATCAGCAGACTGTGCCCCCATCAGACCTCATATCAGCAGACTGTGCCCCCATCAGACCTCATATCAGCCTACTGTGCCTCTATCAGACCTCAGATCAGCCATATTGTGCCCCCATCAGACTCATATCAGCAGACTGTGCCCCCATCAGACCCTCATATCAGCCTACTGTGCCCCTATCAGACCTCAGATCAGCTTAATGTGCTCCCATCAGACCTCAGATCAGCGTATTGTGCCCCCATCAGACCTCATATCAGCAGACTGTGCCCCCATCAGACCTCATATCAGCCTACTGTGCCCCTATCAGACCTCAGATCAGCGTATTGTGCCCCCATCAGACTCAGATCAGCAGACTGTGCCCCCATCAGACCTCATATCAGCAGACTGTGCCCCCATCAGACCTCATATCAGCAGACTGTGCCCCCATCAGACCTCATATCAGCCTACTGTGCCTCTATCAGACCTCAGATCAGCATATTGTGCCCCCATCAGACCTCATATTCAGCAGACTGTGCCCCCATCAGACCTCATATCAGCCTACTGTGCCCCTATCAGACCTCAGATCAGCGTATTGTGCCCCCATCAGACCTCAGATCAGCAGACTGTGCCCCATCAGACCTCATATCAGCAGACTGTGCCCCCATCAGACCTCATATCAGCCTACTGTGCCCTTATCAGACCTCAGATCAGCATATTGTGCCCCCATCAGACCTCAGATCAGCATATTGTGGCCCCATCAGACCTCATATCAGCAGACTGTGCCCCCATCAGACTCATATCAGCCTACTGTGCCCCTATCAGACCTCAGATCAGCGTATTGTGCCCCCATCAGACCTCAGATCAGCAGACTGTGCCCCCATCAGACCTCATATCAGCAGACTGTGCCCCCATCAGACCTCATATCAGCCTACTGTGCCCCTATCAGACCTCAGATCAGCTTAATGTGCTCCCATCAAGACCTCAGATCAGCGTATTGTGCCCCCATCAGACCTCATATCAGCAGACTGTGCCCCCATCAGACCTCATATCAGCCTACTGTGCCCCTATCAGACCTCAGATCAGCGTATTGTGCCCCATCAGACCTCAGATCAGCAGACTGTGCCCCATCAGACCTCATATCAGCAGACTGTGCCCCCATCAGACCTCATATCAGCAGACTGTGCCCCCATCAGACCTCATATCAGCCTACTGTGCCTCTAATCAGACCTCAGATCAGCATATTGTGCCCCCATCAGACCTCATATCAGCAGACTGTGCCCCCATCAGACCTCATATCAGCCTACTGTGCCCCTATCAGACCTCAGATCAGCGTATTGTGCCCCCATCAGACCTCAGATCAGCAGACTGTGCCCCCATCAGACCTCAGATCAGCAGACTGTGCCCCCATCAGACCTCATATCAGCCTACTGTGCCCCTATGAGACCTCAGATCAGCATATTGTGCCCCCATCAGACCTCAGATCAGCATATTGTGCCCCATCAGACCTCATATCAGCAGACTGTGCCCCCATCAGACCTCATATCAGCCTACTGTGCCCCTATCAGACCTCAGATCAGCGTATTGTGCCCCCATCAGACCTCAGATCAGCAGACTGTGCCCCCATCAGACCTCATATCAGCAGACTGTGCCCCCATCAGACCTCATATCAGCCTACTGTGCCCCTATCAGACCTCAGATCAGCCCACCCAGCCACATAGGATTAAAATAAAAAACTTTACTTACCTGTTCTGCGCTGCGGCTGCCCTCCGGTCCACGCTCCGCTCTCTTCCCTGGCCCGCGCACACTATGACCTGACGCTGCGTGCAGCATCAGGTCATAGTGCGCGCCGTCAGGGAAGAGAGCAGAGCGCGGACCGGAGGGCAGCCGCAGCGCAGAACAGGTAAGTAAAGTTTTTTATTTTAATCCTATGTGGCTGGGTGGGCTGATCTGAGGTCTGATGGGGGTCCCTAAATACAAGTGAGCGCTTCCATAATGGAAGCGCTCACTTGTATTCGCCTGATAGAAGGCAAGGTCATCCTTGCTGGGGCCCCCCCTGAGTCACTGGGCCCGGAGCCGTCGCCCCCCCTGCCCCCCCGGTAGCTACGCCACTGCTGATTCCATAACAGCTGGAGAGCCGTGAGGTGTTGGCAGCAAAGCTGTAGCCCTTTACCCATGTTGGATATGTAATGCCTCATGCACACAACTGTATCAGTTTTCTGTTCGCAAAACACAGATCCAGGCCACGTACAGGCTAACATTTTCTATTTCTGTAGAAATATCCTATCCTTGTCCACAAAACAGACAACAATAGGACATGTTCTATCTATCCTTTTCTGGAGCAGACATAGGGACATTTCCAGGGGGCAGCTAAAAGGCAGGTACAAGGACAGGGTAGAAATAGGGGTAGAGCTTTGGTGGGGTCCCAAAAAATTGCCTGTATGGGGCCCTGAATTTTCTGATGGCAGCCATGTGTATAGGAACAAAATGAGCCTGTGGCCCACACTTTCAAGTCCATTCTAATTTGAAGACAGAATAAACAGACATTCTGAAAATGTCCCAAATGTATCTTAATGGCTGATGCTGAATGATAAATCTGGTACATCTTTAGACTGACTATTCTAGTTTATACCCAGTGAAATATACAAATCTCATACGGCCCCAGAACAAAACTTATTAAGGGCCCTCTTGCCCTACCCAGTTTCTCACAGTTCCCAGTATGCATGCGTCCATCACCAGAATGCAAAGCGCAATGCCCCAGAATTGTGATGAATTTACGTTTTTTTAAACTTATTAAGCACAGGAAATTTAAAAAAATTGTAATAAAAAAGTAAATCGTGGACTTTTATGTCAATAAAGTGAGATAGGTGCTTAACTCTATCCTGACGCAGTGATTTCCCATTTTTGCATTTTCGTTTTTCGCTCCCTGCCTTCCCAGAACCATAACTTTTTGATTTTTCCATTCACATAGCCATATGAGGGCTTGTTTTTTGTAGGACAAGTTGTACTTTCTAATACCACCATTTAATATTACATAGGATGTAGTGGGAAGATGGAAAAAAATTCCAAATGGGGTGGAATTTAAAAAGACCTGCAATTTCGCCACAGATTTACAGGTTTTGTGGCATTCACTATGCAATGAAACTGACTTATACTCTTCATTCTGAGTACGATTACAGCAATATCACATATGTATAGTTTTTCTTGCATTTTAAAGGGGTATTCTCATCTTAGACAATGGGGGTATATCGCTAGGATATGCCCCCATTGTCTTATAGGTGCAGGTCCCACCGCTGGGACCCGCACCTATATCCAGAACAGAGTGGGGAAGCGCTCCCCGCTGCGCTCATAGAAATGAACGCTCCCATTCATTTCTATGGAGCCGACGGAAGTAGCCAAGCCAGCTCGGCTATTTTTGGTGGCCCCATAGAAATGAATGGAGGGCGGCTGCGCATGCGCAGTGCGCCTTCATACAGTCCGGGGGCTCCGTTCTGGATATAGATGCGGGTCCCAGTGGTGGGACCCGCACCTATAAGACAATGGGGGCATATAGCGATATGCCCCCATTGTCTAAAATTAGAAT
This sequence comes from Rhinella marina, assembly GCA_900303285.1. Lineage (NCBI taxonomy): Eukaryota > Metazoa > Chordata > Amphibia > Anura > Bufonidae > Rhinella > Rhinella marina. Next base: position 479,753 of record ONZH01023784.1, on the reverse strand, counting down.
AACCCTTTAATACTGAAAAAAATAAAAAACTTTTGAAAAAAATTTTTTTTCCTTTCATCACCATAGTCTGACCCACATAACTTTTTTTTTTTTAGAGTTATGTCTACAGATATATGTGTGGCTCATTTTTTGTGGGACGATCTACCATTTTGGGATTTCTTTTTTAATATATTTTTCAAACTTTTTTTTCAGGTCCCAAAGTGGACCCCAACTTGCAATTATCAGATTGTAATTTGAATAGAATAATGTAATTTACTCCAGAATGTAGAATAATGTAATTTGCTCCATTATCCTGTACAGAAATTGCTACAGTATATATATATATATATATATATATATATATATACTGTATATATATATATATATATATATATATATATATATGTATACACACAGTGGTCCCTCAAGATACAATAATAATTGGTTCCAGGACGACCATTGTATGTTGAAAACCATCGTAACTTGAGTAATCGGTTCCAAAGCCCCAAAATGTCACCCAAGATAAGAAAAAATGAAGGTTTAAAAAAATAAGCAGATAACTAAGACAGATAAGACAAGACCTTACATATAACAGTCAGGAATAACTGCTAACTAGCAACTAATACAGCTATGTTACCAGAGAAGTGGCCTTGATTGGTTGGATCTGAGTCTGAGACATTGTATGCTGAGTCTGGTTTCAACTCTCAATGGAATTTCACCGTTCTGGTAAGTCAGGGACCAGTCCCTTAGTGATAAGGGGTAGTCTGAATTGAATGAATAATCACAGAAAGATTACCCTAAAAAATAACCTTTAATGATATATATTAAAATGCATTTGGTCAAAGCCAAATCCGGAACACTACAAAACAAATAGCAAAAAGCAAAGATAGTAAATAGGCTCAGGATTGAGGTGGTAACAGGGATAAGGTAACGAATGGTCAATAATGGGTGTAATCAGGGCCTAAAAAGAAACACTGGCCCTATAGTAACCCTATATATTGTGCGTCCCTACCTAAGACGGAATAGCCGCCCCGATAGGGGCGATCCCGTGCCTGGAACCTCCTAGAGACCCTAGTAAAGTCCTGGCACAGGAAAGACCATCACCACCCTGTAGCCTAAGAAAGAACAAAAGTGCACCATACCAGTGAAAGAAATAGTGATACAAAAAACAAAAAACCACAACTAGTAAAATGAAGTCGTCATCTGTCCAGAAATGCACCTGCTGATGATGTATCCGAGACAGGGCAAATAAAGAGGACAAAATAACAGGTTGTTTGCTGTAAGATATATATAAGGTTGTAAAGGCCCAATATATATATTCATGCAGAAGCCCAACGCGTTTCACCCGGCCAAGGGGATCATCAGGGGCTAGGCAAAGCAATATAATCTTGCAAACAAAACAACAATGCTGTTGATGCAGCAAACATGAGATCATCTATTTAATAACATATGGTGTAGCGCCATTGATACAGCAGCTTTCCAATATATTGATAACATATGGTGCAGCGTCGTTAATACGACAGCTATCCAGTATATATAATCAAGGAACACCTTGTTACACTCATATTAAAGAAACATATGAGACCACAGCGGCTGGTCAATAAACAAAGTAGCCAGAAATCAGATATTGGCTTAAAACTATAGATAGGCCTGGACGCCCGATGAACGTGAGGCCTAGTACTTGCGCGTCCCAGTCGTGAGGACGTGGCCGTGTCCGATGCCGCAGATGATGAGATGGTTGCAGGGGGACATTCAACTCTCAATGGGTCAGAAAAGACCATTGTATGTTGAAAATATTGTATCCTGAGGCCATTGGATCTTGAGGGGTTACTGTATATATATATATATATATATATATATATATATAGTACGAAAACAACAGCAGCACAAGTCAATCAATGAAACTACTGGTGCAATCCCTCCAGGCTTAGGACAATGTGCCCACGAAATCTAGAACACAAAAAGTGAGGCAGCACTCCAATTCAGTGAAAAAAATGGTGGACTCTGTATTCCCAAGATGCAACGTTTCAGCCTACTCCATGAGGCCTTTCTCAAGCAATGAATAGCCAGTGTGCACATCACATTAAATAGGCAAAGTGGGTGGGTACATACAATCATGTGATCAATTAGTCAAAACATATGATCATACATCATATCATAGTGCAAAATGTCAAAAAAATATATGCATTGTTTGAAAGTGTAAATAAGGCCACATCAGGTGTGGCTAAAGTAGTGACAACCTATATTCATATCACAGGAATAATCAATTATTCCCGTGACAAAGTGATAAGAATAGCAAGGTCTCACATACATGTGAATTAAAACCAAGATAAAATTATATTCACAACTCATACATCAAAAGACTGATGTTAAATCATCACCGGGTGCGATCATATAATCAAATAGGGGACTCACACAAGCGGATAATAGTATACACAAGCGGATATATATACACCTGCTGGCCTGAATTGTAATATACAAGTAATGAGCCTGGAAACTTAGTACAGGCTCAGACTCATTACATTATTTATTTATTCAGGCTGCACCTCATTATTTATTGGGCTGCACCTCAATGGGGAAGGGGCAGCTGTTTGGGGAGAAGATGGCTAGAAGGCTGGAGGAGTGTTTAAACTAGGGACTGGGGTGGAGGGTAACTACATTATAGATGGGGAAGATAGTGCAGATAGAGACCTGGGGCAAGGTAATGGAACTGGGGGAGGAATGGAAGGAGGAACAGTGTAGAAGGAAAGGTGTAGGGGAAAAAATATACATAAACCTTTTAACTGTATGTACACTAATGCCAGAAGCCTAACTAATAAAACTGGTGAACTGGAATTAGTGATGTGTGAGGAGGACTATGACATAGTGGGAATAACTGAGACATGGCTGGATGATACCTATGACTGGGCAGTTAACGTACAGGATTACAGTCTGTTTAGAAAGGATCGCCAAAACCGTAGAGGGGGAGGGGTCTGCCTTTATGTAAAGTCCTGTCTAAAGCCCACACTCCGGGAAGATATAAGTGAGGGACATGAACATGTGGAGTCACTGTGGGTAGAAATAAATGGAGCAAAAACCAATAATAAAATACTAATAGGAGTTTATTATAAACCACCTAATATACCAGAGTCCACAGAAAATCTACTTCTAAATGAAATAGACGAGGCGGCAAAACATAATGAGGTTGTTATTATGGGGGATTTCAACTACCCAGATATAGACTGGGAAACTGAAACCTGTATATCTCATAAAGGAAACAGGTTCTTGGCAATAACCAAAGACAATTACCTTTCCCAACTGGTTCAGGACGGCCATACTGGACTTAGTATTAACCAATAGACCTGACAGAACAACAGATGTGCATGTTGGAGGACACCTGGGAAATAGTGACCATAAAATAATAACCTTCCATCTGTCATTCAAAAGAGCGTTTCTTCAGGGAGGAACAAAAATACCAAACTTCAAAAAAGCAAAATTTAGCCAACTAAGAGAGGCCATAGGCCTAACTAACTGGGACAAAGTCCTCAAAAATAAAAATACAGCCACAAAATGGGATATTTTTAAAAGCATTCTAATATCTAATTGTGAGAGGTACATACCTTATGGGAATAAAAGGTTAAGGAACAAGAAAAAAACAATGTGGATAAATAGAACTGTAAAGAAAGCAATAAATGACAAACAGAAAGCATTTAAATCACTAAAACAGGAGGGGAGCGAGGAAGCATTGAAAAACTATAAGGAAAAAAATAAAATATGTAAAAGACAAATAAAAACAGCCAAACTAGAGACCGGGAGATTAATCGCCAAAGAGAGTAAAACTAACCCTAAAATGTTCTTTAATTATATAAATGGTAAAAAGTATAAACCTGAAGGTGTCGGACCCTTACAGAGTAATGAGGAGGGAGTTGCAGAGAGCTATGAGGAGAAAGCAAAGCTATTAAATATCTTTTTCTCCTCTGTATTCACTGAGGAAAATAAACTGTCAGATGAAATGCAGAATATAAAAGTAAATTCCCTATTAAAAGTGCCCTGTCTGACCCAAGAAGAAGTACAGCGGCGTCTTAAAATGATTAAAATAGACAAATCGCCAAGACCGGATGGCATACACCCCTATATCCTAAGAGAATTAAGTAATGTCATAGCCAGACCCTTATTTCTGATATTTAAGGACTCTATACTGACAGGGAGTGTTCTACAGGATTGGCACATAGCAAATGTGGTGCCAATATTAAAAAAGGGTCCAAAAACAGAGCCCGGGAACTATAGGCCTGTAAGTTTAACATCTGTCGTGGGTAAACTGTTTGAGGGTTTTCTAAGAGATGCTATCTTGGAGTACCTCAATGAAAATAAGCAAATAACTCCATATCAGCATGGCTTCATGAGGGATCGGTCATGTCAAACCAATTCAATCAGTTTCTATGAGGAGATAAGTTCTAGACTGGACCGCGGCGAATCAATGGATGTCGTATATCTGGACTTCACCAAAGCAGTTGACACTGTACCACATAAAAGGTTAGTATATAAAATGAGAATGCTTGGCCTGGGAGAAAATGTCTGTATGTGGGTAAGTAACTGGCTCAGTGATAGAAAACAGAGGGTGGTTATTAATGGTACATACTCAGATTGAGTCACTGTCACTAGTGGGGTTCCACAGGGGTAAGTATTGGGCCCTATTCTCTTCAATATATTTATTAATGATCTTGTAAATGGCTTTCACAGTAAAATATCAATTTTTGCAGATGACACTAAACTGTGTAAAGTAATTAACACAGAAGAGGACAGTGCACTGCTACAGATGGATCTGGATAGACTGGAGGCTTGGGCAGAGAAGTGGCAGATGAGGTTTAACACTGACAAATGTAAGGTTATGTATATGGGAAGAAATAATGCAAATCACCAGTACATACTGAATGGTAAAACATTGGGTAACTCTGACATGGAAAAGGACCTAGGAATTTTAGTGAACAGCAAACTAAGCTGTAGAAACCAGTGTCAGACAGCTGCTGCCAAGGCCAATAAGATAATGGGTTGCATCAAAAGAGGCATAGATGCCCGTGATGAGAACATAGTCCTGCCACTTTACAAATCACTAGTCAGACCACACATGGAGTACTGTGTACAGTTCTGGGCTCCTGTGAACAAGGCAGACATAGCAGAGCTGGAGACGGTTCAGAGAAGGGGCAACTAAAGTAATAACTGGAATGGGTGGACTGCAGTACCCAGAAAGATTATCAAAATTAGGCTTATTCACTTTAGAAAAAAAGACGACTGAGGGGAGATCTAATAACTATGTATAAATATATCAGGGGTCAGTACAGAGATCTCTCCTATGATCTATTTATCCCCAGGACTGTGACTGTGACGAGGGGACATCGTCTGCGTCTGGAGGAAAGAAGGTTTGTACACAAACATAGAAGAGGATTCTTTATGGTAAGAGCAGTGAGACTATGGAACTCTCTGCCTGAGGAGGTGGTGATGGTAAATTCACTAAAAGAGTTCAAGAGGGGCCTGGATGTATTTCTGGAGGGTAATAATATTACAGGTTATAATTACTAGAGATGGGTCGTTGATCCAAGGAGTAATTCTGATTGCCTGATTGGAGTCGGGAAGGAATTTTTTTCCCTAAAGTGGGGAAAATTGGCTTCTACCTCACGGGGGTTTTTGCCTTCCTCTGGATCAACTTGTAGGAAACGGGCCGAACTGGATGGACAGATGTCTTTTTTCGGCCTTATAAACTATGTTACTATTCATTGTATGCACTTATATAGCGCTACTATATTCTGCAGTGCTTTACAGACATTAGCATCACATTGTCCCCAATGGGGCTCACAATATAAGTTCCCTATCAGTATGTCTTTGGAGTGTGTGAAACTCACACAAACACGGGGAAAACATACAAACTCCATGCAGGTCCTAGATCAGATTCAAACCTAGGACCCCACTGCTGCAAGAAACCAGTGCTAACCACTGAGCCACCATGCAGCCCCGATTATATGCAAAGAACGCTTTCCCTAATCTCCGCCGGGGGAAAGTGTTCTATGCGTTTCCATTTTTTAGCCCTCTCAGACATTTGACCACTGCATCTGAAAGGTTAAATGTCCGCAGTCGGCATTACCACTGATCACGCACATTAGCCGTGGGTGTCTGGTGTATGAAACAGACTCCGGAGTGGGTGCCATCATTAAAGACCACACATCCACCGTACATGTACGGCGGATGTCATGAAGGGGTTAATAAATATGAAACATTCTGACCGCCATTTTTCTCAATATATTCATGCCGGTCAACTGGCATAAATTCATTGATAAGTGTGTTTCCCTTTTATTACAAAACTGACTGCAGCCACCACTCAAAGGAATTTATTTACCATTGACTGCGATAGTAACTGTAATAATCTGTTTGCTCTGAGCTCCCGATAGTGGTGGCTGCATGAAAATGCAGCGTTTTAAAATCAGGAAGAGATAAAAGAGTTCACCAAACCCTATGGGCTCACGTAGCAGTCGCACGGTCTGCCTTTATTGACAGTATGCCACTGTTTATACCACCTATTAGTATATATTATTTTATTAATTTATACTGCAAATGTGTCCATATATTCTAAAACTCTGTGCCAATGCACCAAAATCCAACAAAAACTTTAGATGAACTCATTGGTCCTATCCGTGCCTCATTTATGTGTCAGATTTATCAAACTGGTATAAAGTAGAACTGGCTTAGTTGCACATAGCAACCAATCAGATTCCACCTTTCATTTTTCACAGCACCTTTGGAAAATGAAAGGAGGAATCTGATTGGTTGCTATGGGCAACTAGGCCAGTTCTACTTTACATCAGTTTGATAAATTTCCCCCATTGTTTTTTGTGCATCTGAATAATAAATGTGTCTAAAATGAGGTGGGTCACAATTTTGGTGCAAACGGTGCCAAGAAAGTAGTGCAGTTACCATAATAAATGTGGGCCTAGGTACTTATGCAGGTTCACATTGAGTACCTAAGGCCACCTTCACATCTGTGCTGTGAACCCCAGGAGTCTGTAGCTGTGGAGGAACAAACTGCCGGAGTTCACTGTATCTGGCATAATCGGATACCACCGTGCACCGCGGGATCCCCATTAACTATAATGGGATCTGGTGGGGATCCATGTAGGCTTTTGGCCGGACCAAAAATGCTGCATGTAGTATTTTTTTTATCAGGCATATATGCTGGATACATTGACTAGATTAGAGTGATGGAGTTCAGATGGTCTAAGTTGGTGAGTAGTTTCAACAAATAGACTCACAATTCCAAAGACTGCATTATCTGACAAAATGGAAATTATGGAGGGATGTAAGAGAATAGCAATGAGGTAGTTTTTCACTAAAAGCTGTCATTAATTGTCCTATTAATAGGCATACAAAATGTCAGGTTTTCTGCATTGTCATTTGCATTTCTGTGCAGAGAATTTAATGTTAACCATTTCATCGGAGATGACAACGCAACTGTCCAGCTTTACTGTTCTTTAGAAATGTGTTAAAACATATTTCCTCTTTTTGAAATGTAAAGCAGTCACATATATGTTCTTGGGACATGTGGGGTATGCAGGCTCGGACTGGCCCACAGGGGTTCAGGTGAATCCCCCAGTGGACCCCTGAGCAAGGTGGGCCCCTAGTCTCCCACCCCCTGCACAAGTGGCACAATAGACTTACTGAACTATATACATATATTCAATATACAGCACCTCAACCAACCTATGTTCATATAAAAAAATTGATAGATTATTAAAGAAACTCAGCAGTTTATTATTATAGACACGATCAGAGCTGAGATGTCTTCTAGGTATAGAGGAAAGCTACCAGTGTCCTCTTCCACCCAGGACCTACCTTCTCAATGCTGCTGCAGGGACCCCCTTATTCAATCATCTGGAAGCATCTTGCTGCTGTGTGAGCAGGTAATATTTGAATGTATCTGTACAGTGGGCCCCCAAAATACATTTTACTGGTGGGTCCTAGGCACCAAAGTCTGACGCTGGGGGTATGTGAGATATAACACCGAGAATAAGAGATTTTTATTATAAGAAACAAATAATCTAAGCAATGGGATATTACCCAGAAAGAAATTATAATACTTGACAGGGGCATACACAGATCTCACAGGGGGCCCCATAGCAAAACCTACTATGGGTCCCCACCCTACCCAGTTTCACAATATAAATGTATCAAACATTTCCAGGCAACGCAGAAAGCAAGCCACAATGCCCCAGTTCTCTGAGGAATGTGCATTTTACTTTTAATTTATTTTAACTAAAAACTGGAATAAAAAACGTCGCCCACTTAATCTGACTTCTATGGCTGAGAAAGTGGAACAGGTCATTCTGAGCACCATATTTCTCAATATATTGGCATCAGACAAGTGGTATAAATACACTTCTATTACAAAGCTGTTTGTCTGCAGCCACCACTAGTTGGAGCTCAGTGCATAGGAATGTATATACTTACCATTGATCTCTTTACACTGAGCTCCACCTAGTGGCCACTGCATGAAAAATATTGAGTTCTTGCCCAGATGTATAAGTCCTGGTGTATACTTTAAATGCAGGCCACAAACTTGACGTGAATATTGCCTTACATGAACAAATTTTACATGGGTATCAGGTGCTGAGGTTGTCTGCGTTTTACTATTGATGATCAATCCTCAGGATAGGTCATCAATATCAGATTGGTGGGGGTCCGACTCCTGGCACCCCCACGATCAGCTGTTTGAAGAGAAAGCATCGCTGCCTTCTCTGCTCTGTTTACCTGCTTGCTGCATCGATTGCAGTGATGGGCAGATGTAATTACAAGCATGGCGTCCCTATTCACTTCTTTGGAATGGATCCAACTGTTCAAGCAACTACTATAGAGCAGTCCCATAGAAGTGAATGGGGACATCATACTTGTAATTACACTGCTCACCACTACAATTCCTGAGGCGAGCAGAGAAGGCAGCGTTGCTTTATCTCCAAACAGCTGATTGGCAATGGTCCAGCAGTCGAACCCCCGCTGATCTGATATTGATGACCTGTCCTGAGCATAGGTCATCAATAGTAATAAGCGGACACCCCTTAAATACAGTGCCAATATGCAGAATGTATGTTACCCCAAATTTACGTGGCTACCCTGCTCTACACAGGCCTTATCTATCAATAAAAACTCCTGTATCTGGATGATCCGTCCAAAACTAAGGGAGGAAGTTACATTAGAAATGAATAAAGGGTTTTCGTTCTGTGCATTATAGTGACGTTAGACATGACTCAATTTCCACATATGTGGCATGGCGATTTGTGGGAACATTAGAGGATTCATTTTTCGTGGTAACTATTACTTATTGAAAAAACTACCGTGGAACCGAACATGACATTTATATAAATGTGGGGGGTAGACTGAGAAAAACTCTACTGGGGGACGTTTATCATTACTGGCGTTTTACAATGCGGTCTTAAAGGGGTATTTCCATCTCACAAATGTAGTTTGTATAGTTAGATATAGCCATACCAATATTATTACTAATAGAATGTATTTATATAAAATGTACCGTTTAGAAGATTTGCCTATTTGTATATCTATTGTCCCACACACATCAGTCAGGCCGTTGCCCCTGGTTACGACCACCGCGGCAATGTAGTAGTGGTGGCCGGCTTGCTAGATAAAACAATGGAAGCATTAGGCCTCTTTCAGACTAGCGGCAGCTTGGATCCGGCAGGTGAAGGGTGCCACCGGATCCGTGCTGCCGCAGGGACATGTCACACAGTACATACACACAGACACAGACATATACACATACAAATACACATATAAATACACATACATACTTACATGCTCCTGGCAGGTCTCCACAGCGCAGGAGGAGCAGGACGGCGCGCACATAGGGCGATTCCCCACAGCGCCCTCTGCTGGGCGCCGGGTGGAATCATCCTATGTGTGCGCCGTCCTGCTCCTCCTGCGCTATGGTGACCTGCCAGGAGCATGTAAGTATGTATGTGTATTTGTATGTGTATATGTCTGTGTATGTTTATGTTTATGTGTATGTCTGTATGTGTGTATGTATGTATGTGTGCAGGTGACGGATCCGTCATGAACTCCATTGAAAGTCAATGGAGGACGGATCCGTTCACCATTGTATCACACCAAACGGATCCGTCCGCATTGACTTTCATTGGGGGTCATTCCGGATCCGTCTTGGTGCGGATGCCTGGACCGGAGAGCAAACCGCAGCATGCTGTGGTTTGCTCTCCAGTCTGGAGATGAAACGGAATGCTTTTAGGAGCATTCCGTTGTCTTCAGTTCAGTTTTGTCCCCATTGACAATGAATGGGGACAAAACCAAAGCGTTTTATTCCGGTATTGAGCCCCTATGACGGAACTCAATACCGGAATTATAAAACGCTAGTGTGAAAGTAGCCTTAGGCTCCATTCACATCTTTACTGGGGGCTCTGTTCTGGGATTCAGTCACAGAGTTTGTCAAAAATAGCTGAGAGAAAAGTCCTGTATGTAAGACTTTTTTCTCAGCTGAAAAAAAAAATCTTCTCCTGAACGGAAGCCTAACGGATCCCATTATTGTCAACTGGAGCTGTTCGGTTCCGTTCCTGTCAGTTATGTGCTCGGCACTTCCGTTATTTCCGTTCTTCTGCTCCTATAACAGCAGGAAATAATAGCGCTATTGTGAATATAGCCTTATTCTAGCACTGTTTAGAAGGAGGAAACTTTGCTGAAAAATTGACTCACATCCAGGGTACATTCATGCAACCGTATTTATGGGTCCATATGCAGAAAGTATGCGGACTCACTCATTTCAATGGGGTGGCAGAAAATGCGGACAGCACATCATGTGCCCCGCAAAAAATATATAGTTTATATAGCACGTCCTATTCTTTCCACAAATGTGGACAAGAATAGGCATTTCTATCATAGGGCTGGCTGTGTGCGTTCTGTAAAATGTGAAATGCACACTGACGTCATCCGTGTTTTGCAGATCCGCAATTTACGGGCCGCCAAACACATACACTTGTGTTGTTGTGTGAATGTATCATTACTGTTGTGGCTGCACCATTATTTGTGCCACAGTTTGGTGCATTACATTTTAGACAAGTTTACAAGTTTAAGAAGAAAGAAGAAAAATAATAGTCCACTGTACCTTTCCCGCTGAGGGGCTTGACTGTGTAGAAAAGGGGTGTGGCCATTTTGGAAAGGGGTAAGGTTTAAGATGCATCATTTGGCACCAGTTTTGTCACAAAATTCTGTTGAAAACGAAGCCGACTAATAGATGGTATAAAGTTAGACTAGACTGTCGCCTGAGCCACTGTGATCATTCTAGCTCTTCTTTATACTGCCTAGTCTAAGTGCACCCTCTTCATTTTGGAGAGGACTAGTACATTGTTTATGGGGGCACTGAGCGGGAGAAACTTTGGCTGTAATTCTGAAAGCATGAACTTGTGGATGCAATTTACATAGGAATAACATCCTACGGCACATAAATACTACCCAGTTTCAAAGACTTGAATTTTAAGGTTTGACTTATGCTTCTTTAACCGCGGGCAACATGAAATCCCGGCAGGCTCCCACATTACAAAGAACAGCATTTTACTCTGAAAACGCTGTGTTCAGAGAAAATACAGCTTAAAGGGGGGACGAGCCCGAGGAGAAGTATCCTCTGGGGGGCTCCCCTTAAGATTGTCTCAGCAAATAGGAAGAGACCTGTCAATCAAAGCACAAGGTGAGCAGCACGTTCTTCTGTGCATTTGTATGGCTCATTGCGAGGTTCAGTGTTCCTTTAAGAGCGGCAATACATTGTAGGTGACTGTGCTTCACTAATTAATAAGAACGTCCGTGACAACTTTATTGTTCTTTAATATAGTGGATGTCAAGATTAAGATATCAGTGAGCGAAATCACTGAGGCTCCTTCACTGTAACCATGGTAACAGTCACTAAAGTCCGCACTTTGTTTCCATAATTACAGCTATAGAGCGGCTGGTTTGCAGTATTCCTGTGAAGTGACAACAACAACTATGAGAAATGTGAGTAAGTGCTCTCCTGAAGTATCAGGGGATTTTACTATAAGAATCGTTTTCTCTTCTGTCCTACCAGCAGCACCATAATGGGGTAATTCTGCCCCTGTGGACAGGTTGGGCAGATGGACTTTTTAATAAAACAATTCAATTAAAAAGTCCCCCCCTCTATAAATGCATCTTTTACTATCCTCTGTGCTCAGGGGTTAATCCAGGGTTATATACAGTGGGGAAAAAGTTATATACAGTGGGGAAAAAAAGTATTTAGTCAGCTACCAATTGTGCAAGTTCTCCCACTTAAAAAGATGAGAGAGGCCTGTAATTGACATCATACGTAGACCTCAACTATGAGAGACAAAATGAGAAAACAAATCCAGAAAATCACATTGTCTGATTTTTAAAGAATTTATTTGCAAATTATGGTGGAAAATAAGTATTTGGTCACCTACAAACAAGCAAGATTTCTGGCTCTCACCTTCTGTAACTTCTTCTTTAAGAGGCTCCTATGTCCTCCACTCATTACCTGTAGTAATGGCACCTGTTTGAACTTGTTATCACTATCACTATGCTTGCCGGCGCTGCTGTGTCCTGACTGCCTGCAGCGTCAGGACGTACAGAGCGCCCTCTGACCTGACGCTGCAGGAGGTCAGGTGACTTCAGCGCGGGCCCCTGGAAGAGGAGAGAGCGGGGACACAGCCAGGACCAGAGGTAAGTTGTTGTTTTTTTTTCTTGTCTGATCTGAGGTCTGAAGTGGGGGCCAAAAAGGGATCTGGACAGAGTGGGGCATCTGAAAAGTGGCAACAGAATGGGGGGGATCTGAAATGGTGGGGACACAATGGGGGGGTCTGAAATGGTGGGACAGAATGGGGGGGATCTGAAAAGTGGCAACAGAATAGGGGAATCTGAAATGGTGGGACAGAATGGGGGGGGATCTGAAATGGTGGGACAGAATGGGGGGGGGATCTGAAATGGTGGACAGAATACAGAATGGGGGGGATCTGAAATGGTGGGACAGAATGGGGGGGATCTGAAATGGTGGACAGAATGGGGGGGTCTGAAATGGTGGGACAGAATGGGGGGGGTTCTGAAATGGTGGGACAGAATGGGGGGGTTCTGAAATGGTGGGACAGAATGGGGGGGTTCTGAAATGGTGGGACAGAATGGGGGGGTCTGAAATGGTGGGACAGAATGGGGGGTTCTGAAGTGGTGGAACAGAATGGGGGGGTTCTGAAGTGGTGGAACAGAATGGGGGGGGGTCTGAAATGGTAGGACAGAATGGGGGGGGTCTGAAGTGGTGGAACAGAATGGGGGGGGTTCTGAAATGGTGGGACAGGATGGGGGGGTCTGAAATGGTGGGACAGAATGGGGGGGTCTGAAATGGTGGGACAGAATGGGGGGGTTCTGAAATGGGACAGAATGGGGGGGTCTGAAATAGTGGGACAAAATGGGGGGGGTCTGAAATGGTGGGACAGAATGGGGGGGTCTGAAATGGTGGGACAGAATGGGGGGGGGTTCTGAAATGGGACAGAATGGGGGGTCTGAAATGGTGGGACAGAATGGGGGGGGTCTGAAATGGTGGGACAGAATGGGGGGGGTCTGAAATGGTGGGACAGAATGGGGGGGATCTGAAATGTTGGGACAGAATGGGGGGGGTCTGAAATGGTGGGACAGAATGGGGGGATCTGAAACGGGTGGAACAGAATGGGGGGGGGGGTCTGAAATGGTGGGACAGAATGGGGGGGGGGGTCTGAAATGGTGGGACAGAAATGGGGACCAGAAAGGGAGGTCTAAAAATGGGGGCCAGAAAAGGGGTTCTGACATGGGGCCAGAAGGGAGGGGGGGTCTGACACGGGCCCCAGAAGGAGAGTTCTATATGGGGGCCACAAGAGTATGATATGGGGCCAGAAGGGGGGGGGTATGATTGGGGATCTAATTAGGGGTCTGATGGAGGTCTGATTGAGGGTCTGGAGGTCTGATTGGGGGTCTGGAGGCCTAATGAGGGTCTGATTGGGGCTTTGGAGGTCTAATGAGGGTCAGATATGGGAGTTTGGAGGTCTAATGGGGGTCTGTAGATGGGGGGGGGTCTCATCTGGGGTTTGATATGGGGATCTGATCTGAAAGGTAAGGGGGGTACTGTTTTTCTGTGTGGTGGCCAGTATTTTTAGGGGGGCTGTTTCTGTAGTATAGTATGGGGGGTGGGCAGGGTGAGATGTGGAGAAGGTGAGAGGATGATGGAAAAGTAGGAAAGTAAGATGTCTGTTTGTTGCACTCTTCAGAGACAAGGCACAGCTGAAAGAAGTCACCATGGCGGTCTGGTCTGACAGAAGAAGAGGAAAGAGAACGTCTACATCAGAGAAGAGAAGTCACTGGATGTAAGAGGTACATATGTGGCGCTGTATGACCCTGTATGCTCTGTAGCGCTGTATGAAATGTTTTCCAAGTCTGTCTTTGAAGGGGTTGTCTTTTTTTTTTTTTTTTTTGTACGAGCGCTGCTTTCTCTGCTCTGTTTACTGCTCTTCACTGCAAATTCTATGGCGAGCAGGTGAACAGAGCAGAGAAAGCAGCTCTCATATGAGCTCTGCTCTCTCTTCAAACAGCTGATCGTCAGGGTGCCGGAGACCCCAGCCGATCTGATATTGATGACCTATCGTGAGGATAGGTCATCAGTAGTAAAAAGAGGACAACCCCTTTAACAGTAGGACTGGCGGGAAGGGATTAGGTTGAGAATTTGGCATGGGGGGGGGGCGTTTCAATTTCAAGTTTTTCCTTGGGCATCAGAAAATCTAGGTGCACCAGCGGCAGGTGGGCGGGGGGGGGGGGTACAGACTGAGGGTAGTTGGGTGTATGGGGATGGTGGGGTAGTTGGGTGGGGGTTAATTGGCTTGGCAAAGGACCATTTTTAGTATTCAGGGGTTGGGGGGGAGGATAGGTCACTGTAATAAGTCCAGGAGGAGGCTACTATGGGGGGTGGGGTAACAAGGCTACTATGTCGTTGGGGGGCTACTGAGGAGAGACTACTATGCTACTGTGGGGGGAGGAGGCTACTATGGGGGTGGGGTTAACGAGGAGAGGCTACTATGAGGTGGGGGCATGAGAAGAGGCTACTATGGGGGGTGGGGGTAACGAGGCTACTATGGGGTGGGGGGTTCTAAGGAGAGGCTACTATGCTACTGTGGGGGGAGGAGGCTACTATGGTGTGGGGGGGGTTGAGGAGAGGCTACTATGCTACTATTTGGGGGCGTGGGGAATTGGTCACGTTGGGGGGGGGGGCGGTTGGGGCGTGTTATCACAGAGAGTGCCTAGGGCAGCATGAACCCTAAATACAGCCCTGACTATGGTGAAGACCAAAGAGCTGTCGAGGACACCAGAAACAAAATTGCAGACCTGCACCAGACTGAGAAGACTGAATCTGCAATAGGCAATCAGCTTGGTGTGAAGAAATCAACTGTGGGAGTAATAATTAGAAAATAAAAGACCACTGATAATCTCCCTCAATCAGGGGCTCCACGCAAGATCTCACCCCGTGAGGTCAAAATGATCACAAGAACACTTGCACAATTGGTGGCTGACTAAATACTTTTTTTCCCCACTATATATATATATATATATATATATATATATATATATATATTCACCTCATCTACTTGATTGTGGATGATCACGCTGGCTGCGTCACTGATGATGTCACCGCACGCGGCCATTGTGATCACGAGGTGACGTCTTCACCCTCAGTGGCTGTTTTTTTCAGTCAAGGTGGGAGTGGACCACCTTTCCGCGATCAAGTAGATGAAGTGGGTATAATTCTTTTTACTCTTAGACACCATTTTAGGAAAAATTGCTTTGTTACCATGAAGCGTGAGGAAATTCGGCTTTGTGGTGCATCAAACTTTTCCCGACATTCGGATCGAAGTCCACTTCAGATACTTTGATTCACTCAAAACTAACTCTCAAGATCTTGGGCTAAAAAAAGATGATAAAACTAAAAATTTGTAATGCAGCCAGGGTTGAACTGGTCTACCAAAGTATCAGAGGATCCTCCTGTGGGCCCAAGCTCAAACAAAATAATGGTGTCACAGTGAGGTTCACTGTGAAACTTGTGGCCATGTAGTCTGGCTGCCTGCGATCTTGCATACTGGCTGCGGGCCATTAACCATGTATGCTGGTTGCTTGGGTGGTGCGTGCTGGCTGCGGTCTTCTACTTTGTGAACTGTGTCCTGTGACTTGTATGCACTCTGTGTTCATGTAGGGTTAATGTTTCCTTGATCTGTGTGTCTGAATATCAGATGGCCAGGTGTTGTAATCTCCCTGCTATTTAGACCTGTGAGTTGTGTACCTGAGATCAGTCTGTCTCCAGGAATCCTGTGTGCAGGGTGCATTCTACTGACCAGTATGTTTGTGATGCTACCCTGACTTTTTGTACCTGATATTTCATCAATGTCTTCATGTCCTAGTCTGTCTGGGAGTTTGTACAATGTCACCATGTCTTAGTCTGTCTGGGAGTTTCTACTGTATTACTTTGTCTTAGTATTTTGTATTTCCATCTGTGATCGCCATGTACCCAGTTCCACATGGTATCCAGGCATGTTACTATGTCTTCATTTTTTGTATGTTGTTCTGTGACCGCCATGCAGCTAGTTCCGCATGTGGTGCAGGCATGTTTATATGTAGTCTGCACGTACTGGTCTACATGTGTATGTCATGCTCCCTGTATCCATACCCGCATGGAGTTCTGGCTGTCTGTATTTCTCTGAGTTTGTCCTGTCTGTCAGTGAGCGCCATGCTCTTTGCATCCAGTTTAGCATAGGTTCCTGAACATTTGGCTCGTCTGTATTCCTGACACCCTATGTTTTGCATGTTTGTTTTGGTTTTGCTTGTTTGCCTGGGCTCCTGGTTTTATGTCTTGCCTGGACCGCTGGTGCTATGCACCAGTGTCTGTTTCCTTGAAGGTTTCTGCCAAGTGTACCGGGACCATCCCAGGAGGTAGAGGTCCGGTCGCTCCCCTGTAGCAAAGACCAGATCCCTGTTTAGGGGTTAAAGGGTGAAATCCAGGGGAACGCCCCAAGTCAAAGCACTGGCCAGAATCATCTGCCATTTTTTCCTACCTGTTTGTCCAGGATCATTGCGGTTGTTTGGGTCTGGTCATTTGTATAATAAAGCAGTCCTTTTGGCCTACGCTGGATCTGTATGTCTGTCTTCTGTACCCTTGTGATATGTTCAGGGGTTGTAGTGACCCTAGAACATGACAAAGAGACTCCTAATAAATTAGGGCTCCTAATTTCTACAGAAGCTAGAGCTAACTTTGGAATTAATAACCAGATCACAGGTGGACATACCATATGTGTAGTTTGTGCAGGTGCAAAGGGGCACATGTAGGAAAAGGGACATACCACCATATTAAGAGAACACCAAGATTTCTTAATTCATACTTCATTACATGTAAATGACTGATAACTATTGTCATAACTGTTACTGGTGGATTACAACTTGCTAGAAAGGAGTTTTACGATGAGCGCCTCACTCTCAACAAAGTTAGGATTACGTAAAAGGGGCCCACATACTTTTATTTTCAGAAGGGACCTTTTTGGTCTATTCCACCTATGAACCTGATCTTTTATTAAGGCCTCATGTACACGACTGTATGTATTCTGTAATCTGCAAAATACTGATACTGCCCGTATGCCATCCAAATTTTTTCATGGACCCATTGACTTCAATGGAGCCGTGGAATTCATTTTGTAGACCAGAATAGGACATGTTCTATAATTTGTAGAATGGACATACAGTTTTGTGCATGATGCCTAAACCTTTTGATCAGTCTGTGGCAGCTTGTGACAGGGCTGCATAGGAACGTGTTGAATATCCCACAGGCTGCAATGGTAATTCATTGTAATCTATGGGACAATCAATCTAAAGATCGAATATCCAATTCACCTAAGGCGACTTAATGTAAGTGTACCAAAAAAATAAATGAGTATTTAAGTATTTAAAAATATAAAAAATATGAAAATTCAAATCACCCCTTTCCCATTATTAAAAAAAATAATTTGCAACGATGCATCCCAAAAATGCCCATACTATTTTAATATAAACGCATTTATCCCATACAGTCAACACCGTAATAGAAAAAAAGCAAATTGGCCAATTTGCCATTTTTTCCATCACTTCACCTTCCTAAAAGAACATAGGTAACATAGCTATCAAAAGTAAGTATTTTATTATACTAAACTTTATTACGCTAAAATATTACTCCTATCTGTGATTTCTCCCCGCTCACGCCAGGTATAACATTGTAGGTGTGGCGTGGGTGCCTGTTTTAGGCGTAGAAAATTGTCTAAATGTAAGACCAGCTAGGAAGCTGTCTTAAATTTGAAGTTATGGCCGGCGCCTCTTCATGACTTTGGTGGATCCTCTGCCAGCTATGGGGCTTTATTAAGACCAGCGTCTAAAACGCAGGTCTTAATTAATGTGCCCCTGAATCCATAAATCAAATCTATGGTGGAATTGCGTTTTCATTTCCTATTCCACAACAGTTGGAATTTTTTCCGTAATACGCTGTATGCAATATTAAATGGTGCCATTAGAAAGTTCAACATGTCCTGCAAAAAACAAGTCATCAAATATCTATGTGAAAAAATTAAAAAGTTAAGGGAGTGAAAAACAAAAATGCAAAAATGGATAATCCAAGGGTCTTCAAAGGGTTAAATAAGTTGACATGTTCACTATACACAGTTATTTCCTCTGGTGGGCCCAAGGATCTTCAGTCTGATGCTGAATGCAACCTTTTGGAGCTCCTTCCAATATACTTTTGTCAACCATTACAGGTTGGATACTAATATTGCAGATGGGAGGACCTTTAGGCGGTCTGTTCTGAAATCTGTTTCTCAAGAAGATCTTGATGCTAATTTAAACTTAAATATACTTAGTAAAAAAAAAAACAAAAATACATACAGTACAGACCAAAAGTTTGGACATACCTTCTCATTCAAAGAGTTTTCTGTATTTTCTTCTAGGTCTTATATTCCAGGTTCTTCAAAGTAGCCACCTTTTGCTTTGATTACTGCTTTGCACACTCTTGGCATTCTATTGATGAGCTTCAAGAGTTAGTCACCTGAAATGGTTTTCACTTCACAGGTGTGCCCTGTCAGGTTTAATAAGTTGGATTTCTTGCCTTATAAATGGGGTTGGGACCATGAGTTGTGTTGAGCAGAAGTCAGGTGGATACACAGCTGATAGTCCTACTGAATAGGCTATTAGAATTTGTATTATGGCAAGAAAAAAGCAGCTAAGTAAAGAAAAATGAGTGGCCATCATTACTTTAAGAAATGAAAGGTCAGTCAGTCTGAAAAATTGGGAAAACTTTGAAAGTGTCCCCAAGTGCAGTCGCAAAAACCATCAAGCGCTACAAAGAAACTGGCTCACATGAGGACTGCCCCAGGAAAGGAAGACCGAGAGTCACCTCTGCTGTGGAGGATAAGTTAATCCAAGTCACCAGCCTCAGAAATCGCAGGTTAACAGCAGCTCAGATTAGAGACCAGGTCAATGCCACACAGAGTTCTAGCAGCAGACACATCTCTACAACAACTGTTAAGAGGAGACTATGTGCAGCAGGCGTTCATGGTAAAATAGCTGCTAGGAAACCACTACTAAGGACAGGCAACAAGCAGAAGAGACTTGTTTGGGCTAAAGAACACAAGGAATGGACATTAGACCAGTGGAAATCTGTGCTTTGGTCTGATGAGTCCAAATTTGAGATCTTTGGTTCCAACCACTGTGTCTTTGTGCGAAGCAGAAAAGGTGAACGGATGGACTCTACATGCCTGGTTCCCACCGTGAAGCATGGAAGAGGAGGTGTGATGGTGTGTGGGGGTGCTTTGCTGGTGACACTGTTGGGGATTTATTCAAAATTGAAGGCATACTGAACCAGCATGGCTACCACAGCATCTTGCAGCGGCATGCTATTCCATCCAGTTTGCGTTTAGTTGGACCATCATTTATTTATCAACAACAATGACCCCAAACACACCTCCAGGCTGTGTAAGGGCTATTTGACCAAGAAGGAGAGTGATGGGGTGCTACGCCAGATGACCTGGCCTCCAAAGTCACCAGACCTGAACCCAATCAAGATGGTTTGGGGTGAGCTGGACTGCAGAGTGAAGGCAAAAGGGCCAACAAGTGCTAAGCATCTCTGGGAACTCCTTCAAGACTGTTGGAATACCATTTCAGGTGACTACCTCTTGAAGCTCATCAAGAGAATGCCAATAATGTGCAAAGCAGTAATCAAAGCAAAAGGTGGCTACTTTGAAGAACCTAGAATATAAGACATATTTTCAGTTGTTTCACACTTTTTTGTTAAGTATATAATTCCACATGTGTTAATTCATAGTTTTGATGCCTTCAGTGTGAATCTACAATTTTCATAGTCATGAAAATACAGAAAACTTTTGGTCTGTACTGTATATTTCCTTTAAGTAACGTTTGTGAGCACATACAGTAGTTATTGAGACTTTACAACATGCTATTTGCATGAATAGAAGAGCAGCAATGCGTCACTGCTAATGAATGGTACATGTTTCAGTAGTCTTTGCTATGCTTGTTTTTATTGTTCTCTTACCTAGGCACAGTATTTGAATAAATTATTCATTTAAGTGTTATTTATCCTGTTTATCTTCACTCCTTGTAGATTTGTCATGTAGTCGACATTTTGAGTTCATTAGCATGACGGAATGCCAGTAAAACACTCAGAGGTGCACTTCACTTTTACATTTTGTAAAGTATAGTTCCTCCACGAACTCGGAGATTTATGAAATATTTGTGGTTCAGCTAGAAAATAATTTCATAGGAGACTACGTAAGAATATACCATATATTTCCTCTTACACATAATGTGAATATTATTGCACCTCTTACCTCAGGAATTGAGATATCTCTGTGACAAGTATGGTCTAATATTCTAGTGATCTAATGATGCTTCTAAGTTCTAATCTAATAACCAGACATGGGATATGCTATGGCTCATTTGAAAAACTAGTTGTCTTTGTACATTTAAATTAGGGCAGACATAATGAAGATGGCCATTAAAGCACTCAGACCTTTAAAGCTAATTCAAGCAACATTTTCAACATAATATGCAATTTAGTGGCCATATTACAGTTGCAATGCTTGGTCCTCCTGTGGTTCAACATAATCAAACCTAGATCACTGTAGGGTTCTAGGTTGATTTTGGTTTAGATTACTGGGGATGTGGTGGTCATGTGAAAATGACCAAAACGTGGCCATACACCTTAAAGGGGTTGTCCTGCCATACATATTGATAACCTTTCATCAGGATAATCATAAATATCTGATCGGCGGCAATCCAACACCTGGTACCCCTGCCGATCAGCTGCTTGTCTCTATAGTATGCGCCATCTCAGAAGTGCAGTGAAATGAAAAGTACTTGAATGGAGTGAGTCCTTCTAACTACACTAAGCCTCCGCTCAACAGGTAGTGTAAAGACCAGCTGTTCAAACAATCAAAGCTGATTGGCGGGGTACCGAAAGGATAGTTCATCAATATATATGGCAGGACAACCTCTTTAAATAACTGTCTGCTGAGCACTTCCCCTGACAGCAAGTCCCCCTGGGCTAGTTCGAGTGTGCATTTTTTCTACATAGGGAATGAGACATACTCCACTGCCTGACAGTTCAGGAGGCTTTATCCCATGAGAACAAATAATTGGGCATGTTCAAAATCCAACATGCTGACCCTTTCACCCCTAACATCTGCCATGGGCAGGGGTGGGAGGTGTTTGGGACACAATACATATTATCACATACACATTAAAACAGCTGATCCAGCCAATGTTATTCTTATCTGTGTGGTGACCTTAACTGTCAGTTACATTTTTTTTTATCATTTAACTATATAAGCACAGATAAGAATCTTTGTAGTATATCTTATTTGAGAAAAATGCCTCTTTCAACTCTAACCAGGCCCTCCTGCTTCACTAGCTCTCAATTAACTACTTAAATTTATTTTCAGTTAACCCCTTTCTGACATGCGCTGTACATTTATGGTGCAGCGGGATCGAGTTTCCGCATTCTGCTGAACATGTATGCTGTACTGATCAGGTGGGCACAGTAGCTGTGCTCATTCAATCAGGGCAGGGACCTGAATGTTACTAAAGACCAGTACCCTGCTGTAACTGAGATAACTCAGATGTCAGAGGTTCATCTTCTCCTTCTAATCTCAAGAAGGATGGATCCATTGGAGTAGAAACACCTTTAGTATCCAAAATTCTAAACTGTTTCAGATTTTAGCACCCTAACTTAGAAGAAAACTCCTATCTTCTGGTCTTTGGATCTGAATTCCGAGATAATATGTTATGTTTCCAAGATCCTTTGTTTCAAAAGGAGAATATGACTCTTTTTGTGATCTCTTTCTCTCTCTTGATGAGCTATAATGAGCTATAACATCCACATATAGGAGAATGTACTGTACATCCATTTTCCATTCACACATCTTGTGTATAAACATGGATCTGCTTGACCTCTTTTAAATCCTTGTTCTAACAAAACTTTGTTAATTTTGGTATTCCATGCTCCTGTCAATTGTTTGACGCCATATAGAGATTTTTGTAACTTACAGAGAACATTCTCCTTATCCTTGATGACATAACCTTAAGGTTGATTCATATTTAACTCTTCTTCAATGTCACCATTCAGAAAGGCGGTTTTGATGTCTTAATTTCTAATGGTCATTTTGTGTACAGCAGCTACAGCCATTAGAGTCCTGAAAGTGGTCTGCTTGGCAACTGGAGAGAATATGGCAACATAATCTTAAGCATATTTTTGTAAATAGCCCTTTGGGATTAATCTTTAAATCTGGGAACTTTACCTTCAGAATCACACTTGGTCTTGAAAACCGATGTACAATTTATTGCTTTTTTGTCTTGATGTAACTCGGTGAGTACTTTTGTGGGAGACTCAACCAAATTTCTGTATGCTCTTTCTGGTTGCTTTTGGATTGTGACTGAAGTTGTTCTTGCTTAGGATGAACTATTGATGTCATGCAACTTTTTTTTTCCCATTTAAATTTTTATTAATTTTTGTTTCATCGAAGACAACATGAATGGTACAGATGTAGTAGAAACCATCAAAGGTATCAAGATACAGCTACTGAATGAACCATAAATAACAAAATAAACGTTATATAAAAAGAAATAAACGAAAACTGAGAGTCTCTCTGTGTTTGTCATTCAATCAAGTGTTCTCTAGAGTCCCATGGAAACCAACACTTCATAAATGTATCCACTACGTTCCTTTGTACGGCAACGGAGTACTCCAAAGTCCTTACATCCTTAAGCCTTGTTTGGAGGTCAGACATTGTTGGTGGGGAAGATCTCTTCCAGAATAAGGCTATCAGACATTTAGCAGCCGTTAAAATGTGGAGGAGCAGCCTGGCGCCAGGACCCCCCAAAGTGGGTGGTACGATATTCAGCAACATAATAGCCGGGTCCCGGGGGAGGGAAACCCCTAAAATAACCTGTACGACATGTCTCACCTGAGTCCAGAAGGGAGTCAAAGCCGGACATGCCCAAAATATATGGAATAGATTGGCTTGCGACCGGGAGCACCTCCAGCATAGATCCGGTATTTCCGGATTCATGGCGTGGAGTGCAGCAGGCGTATGGTACCAGAACATTAGAATCTTAAATTGTTTTTCCTTATATGTTACAGAGGACGAGCTGACTTGTGCCCGTCTCCAAATGAGTCGCCAAGTTTCTGGAGAGCGCTCCCTTTGCAGCCAATCCTCCCATTTCAACATATACGGATGTTTAAACCCTAGAGGGAAGTCAAAAGAGAGCAATATCCAATATATATCAGTTATTAATCCCTTGGAAGAAGGACTTTGAGTTCAGAGACGCTCGAATGGCAAGAGAGTAGGGATTGCCAGGGATCCCAAGACACCCTTACAATAATGCAGTATTCTATGAAATTGATACCTCAAGGTGGGTGGAAATGAGAATTTGGCCTGAAGTTCCTCAAAAGTAAAGACTCTATCCGCAAACCGATCTTTGAAGTCTACAAGGCGATACAGTCCAGCTCCTGACCATGGCCTTACCATGTCCACGTCAGAACTGCCAGGGAGATGAGGGGTAAAAAGGAATAGTGTAAGAGGAGAATGTAGAGTGGCTAAGTTGTACCGCACCCTAGAACCAAACCAAACCTCTCTAGTAAACCTCATAGAGTTGAGAAGGTGAGAGGGAGAAACAGGAGCTGGTGGGCCCCATATCAAGGTGCCCAGATGGGTCGGCGCCAGCCAGAGTCTCTCAATCTCAGTCCACCGGTTATAAGAATGAAAAGTTGACCAGGAGACAATTTGCCGTAAGTGGGCCGCTAAATAATAGTTAGCAAAGTTAGGGAATGCAAGGCCTCCACTCAGAACTGGGGCCATTAAGGTCTGAAAGGAAATTCTATACCTTTTATAGTTCCAGACAAAACTAGTGAGGGGTGCTTTTAGAGAGCGAAAGACCGTGGCTGGCACCTTCACAGGGAGGGTCTCAAACAGATACAGGAATTTAGGGAGAATAGTAATTTTTACAGCTGCAATCCAACCCATCAATGAGAGCGGAAGTGATTTCCACCTTGCCAGAAGGGAATGCACTTCTGTCAATAGTGGTGGGAAGTTAGCTTTGTATAGAGCAGAGTAGTGAGGGGTAAGATGAATTCCCAAATACTTTATAGAATGGGTGTGCCAAGTGTAGCGGAACTGACTTTGTAGGAGGGATAACCTGTCAGGCTTGATATTGATAGGTAAAGCCTCTGATTTAGCAGTGTTTAATTTATAGCCCGATAAACTACTATATCTGTCTATTGCTGAGTGAAGATTCGGAAGCGAGATAAAGGGGTTCGTCAGAGTTAACAGGACGTCATCTGCAAATAGAGAGATTGTGAACAGGACCATAATGCCTTGAATATCAGGGGTATTACGTATAAACGCAGCCAATGGTTCTATGCTAAGAACATATAACAGAGGGGACAGGGGGCACCCCTGGCGAGTCCCATTATAAATAGAAAGGGTGAGGAGTGTGCGTGGGGGAGCCAGACTACTGCCGACGGGGAGGAGTAGAGTCCTCATAAAGCCATAAGAAAAGGGCCTCTGAAGCCAAAATGGTGCAGGGATCGGAACATAAAGTCCCAATTTAAATGGTCAAATGCCTTTTCGGCATCTAAGTTGACCAATAAGGCCTCCACTTCTCCCCTACTCGCCACATCTATCAAGTCAACCGCTCTCCTTGTGTTATCTCCTGCTTGATGAAATCTGACGAACCCAACCTGATCTTTATGAATTAGATGATGTAACCAGTGATTCAGTTTATTTGCAAGCAATTTGGTGAATATCTTTAGATCAGAATTCAATAAGCTAATGGGCCTATAGCTTGCACATTCGGCAGGATCCTTCCCGGATTTAGGGATGACAGTTATATAAGAGCATAACATAGTGTCCTGGATCTTATCTCCTTGCAGAAACCCATTGAACAGCCCAACCATGTGAGGAATCAGTAGATCCCCAAATGTCTTGTAATAAGTATAAGAAAGTCTGTCCGGACCTGGGGATTTCCCTTTGGGCAATTCCGAAATAATATCACTGATTTCCTCTGCCATGATAGGCTGATTCAAATGGGCTAGCGCTGCAGAGTAAGTGAAGGCAGGTGACAATCCGAGAAAAATTCGTCCAAAAGCGCATTACTTTTTACTTCCTCTTTGGGCAAAGAGGAAGGCAGGGAATAAAGGGTTGAGTAGTACTTATGAAACATCCCTGCTATTGCTTCAGGGTGATAGTGGAGTACTCCTTGAGAGTCTTTAATAGCTTGAGGGGTAGTTGCGGCAGCCCGGTCTTTAAGCTGCCAAGCAAGTAAGGTATGGGGTTTATTGGCATACGCAAAATAACGCTGCCGGGTGTAACGGATTAATTGCTCAGTAGAAGAAGAGGCAAGGGATTTAAGCCGGGCCCATAAGTCAAACACCTGTCTCAGCAGTCGCCTTGAGGGATGAGCGGTAAGGGAGCGTTCCGCGGTTCGCAGAGAGAGTAAACAATTTTGATATTGGGCTTCTCTATCCCTTTTCAAACGAGAAGAGAGGGATATACAAGTTCCAGGGAACACTGCCTTATGTGCCTCCCACAAAGTGCCCTGAGAGGGCGCGCTTGGGGCATTCTCCTTAAAATAAAGAGACAAGGAGGAGCGTAACTCATCACGGGAGAGAGGATTGGTTAAGAGGGTATCATTTAGCCTCCAGTGGGGGTATCTCAAGGGGCCAGAGGGGAGACGGAGTTCCACATATACGGGGGCATGATCTGACCAAGTTATTGGGCCTACAGAGGCTGACACCAGGGATCTAAGGGTCATAATATTACCCAAAAAATAGTCTAATCTCGTGTGTGTAAGGTGAGGGTTAGAGTAAAAGGTATATTGGCGGGCCATAGGATTATCTACCCGCCACAAATCATAGAAAGAGTACATACGTACCAATCTGCGGAAGCCCCTAGACAAGCGCTTACACTGGGAATTAGGTATTGTAGGCGGGGTGGTTGATGTCATGCAACTTGAATGACACATGACTCTCATCAGTTACTACATTTCTATTTATTATCTTGTTGGTCTCTGGGTGAAGGATTCTGTAACTCTTTTGAGATTCACTGTAGCCTACCAGGACACCCTCCTTGGCATGGGATTCCCATTTGGTAGGCTTCCAAATATTCTTATGTGGTGTTGTTCGGGCTTCTTGTTCCATTGTTCATATGGCGTTTTCTCAGGAGCTTTACTTGGTAGTCTATTTTGAATATAGGAAGCTGTCATGATTGCTTCAGCCCAATATGTTGTTGGTAGATCAAACAGCATACTTCTTCCTTTTCCACAAAGAGTTTGATTCTTTCTTTCTGCAACACCGTTTTGTTCAGGATTGTATAGTACAGTAGTCTGAAATAAGATTCCATTTCTCCTAAAATGGTTTGTGTCTTCTCACTTGTGTATTCAGTTCCATTGTCTGCACGTAAAACTTTTGGCTTTTTCCCAAACTTGTTACTTATTTTAGAGAGACATTCTTCAAGTTTCTCTGGAACTTCATTTTTGCTTTGAAGCAAATAAACAACTGTATATCCTGAATAATCATCAATAAAAGTGAGAACATATATTTTCTTGCCAGGGGTGAGCGCACTTATTGGACCAAAAAACATCTGTGTGTATTAAGTCAAGTGGCTGCTCTGATCTTCTGGCACTAGTTTCATAAACTGTTTTTCTGGACATTTCCCTTTAAAGGGAACCTGTCATCAACTTTATGCTGCCCAAACTAAGGGCAGAATAAAGTAGAGACAGGCAAGTTGATTTCAGCGGTCTTTCATTTATAAGTAAAAAGTAAGTGGTTGCCAAGAACCAACATCACAATCATTGCAGACTAGATCTGAAAAAGGGTCATGGCCACCTGAGAAGAGTCATGGTTATTCATAAATTCCTGCTCTCCCTGCCCACCTGCTTATGAATGACAGTCTTCTACCTAGTTTTCTCCCTTTCTGTCTAGAAGAGAACTGGCAACCATCAGCAGATGGGCGGGAGAGCAGGAGATTATGAATAACCATGACTCTTCTTAGGTAGATTTGACTCTTTTCAAGGCCTATGCTACAATGATTATGATGCTGGTTCTCAGCAACCACTTACTTTTAGCTCATGAGTGACACATCGCTGAAATCAGCATTTCTGTCACTAAGGCCTTGTTCACACTTCAGTTATTTGATCAGTTATTTCCATCAGTTATTGTGAGCCAAAACCAGGTGTGGGTCAAAAACACTGAACAGGTGCAGATCTTTTCATTATACCTTATGTCTGTGTAGCCTCCACTCCTGGTTTTGTCTCACAATAACTGATGGAAATAACTGATCTGATAACTGATGTGTGAACAAGCCCTAATTTATGCTGCCCTCAGTGAGGTCAACATAAAGTTGATGACACGTTCCCTTTAAGGCAGCTTGTACATTTCATCATCTGATTGCATTGGTATATTTTAAGGCCTTCAGCAAGCTGGTCTCTAAATAGCTTTCTTATTGCTTCTGGTCTCTATGTGCAAGACGTCTGTGCCATAAGTGAACACGACACTTGTGCTGTTCTTGTTTGGTGGTACACACACTTTATTTTCATTTTGGTTGATACAGTTCATCTGTAATTTTTACTTCTACAAGTGTGTACCCTTGATTTGAGATGATGCAGTGATCATTCTTAAATGTGACTTCATTGCCCTGTCCTGTGAGTTTCTCCACAAACAACAAATTGCTTTCAACACTAGGGAGCACATCCTTTACTGGAATCTTTCTGCTTTGTATTTGGGAGACCTTCTGAAGTCATATACTTACTATTAGTTAGGATCACTTTCTCTGTCTTACTTTGGTCAAGGTTAGAGAAGAAGTTTCTCTCATGTGTCAGTTTCAGTCTGTACACCATGCATGTTTTGATGTACTTGAATTAATAATAAATGCAGCTTCAGTACTTGGAGTGTTAGTTTCTTCACTGACAGCACTTTTAACTCTTTGTTGATCACGCAACCTTTTAGCTGATTCATTCAAGCTTTCCAAACTCTGCACCCAGCTTTCATATAACCGGTTTTCTTGTGTCTCCTTTAAATGAGCTTTGCTTGTGACTAGGTCCTGTGTCTTTAATGCACATTCTGCTCTGCGACTGTTATTTTCATGTTCTGATTTTCTCTTGAACTCATCTACAAGTTTTCCTTTATCATACTCCAGAGTGAGCTCATTATCTGCATCTAGTGTGGTCACGATTGTGTCATAACCTGATTTTGAGCTGTAAAAATGAAACTAAAGAATATATATATATATATATATATATATATATATATATATATATATATACAAATATATACAAATAAAAAGGTCCTTCAATTTTCACCTATTGGAGCGCTGCCTCATTTTCATCTTTATATATATATATTTTTATATATATATATATATATATATATATATATATATATATATATATATAACTTTATGGAAGACCTTTGAGTAATGGTGCGGTGACATGGAAATCTTTCATTTCCTCTCCAATACCTTGCAGGCGCTCTACAATTTCTAAGGTACGTCTTATGTAGTCCTGCATTTTCTGTCCCTTGCTTAGCTTAGACTGGTACAGTTTTCTCATTAAATCTAACTTGTTGCTGAGATTCATACTTTCATGCACTTTCTGTAGTTCCTGTCATATCTATTTTGCAGTTTTACATATGTCCACAATGTGATCATCATCTATACTGAGGGAGATAGTGCTCTGTGCTTTCTGATCCTTCTCCAGCCAGTCCTCTGGTAGTGGATTTGGTTTATATTGTTGTGTGTATTTCCATATACCTGCTCTTATTAGAAGCATCTTCACTTTGAATTTCCAGGATTAGTAGTTCTAGTTAGTCAGGACTGGCACTGTGGATTTCACTGGTCTGCTGCTGGTGGCAATCTTTGCTTTTATGTGTTCACTGTTGTCCTTCTGTATGATGTGTTTCTGGGCCCATAATCTGTTGGCAGTGGATTAATCAGGTCTCCATCAAGCGTAGCACAAGGAACAACAGGGTTTTATTCAGAAATAACAGCACAACATATGAATATAACTTTCAGTAAGATCAGAATATCAGAATATCTGCATCTGGCTTTCTTTTCTCTCTCTGCTCTCTCTCTGTATATGTGCAGCAAATCTCTGCCCCTTCCTGCTTTTTCTTTTTAGCAGTACTTTATTAACAACATAACACTGTGTCTGGAAACAAGCAATCACATAATGTAGCTGCTGCAATACACATAATAATATAAATTATTCCAACATGAAACCGTTAGTGGCAATGATTTTTGAACCAGGCCTGCATTACTCACTCTGCTTGTGGGCTATGAGAACAGCACAACACAAATCGAAGGCATGCTAAATAATGACCGTGTTGGTAACTTGATTTTAACATGAACTAAATAAAGGAGGAACATTTTACTGGAATCCCTTTTCCTGTGCTTGGTATTCTTACTTTGCTCAACACAACATAGAAATATAGTACGTTAAGTTCAGAAACTTAAAATAGTTACCAAATCATATAGGTAATGTATAGCCTAATACTCTAGCAGGTTAAAGGGTTTCTGTCATCAGAATTTAGCCTACAAAACCGAGTGTCATTTGCAAATCGCAAATGACACCTGATGACAGAAAGCCTTCTTTTATAGAAATCTGTACGGTAGTTTTTGTTAAAATAGCGTTTTTATAATATGCTAATTAGGCCCCCTAGGTGCAGTAGGCGTGAACCCTGCACCCAGGAGCGGCCATAATAATGCCCCTTACCCCTCCTCCCTTGCGTTGATTGACAGGGCCGGGCAGCCATCTCTTTCGTCTCCCGGCCCTGTACGATCGCGAAATCCCGTGCCTGCGCATTGCGATAAGCAATCCGCGCATGCGCATTGATGAAGCCGGGACCCGGGCGGCCGCCGGCTCTCAACGCGCGTGCGCAGATTGCTTATCGCAATGCGCAGGCGCGGGATTTCGCGATCGTACAGGGCCAGGAGACGAAAGAGATGGCTGCCCGGCCCTGTCAATCAACGCAAGGGAGGAGGGGTAAGGGGCGTTATTATGGCCGCTCCTAGGTGCAGGGTTCACGCCTACTGCACCTAGGGGGCCTAATTAGCATATTATAAAAACGCTATTTTAACAAAAACTACCGTACAGATTTCTATAAAAGAAGGCTTTCTGTCATCAGGTGTCATTTGCGATTTGCAAATCACACTCGGTTTTGTAGGCTAAATTCTGATGACAGAAACCCTTTAACTGAGTTTTTTTTTTTTTTTAATCATCGTTGTATAGTTTATTTTACGTCCACTTTCCAACAGGAGATGGCGATGTTGAGATATTTTAACTAGTCTAATAATGTTATTATCCACCTCAATGACCATTTCCTCATTTCTGCCTCTAGGAATCATTATAATTTTCTTGTCAGCCTGTTCTCATTAATTACTATGATACCTCACCGTGTTTACAGTGACTTTTTAAAAGCACTTGCCTCACAATACTATAACAGCTCATAACAGCGCGTTTTATTCCGTCTATGCTTTATCATTTTAGCTGGTGCTGACATTCAGCATTTGCATCTGTGCATTCCAAATGCCATGAGGTCACAGTACTCTTATATATGGTGAAAAGTACTTGTCTTACTTTTATTTTGTAAAAGAGAATATCATTCCTTATTACTCATTTACATGGAGCAATACCAGCAGCCATGTCATCTGTATGGAGATTGTTCATCCCCACACAGATTCACTGTTTCCCGGCAGCAGATCCCTGGTTACACACGACATCTTTACATTGTGCAATTATTGGGACTGGACATTCATACAAATCATCTGAATCCTCGGACTGTGTAAAGTTGCCCTTATTTTGTTCTAAACCCATAGTAACACCAATATGCCTTTTTATGTTGGTCACTGATGGTTTATACTTTTTTTTTTTAAATCTCAGGGGCGATTCTTACAAAAACTGCAGTGGTTGCACTTTCTGATCTGGGTGCCATCTGTCAGGGGGGTGCAGGCTGTTATGAGCGCTTCCATCAATACACACACAGGGGAGCAGGCACTCTTTTCAATCAAAGACCACAGCTCAGCTCCCTGCGCTCCTTCTCTCCTCCAGGCCAGGTCCAACAGTAAAGTGATGTGCATTACTGCTGTGACAGGCCAGAGGAGAGAAGGAGCACAGTCAGATGAGCGCCCTCAGAGACTGGAAGGACCACCGGCTCCCCAAAGCTCCACCAATAACAAGTATGTGAAGGGGCCACGGGGGGTCATTATACTGTGTGAGGGGGCCACTGTCGGTAATATACTGTATGAGGGCCTCTCACACAGTATAATGACCCCCAGTGCCCCCCAAACAGTATAATGACCCCCACTGCCCCCCCTCTATCCTGTCTGCCCATGCCCTCAGTCATTACCCAGCTGGGACAGATCAGCACGAAAGTTACCCATGTGTTATCTACAGGATTTCTACAAGATGAACATGCAGAAAATCCTACAAGCTTACAATCACTATGGGCAAGTACAGTATATCTTATATTTATGTTTAGCATTCATTTCTTGGTTTAGTGTTCCTTTAATATGCCTGGAAAGCAGATGCAGTTTTTCTTAAAAAAGTATTAGATCTATAACGAAAAGAATCAGTACTGTGTTTGGAAAAGTGTAAACTTGAAAATTGTAAAATCCTTGGCAAGGAAACCAATGTGGACAAAACAGCAGTGGTGAAAGATTTTAAAGATGTCCTGTCTGTTTTGATGAAAATGAGAAAATGATTGTCTTTCACATGACATGAGTTCTGGAGCATCTTTTTATAACTCTGTTTGGTGTCCATTATTATTCCTCCTAGAAGTTAATGGAGAGATTGATAGGTGCTACCAGTTTGTGGTGTGTCCCTGCATAATTTGACAGTCCAATCAGAGCTGCCAGTGTCAGACACGCCTCTTTGCAAAGGAGTTGTAATTTATTCATAAACTTCTAATAGGAATTGCAGAGGTATGGAACAGCATGCAGTTGTAAGAAAAGATGCTTCTGAATTTTTATGCAAACATTTCAGAAAAGGTTACAAAGTTTAAATGCACATTTATCCTTTTCCATTATTATACTTTAATACAAAACATTTTCAACTGGAGATTCCTTAAAATGGCTGTACTACATCACATATACAATTCTTTGTCATTTTGAGTCTATTGTACTCATGAATCTGATTGCAGTGGGCTGTAGCCCATATCTACAGTTACAGATTTTTTAAATTCATACTTTGGAAAGTGTTTTTCCCTGAGCAAAGGCACAGTAAGAAAATTCATAATCTGCCTTATAATAATATGTATTGAAGAGGCCTGGCTATAATTAAGGTGAGGAGATTGTAGTATTTTAAAGCCTACTTGGACAATGGTTGTGCCCACAGCTAAGCAGAAAAAATCCCTGTAATATAATTTCAGAATGTCGCCATCTACTTACCAGTTCCTTTCTGATTAAGCCACAGGTTCTCATTTATTGCTTTCTGTGAATTCTAATAATAAAAATACAGAAGGTTATAATTGAAGTTGGTTTTAAATTTATGTTGTGTGCATTAAGAACCCAGGGGTCATGAACATATGAATAGGAAAATTATATATACGGCACCTATACGGCACAGATCTACACAACTAGGCTTTCTGTCCAGAGACATGCTATTTTGGCCGTTTCATTAAGACTTAGTTAACATAACACGTGTATTTTATGCTTTTTTGCATGGTTACATTTGTAAAGAATAAGGGTCCGACCACAAGGTATGGTCGTGTCACAGTCTTGCTTATGCACCTCATGTATAATCATGCTTTTAGGGCACTTCTTTTGCCTGTAATTGTTTAATGACTGTCGTTTGAACTGTTGGGAATTTTCAATTGTTCTTTGGCATTCTGGTTATCGTCAAATAGTGATACATGTGGTAAAATATCTTATACATATATCGCAAGCAGCTTATCAACTGTATACCCCATGTCAGCAGCCACAAGCAGAACGGCATGTTTTACATGAGGTCTTTCACACGTACAACCGGTGCAGTCATCACAACTTGGAAAGCAGGAACAGACTGGGAACTTAAAAAACTAAACGTAACCCCATATTGTAGGTGGGTCCAAGAAAGAAGGTGGGGCAACATAAGTAATCAGGGACAACAGAAGTAGGCAGGGTCAGCAATATTGTAGTGCTGCCCCCACTGCAGTATTCCTGAGGACTTGAATTCAGGAGGGCTCATGTTCCTCAAGTACCTCATGTTCCTAGCATTAATTAATGTGGAGAGCATCAGGTCATTATATACCGGCGGTGTCCCTCCCTTCTGGGCATCGGTCCACTGGAAAATTTCCCTGTGGGGTCTATAGCCAGTCTTCCCCTGTTAGGAAGTACCAGGTCTATTTCCCTATTGACTTCTATTGGAAAATGAGATGCTGCTGCTCCTAACCGCAACATGACCGTATCATATCCGTGCCATGTGGTCTTACTCTTAAAATTCTTATACTTGTACACTTGTTTCTTCAAAAGCTGTATTTTCAAACTGATAAAGTAGAGGGAGACGTGGAGAAACATGCTTAGACATTTATTGTTATGACTCAGGCGCAGCAAAAAATAGGTGATGTTGATGCAAATTAAAACTTCTGCCCTATAATTATCTCATTTATTAGGCTTTTAAAGTCTACATGCTGAGGACATAAAGTGGGCTTCCACATATCTGCCGTTCTTGTTTTTATGTAACCTAATGCCGACTTTTTCGAGGTGATGACAGATAAAAAAGGTTTGCCGTTCTACATCTGTTATCATTGAGGAGAAGACTAAGTATTAAGCAGACTCTTCTCTCTGTAATATCTTCCCATAAATGTCAGTAGGAATGTTCTCCTAAAGTAAGAATTCATGGGCATTAAAGCAAATACACTATAATGAGCATAATCCTTACATAAACCATAAAGACCTAGATCTCTGTTTATGTCCTTTTCAGAAAAGTTTACAATATCTCGCAGCCATTTTACTGTTTTGCAGGTTTGAAAGGATTTATTCAGTATCTTCTTGTACGATACATAATTCTTCTAATTGAGTTAAGAAGTTGTTCATTGTCAAAAAATCATGCTCAGTGGTTTCAAATTTAAAATAAGGCAACTTAATAATATGTATTATACGTATACTGTAGCACAGCTACTGCCTTTAGCTACCAGGATTGGTGATAACTCAACAGTGACCGCTGCATCTAAGTGATTACATAGAGGCTCATCAGCCCTCTACCCCCCACAATGTAATCACAGGGTGCCAATTAACTGTCGTAGCAGCCAAGTGCCTAACAATGGCCTCTGGCTCTGCTATCTAGCAAAGCCTATTAGGCCAACTGGCTGCCCCTGTCAACATGTAACTTGCAGGTATAATACAATACAGAAGTATATAAAGAAACCACATGGTCAAGTCATTAGAGGGAATTGAGAAAAAAAATATTTAAAAAGTTGAATAGAATGCTAAAAAAATGTCAGCTTCCCCTTACACATTGATTTATTATGTAAAAAAAAAATAAAACAATAAAGAACTGACACATAATTGGTATTGCCATGCTTGGGACAATAATCCACACAGTGAATAAAAAAAGAGTGCAGAATTACTTGTTTTTGTTTTTTTTTGTACAAGAACAAAATAAAAAATGACAAAATGTTTAATGTACCCTGAAACTGTATCAATACAAACATTAATTCCCACAAAAGACAAGTCCTTAAACAGCTCTGCTGATGTAAAAATAAAAAGATAAGGCTCTCAGACTATGGTAACTAAAAACAATTTTTTTTTCAAAGAAGTGTTTTTATTGTGCAAAACATAAAAAACAATATAAGCCTGAAGAAGAACATAAAAATAAAGAAAAAAAATAGATCCTGTGCATCAATTAGGGCTCATGCACACAAGCATACTTGCTCAGTGCCTGTGCTGTGGATACGGCTGTGTGTTCATTGACTTGAATGGGTCCGTGATCTGCAACATATGGGCAAAGAAAAAAACATCAATGTCAATGAAAAAAGTTTTGGCTTTTGAAATGCAAGAACAAAGAAAATAAAAAAAAATTGCCTAGTTGTTAAGTGGTTAAAGTGACGGCTGGTCAGTTTATATAAGCAAGAGCATATATCCTATGTATCCATATATCCTATACGAACCTTTAACCCCTTGACGCTGCAGGTTGTTTTGGCCTTAAGGACCAGGCCATTTTTAGCAAATATGACATGTCTCACTTTATGTGGTGATAACTTTAAAATGCTTTTACTTATCCAGGCCATTCTGAGATTGTTTTCTCATCACTTATTGTACTTTATGACAGTGGTAAATTTGAGTCAAAATATTTCATTCTTATTTATAAAAAAATACCAAATTTACCAAAAATTTTGAAAAATTTGCAAATTTCCAAATGTCAATTTCTCTACTTTTAAAATACATAGTAATACCTCCAAAAATAGTTATTACTTTACATTCCCTATGTCTCTACTTCAGGTTTGGATCATTTTGAAAATTACATTTTATTTTTTTGGGACGTTAGAAGGCTTAGAAATTTTTTAGGTATTAGGTATTAATTATTTAGGTAATAGGTATTAAGACGACAATGACGGCAAGTAAGACCATGAGAGGTATTAACATGCAAGTCGGCGTTCGCCAACCTATAAGTAACAAACAAACTTACAAAAAAAAACAAAAACGGGGGAGGTGAAGAAAGGGGGACAGCAGGGGAGTAGGAGTGAGACAAGGGTGTCTGAGGAGAAGAATTGGTTTGAGGATCATGAGCCAGTATGCTCATATGTTTTGATACGCGCCCGAGGAACGAAAAGAGTCCCAAGGGCCCCACACTTTTAGAAAGTGGTCAAGCTCCAGAGGGGTATGAATGATCAGTTCTTCCATTCTCTGGTGTAACATAACCTCCTCAAACCATTCCTCTACAGTAGGTGGGGCTGGTTCTTTCCAATGGCGAGGAATCACCGTCTTAGCCGCCTAGATAAGGTATTTGAGGAGAGATTTTTTGTATGCAGGAATGTTGAGGTCAAAAACATATAATAGGAAAGCTTCCGGGGAATTCGGAAACGGAATGCTCGTTACCTCACATATGGCTTTGTGGATGGAGTCCCAGTAATTGCGTAAGACCGGGCATTGCCACCATATGTGGAGCAGCGTTCCCTCCTCCACACCACATCTCCAACAGCGTTCAGAGACCGAGGGGAACCATTTGTGCAAAAGTGAGGGCACCCTATACCATCGTGATATTATTTTATAGCAGGTTTCTTGGGATTTTGTGGATATCAGAGCCTTATGTGAGAGCTGATAGCATTTGTGCCATTGAGTTTGGGTTAAGTGGATACTTAAATCGGCCTCCCATGTTCTACAGAAAGAAGGTGCTTGGGTGGTTCTCTGTTGGATGAGCAATTTATATATAGATGAAATGTCACGGAAAACCCCTGGAGAGTTTATGTGTGGGGCGAGTAGCAGCGTAAAAGTGTTGGAGTTGGAGGTATTCAAAATGATGTCGTGTGGAGGGGTCAGCATTGTTTAGGATAGAGGGTAAAGGTTTCAGTGAGGTTCCCAAAAGTACCTGGATGGGTTTTAGATTGGTTGAGGAATGAAGAGGTTGAGCTCCCTGGAGGAAATGAAGGGTGGTCTGTCACCAGGGTGAGGGGCCCAAGGGGATCAATAAGAGAGTAGTTTGGACCAATTGAATCCAACACTGCAAAGGTGTGTTTTGTTGTATAGGAGAGAGGGGATAAACGATCCCGCAGAGGGCCCATCAGCCAGGGGACCGCCGTTACAATGACAGGGGAGCATTCCATGGCTATACCGACCCAGGCTTTTGGCTTGTGATGGGGAACATGTCTAATAGGCGGGCATATGCGCAGGAATGATAGTATAATCTACAGTCCGGTAACCCCAATCCTCCCTCCTCCTTAGGCCGAGTAAGAACATCCCAACGTATATGCGGCCTTCCTGGAGACCAAACAAATTTTGTGAAGCATCTACGGATTTGGGCCCAAAATGTAGCAGGCAGACAGACTGGTATAGTTTGCAGAAGATAAAGCAATTTTGGGAGAAGATTCATTTTGATGATGCTTATTCTACCAAACCAAGAGAAATCTTTCTGGTGCCAGCTGTCAAGATCTTTTTGGAAACTGAGGAGGAGAGGAGCAAAGTTATCTTTATATAGTTTTGATAGGTCAGAGTGGATTTTGATACCCAGGTAGGAGGTACCTTGTGCAGGCCACGAAAAGGGGAAGGAGAATTTTAAGGTGGAGACCAGGGTTTGGGGCAGTGAGACGTTCAAGGCGCAGGACTTAGACATGTTGATTTTAAAATTAGACCAGAGTCCAAAGCGGGATGTTTCTTTCTGAAGAGAGGAAAGGGAGATATGAGGGTTAGTGATATACAGCAAAAGGTCGTCCGCAAAGGCTGCACATTTGTATTAATTGTTTCCAATACTGATGCCAGCAATATCTGGAGCAGGGGAGATAACGGGCATCCCTGGCGAGTTCCATTATGTATTGAAAGGACAGGAGAGAGTGTGCCATTAATTTTAATTCTAGCAGATGGAGTCTGGTATAATGCAAGAATTTTGGACGTGAGCCATGGGCCTAGACCTATGTGTGATAAAGTAGAACGGAGGGCTGGCCATGATATACGATCGAAGGCCTTTTCTGCGTCTAAAGAAAGAACCATAAGAGGGATCTGGTGGGCCTTAGCATGGTGAATAATATCAAGTGTCTTTAGGGTATTGTCTCTAGCCTCCCTTCCCGGCACAAACCCCACCTGGTCAAGATGGATTAAGGAAGGTAAAAGAGGATTCAAGCGATTCGCTATCAGTTTGGCAAATATCTTTAAATCCACATTCAATAAAGAAATTGGGCAATAACTCGCACAGACCTGCGGGTCTTTGCCAGGTTTGGGAATAACTGCTATGTGAGCTTCCGTGGTTTGTGCCGGGAAGGGGAGTCCCGCTGACACCGAATCAAAGACCCTAAGAAGAAGGGGGGAGAGAGAGGAAGAGAACATTTTGTAAAACTTAGCTGTGAGACTGTCTGGTCCCGGGCTTTTTCCCCCTGGTAGGGATTTAAACACCTCTTGGAGTTCTCCTGTTGAAAAGGGGGTGTCTAGGGATGCTGAGTCCTCTACAGATAAACGGGTGGCAGATGAAAGAGGAGGATCCTGTGGGGCAGCGGAGGGAGGTAAGTTGTAGAGATTTGAGTAAAAAGTGTGAAAGGAGGCTGCGATATCCGGAGTAGTATTGGCCAAAGAGCCATCAGAGCATTTGATTACTGGGATAAGAGATGTAGCAAGTTGCCCCCTCAGAGCTCTGGCCAACATGCGCCCACTTTTATTTCCATATTCGTAGAATTTGCTACCACATGTTTGCATCATTCGCCTGTAAGAGGTCTCCAACAATCGTTTGGCCTCCAGGCGAGCATTTTGCAGATCACGCAGAATGGATTGGGAAAGATTGCGCGTTTGTGGGTCAGCTCGAGGGAGGCTACTTTTTGTAGGGCCATAGTGAGCAAATGAGCCTTCTCCCTCTTGAGTCGGGCACCGTGCTTAATAAAGACACCACGTAGAACACATTTGAGAGCCTCCCATTGCATAGGCAGAGAGGTGGCATCTTGTGAATGATCAGCTAGGAAGTTTGTGATAGTTTGGGAAATATCCGCAGCACAGACGGAGTCAAGAAGGAGGGACTCATTCAATCTCCATGTCCACTGTCCCCCACGTAAGGTTGGGGAGTTTAAGAGAGCAATATATTGGTGCGTGGTCGGACCACAGGATATTACCTATGCGGATAGACTCCAACCAAGCTAGAGCCCGGTGCTGAATTAGTATGTAATCAATGCAGCTGTATGAGGAGTGAGGCGGAGAATAATAGGTGTAGTCTCTGTCTGTGGGGTGCTGTATACGCCATGAGTCACCTAGCTGCAATTGTAAGAAAGCCCGTTTAACTTTTTTAATCGCCTGATAGGAGAGGGCGGCACGCCCCGAGGAATTATCAAGCGTGGGGTCTAAAGTTAAGTTTAGGTCTCCACATAGTATTACTGTACCTCGTGCCAGGGGAAGCACCTTGTCTATGAAATCAGTGAGAAAAGAAACCTGATTTTGATTAGGGGCATAAACATTGAGGAAAGTAAACTCCTCACCACTGATAAGGAGGGAAAGTATAATGTACCTAGCCTCGACATCAACTGTACAACTGAGCACTTGGTGAGTCAAGGATTTGTGTATTGCTATGGCGACCCCCTTGGTCTTACTCTGTTCAGAGTTAGCAAAGTGCCAGGTTGTATAATATTTATGTCGAATGCAAGGAGCAACACCTTTTTTAAAATGGGTTTCTTGAAAACAAATAAGCTGTACCTGTTGCCAGTGAAAATAGTGAAGAATTTGCGACCTTTTCTCCGGAGTGTTGAGGCCTTTAGCATTAAAGGACGCGATCTTCAAGGAAGACATGGTCAGGGGTGTGGGAAGACACAAGAGGAGAGAATTTAGGAGGGGAGAAAAAAAAACCCTTATAAAACTATAAAACCAGTAGTGGTACCTGTGAACTAAACACGGACAGACACCGTGTATCAAGAGAAGACCAATAGGTCAGAAGAGGCAGTCACCAGGAATACCAGATCCCAGGGGAGCGTCTCAAACAATTCGGGGTAGGTCGCAGTCAAGCAGAAGAGAGTCCGCCGCAACCCCTAACAGTGGTAAGAAAAAAAACACTTGATAACCATCCACTCAACATGAAGCTGAAAACAGAGAATAACAGCAAACCTAAAGGTAAACACTTAAAATGGGCGATCTAGTTAGGACCTTAGGATACACATATTAGAATAGTAGGAGTCCTACAGAGTGAAGATCTTAGTTGTGTGGCACCAGCAAGGGGAAACGAGAAGAGTCCAGGTGACGTTGACATCTTCTTCTGGGGGAGCGAGTAGGCATTCCCGAGTCCCTGTCCCACAGAACTTGCGATGGAGGTATGCGTTGAGAGGTACCAGAAGATGATGTGAGAAATGAGGGCCACGGCCCAAGCTTCATTATTGGGAGCTCGAGAAGAAAGGAGGAGAGATCCGCTGGGCTCCGGAGTGTCGCAGATTGACCTTTGTAACCAGCAATAAGCGCAAAAGGGTAGCCCCAGCGGTATGGAATGTCGTGGTCTCGAAGCATGTTGAGAAGAGGCTTCAAGGCGGCCCGCTG
This sequence comes from Rhinella marina, assembly GCA_900303285.1. NCBI lineage: Eukaryota > Metazoa > Chordata > Amphibia > Anura > Bufonidae > Rhinella > Rhinella marina. Next base: position 439,005 of record ONZH01023784.1, on the reverse strand, counting down.
TGCCAGGGTGTGACGAGATAGGTCCTGTAGTATCATGAAGGAAGCTCCGTCAAAAGTCATCGAGGGATGTTGGCGAGCTTTGTAGAGGATCTGCTCCTTGATCGCATAGAAGTGAATGCGGCAAATGACGTCTCTGGGTCTGGACCCATTCGGTGCAGGGGGCCGCAGAGCTCTATGAACTCTGTCAATTTCAATAGGAGTAGTTGAAGGACGGTCCAAGAGATCATTGAAAATTGCAACAACAGTGGGCAGCAGGGAAGAGGAGGTGACCGTTTCAGGCAGTCCCCGTATACGATGGTTGTTTCGACGACCTCGGTTTTCTATGTCGTCAAGATGCTGCTGAAGGGCGACCATGTGCTCTTCATGGGCTTGTGTTGTAACTTGCAGGGCCTTGACCTCAGCAGCCAATGTTGTATGATCTTGTGTAATCGTGTCTACTCGGTCAGAAAGGGCAGACATGTCTGTACGGAGTTGAGAGAATTCCTGCTTACATTCAGAGAGCCCTTATCAGAGACCGGGGGATGGGATCCATCCCAAGATGATCCCATGGACCAGTGGGGGGATGCCACCAGAGATGGGTCTGGGGAGGAGGGTGGAGATAGGGGACCCCTTGCTGTTGCTGTGGGGGAGTGATGGGTGGTCGGAGATGTACCGGCATGGAGTGGTCGGGCCGGATCAGGGGCACTGAGAACCACATGTTGAGCCCTCAGAGATTGGGATCGGGGAGATGGCACCCTCAGAGGGGAGGATGGCGCTCTTAGAGGGCAAAAGGGAGCTGCTGTGGCACTCAGGGGCAGTCCCTGGTTGTTATGGGGCGCATTAGTTATTGTGGGAACCAGGGGCCCCATATGAGGCAGTACTTGCCGTGAGGTCTGAAGGGCAGCAGGTTCCGGGTCTTTCACTGTGTCCCTGGGAGCAGAGGCAGTGTCTTCCTGGCGCACGTAGAGTTCACTGGCGTGCTGCGCGGCCTCCTCCATGTCCCCTCCGGTCAGCAGCAAAGGAGAAAAGCTCCGCTGGTGCAGGTTGGCAGGTGAGGGGAGCGGGGGTGCCGATTGAGAGCGGCGTCCCCGCGGCTGAGTTGGAGAAGGAGAAGCCGGAGGTGAAGTAGCGCTCCGCCGGGGGGAAGCGCCGCCGCCATCTTGTGCGCCTGTAGCAAGGCCTGCCAGGCTTCCAGTAAAAGATGAGGGTTGCCTGGCGAAATAATCATTAAGATCGCCCTGTGAGGGATTCAGGGGAGCAGATGGTTTTGCTCGACCCTTTTTGGTGGATTTGCCCATTGTTGAGAGTGGATGGCAGCCAATTGTTGAAGGGGATGCAGCGGAGCTCCTGTGTTGAGCGTCCTCACTCCTCCATGTCCGGCCACCCCCCCCCCAAAACCCACTTTTTAAGGACCAGTTCAGGTTTGAAGTCACTTTGTGAGGCTTCCATCATAGAAACCACCCAAAAATGACCCTATTTTAGAAACTACACCCCTCAAGGTATTCAAAACTGATTTTTCAAACAGTATTAACCCTTTAGGTGTTCCACAAGAATTAAAGGAAAATGTAGCCAAAATTTCCGAATTTCACTTTTTTGGCAGATTTTCCATATAAATAATTTTATTCTGAGAATAAAGCAAGCGTTAACTGCCAAACAAAACTCAAGAATTATTACCCTGATTCTGTCATTTACAGAAATGCCCCATTTGTGATCGTAAACTGCTGTACAGGCACACGGCAGGGCGCAGAAGGAAAGGAACGCCAGGGCAGATTTCACTGGAAAAAATTTTAAGTTGTCATGTCACATTTGATGCACCCCTAGAGTAGGAAACTCCAAAAAACTGACCCCATTTTGAAAACTATGGGATAAGGTGGCAGTTTTGTTAGTACTATTTTAGGGTACATACAATTTTTGGTAGCTTTATATTACACATTTGCAGAGGCAAGGTAACAAAAACTAGCAGTTTTGGCATTGTTTTTATTTTTTGTTATTTAGAACATTCAACTGACAGGCTAGATCTTGTGATATTTTTATAGAGCAGGTCGTTACGGATGCGGCAATATCTAATATGTATACTTTTTTTTATTTATTTAAGTTTTACACAATATTTTTGAAGCACAAAAAAAATCATATTTTAGTGTCTCTATAGTCAGAGAGCTGTAGGTCTTTTATTTTTTGGGCGATTGTCTCAGGTAGGGGCTCATTTTTTGCGGGACGAGATGACGGCTAGATTGGTACTATTTTTGGGGGCATATGCTTTTTTGATCGCTTGGTATTACATTTTTTGTGATGAAATGTGACAAAAAATGGCTTTTTTTAGACAGTTTTTATTTTTTATTTTTTACGGTGTTCACCTGAGGGGAGAGATCATGTGATATGTTTTTAGAGCAGGTTGTTACGGACGTGGCGATACCTAACATGTATACTTATTTTTATTTATTTAAGTTTTACACAATAATATCATTTTTGAAACAAAAAAAATCATGTTTTAGTGTCTCCATAGTCAGAGAGCTGTAGTTTTTTTATTGTTTGGGCGATTGTCTCAGGTAGGGGCTCATTTTTTGCGGGACAAGATGAAGGTTTGATTGGTACCATTTTGGGGTAAATACACCTTTTTGATCGCCTGCTATTACACTTTTTGTGAGGCAAGGTGATAAAAAATGGCTGTTTTGGAATGGCTTTTTTTTTTTTAATTTTGCGTACACCTGGCGGGGTGGACCATGTGATGCTTTTATAGAGCCGGTCGATACGGACGCGGAGATACCTAATATGTGTACTTTTTCTTTTTTTTTTTACTTTTTTTTTTACTTTATTTGGGGGAAAAGGGCGCTTTTTTAACTTTTTTTTTAAACAATTTTTTTTTACACTTTTTTTTAACTTTCTTGTTACACTTTTTTTTTACTTTCTTTTTACATTTTTTTTTTATTTATCCAGACCCATTTGGATCATGAAGGTCCAGTGGGCTTGATGGCTATACAGTGCATTGCAATAGTAATCTATTGCAATGCACTGTATCAGTGCTACACTAAGGCTGATCGGACCCTGAGGGTCTAATCAGCCTTAGGTACATGGCAGCCAGGACGCTTTTGTAAGGCGTCCGGTTGCCATGGTAACCATTGGGCCGCTGCCACTGCAGCAGCGGCAGCCCGATGGCAGAGAGAGGGAGCTCCCTCCCTCTTAACCCCATGGATGCTGCAGGCGGTTTTTGATCGCAGCATCTATGGGGTTAAACAGCTGAAATCGGTGCCAGCAATCGGTGCCAATCAATTTTGTTTTTCTTTTACTTTTTTTTCATGATTTTCAAAATGTTTTTCTATGTGACGAAAAACCTGTGTTTTAGGCCTCTTTCACACGACAGTATTTTTTGTGGGCTCCGATCCGCATTTTTTGCTGATAAAATGCAGATCCATTCATTTCAATGGGTCCGCAAAAAATACTGACAGCACACTGTGTGTCCTATTCTTGTCCGTTTTGCAGACAAGAATAGGCATTGTTACAATGGATCCGCAAAAAATACGGATGCCATACGGACATAATCCGTTTTTATTGCGGATCCGCAATTTGCAGACCGCAAAACACAACGTTCGTGTGAAAATAGCCTTATACTACAGGTCTGACCCATTCACTTTAATTGGGCTGAGTTGCAATACCAGAAACAGTCCATTACTGATCATACAAACCCTTTAATCTTTTGTTTTCAGCTGTTTAGTCCCTATCGATATAGCGTTTTACTGTTCAGTCCCTGGTAAGCAGTGGTCCACTTTACATTACAACCATCTGTTGGATTTATCCATTGGATTTCCCAATATATTCTTAGTTGGAATGCTCAGATGTATACCCTAGGATAGGGGATAACTATTAGATTGGTGTGGTCCTACCACTGGGACCCCCAACGATCCAGAGAATGCAGCCTCCCTGAAATGAATGGAGCAGCCGGTCGCACAAGCTTGCCTATGGAAATTCCGGAGATAGCCGAGCGCTGTGCCAAGAACTGGTGTGCATGCTTTGCATCACATTTATCAACTAGTTTGCATGCTTTTTTTGTGGCACAGAAACAATTGTATTTTGGTACACTTACAGCTTTTTTGGCACATTGACATTTTGTTTTTTGAGAATGGACAGAAATTTGATTCCAGAGAGAAATTCTGGCACACGGACAAATTTTTGACATATGGACAGAATCTGGTGCAGGATTTACAAGACTCTAAATTTATAAGGGTCCATTTGCTAGAATAGGAAATTTGTCCAATATTAAGACTGTGATTCATATTTGTAGTGAAAAGTATGACACTATTATTAAATCTGCCCAATGTGTATATTTGGTTTATAAATCGTGCTGATAAACCTATTTTTAACTGTATTAACCCCTTCAGGACACAGCTATTGTTCACCTGAAAGGACCATGACATGTGTTACTTTATGTTGTAATAATTTGGGAACACTTTTAATTATCCAAGCCATTATGAGACTGTTTTCTCATGACACACTTCATAGCAGTGGTAAATTTGAGTCAATATATTTCACCTTTATTTATAAAAAAATTTTTGGGGAAAAATTCGTAATTTTCTATATTTTAATTTCTCTGCTTTAGTGAAACATCATAAAATCGTTATTATTTTACAGTTCCCATATGTCTACTTTATGTTGGCACCATTTTGTAAATGTTATTTTTTTTGTTTTTGGATGTTGCAATTTTAAAAATTTTTAGGAAAATTTCCAAAACCTTTTTAAAGCACCAAATCTGGTATGAGGTCACTTTTAGGGGCTTACATAATAGAAACCACCTTTCTTATTCAATTATTTTCCAAACTTGTTTTAAAGGAGAATAGAGGAGAAATTTCAAAATGTCACTTTTTGCAGACTTTACATTTCATTAATTTTTTTCCTGTAACCAGCAAGGGTTAACAGCAAACCATAACTCACTATTTATTACCCTGATTCTGCAGTTTACAGAATCACCCCATATGTGGTTCTAAACTGCTCTTTGGCACATGGCAGGGCACAGAAGGGGAGAAGCAACATATGGATTTTAGAGGGCAGATTTCACTGGTATCATTTTAAACGGCCATGTCGCATTTGAACATCCCTGATGCATCCCTACAGTAGAAACTCCCAAAAAGGGACCCTAGTTGGGAAACTACGGGATAAGGTAACGGGGGGCTGGGTCTCACCGGCTTCTGAGTAGAAATACTTTAAAGAGACACCTTGTGGCCTGTTACTAATCGTGCTGCTGTGAAACATGTAACATCTGTGACAGTACTTTTTGTGTATCACCTGCTGTTCCATGGCAAGATGAGAACTGTCCTGATCTGTTTACATATGAATCCTTCTATGAAAGAATTGTTCTGCTGCACAACTGCCTTCTCATTGCTTCCTGCACTACTATTGCAGTGAAAAGTTCTGGCGTCATGACAACCAGAACCCTCCCCAGCACCTCAAAACCTGCAACAGCAGGGGCACCTTGACCATTATGAGGCAGGAGGACCCCAGAACCAGAGTGTGCCCCGAAGGGTCGAACAGGTGCATCCTTCCCATCACTGCACCCTGGCCCATTGGCTCCAATGCTATAAAAAAGGAATACAATACACATTTCTTACAGTGGGTTTCCTACTGTTCACCAGTATTCAGTGCAGACCTACTGCATGGGCCACCTCAACACTTTCCAGGTGTTGGAACGTTTTCACAGACTTCTGTGGACGTCTCTACTATGCATTACCTTAGCCACAATACACACAGTACGTTTTATTTCCATTGGTGCAAATCATACCTGGCTACTCTCAATCGCACATATTATGGCATATCACATCTCAAACATGGCACATACGTGTGGAGAGATGTAATAACATGCACCTAACATAAATATACTGGTGTCATGTTCATAGCAATAGTTGCTTAACAGTTCTATTTAGGTTGTATTGCCATCGCAAAAAGGAAAAAGTTAACCCATAGCAACAGTACACAGAAAGCATACATTTTCTTCTGTAAGAAGAGCTAGGCTGTTTCAACCATCTTACAAGCCTTTACTGAACCAGGTAAGGGGCACTTTATGCCTGCACAAAAGATATAGGATATGTGGCCAATTTAGATTCACAAATTCACACTGAGATTATCAAGTTAAATATGTTACGTTTTGTCAAACATACATGTATACTACATCTACTGTAATATACTACATGTATATACATCTCACTGTATTTATGACAAATGACAATGACAAACATTTGTAATGCGCTTTTCTTACAGGGACTTTATGTGCCGGGATAGTTGTATGGCTGGAGTGACTCCCTGGAAAGTCAGTGGCTGCCATGTAGGCGCTTGACTCCAACACAAAACATACATGATGTCAATTTCATATTTTTGGAGTATGGGAGGAAACCAGAGTACATGGAGGAAACCCACACAAACATGGAAAGAACATAGAAATTCAACGCAGATGTCATCACTGGTCAGATACCAACCCAGGACCTCTGCACTGCAAGACACCAGTGTTAACCACTGAGCATACCTCCAGTTAAAAATACAGCACTTATATGTCTAGTAAAAAACACATATATCCTGATGGAATGTGCAGGGTCACACTGCTTCAGCAGCTGTATCCTGCAAATGGGTTTCATGTGCATTTTTATATGTATACTGGTGAAAAATGTGAGTTATGGGGTAACTATGCATTTTCTGTGTACCAAGCCGTTAACAAGCCTTAGCATCAAGTTGCTAGGTGGGGCTGAACAGAGCCCTGAAGAACACTAGCTCACAAGAAAGCTTATACATTAGCTAAAAAGGAAAGAAAAGAATTTATATATTTGAAAAGCATGCCAGTGTCAAGAGGAGGTGCAAATAGAAGCCCTGTGGAGATAAACTGCTTAACAAGAAGCTTAACGACTCCATAGCAAACATTGTTCAGAATGTGAATAGCTTCTGGCCCTGGACAAGCCTAAAAGGCAGAATCCAGACATGTCCACCATACTAAATCCCAAAGTGGAAACCTGTAGTAACATAAACTGAGTACGGCAACCTGTGAAAAAAAGGTGTAGAGCTTAGTCTGATGTTGGGGTCTGCCCCATGGTGGCATAGTTAGAAGTGTTGCACCCGTATTTCTGAATCCTTATGTGAAAGTCAGCTAGAGAAGTTCAATGTGAGGAAAATTGCTTTCAAGAGACATCTTGGCCTATTAATTGTTACTAAAGCCGTGTAACCTGTGGAAACTTTGGAACTGCAAGAACTACCAGTCCATGCATGTTGAGAACTGTGACGAATGTACCTGAAGTTTATTCCTCAGTAAAGAACTGTTCTTCTGCTAATCTGCCTCCTCCAACACTGCAGGGGACCCTGCCATGCACCTCACAATTCAACACCATCAAGGGCACCCTGAATCAACAAGACAGGGGAACTCCAAGACCAGGGTGTGCCCTAAAGGGAAGAAAGGTGCACCCTCCCCATCACTGCATAGCCCAGGGGAGTATCAGAGTAACTATCAATTGCGACTATCACTCCTATCCTCTCCTCTGCTCATCTCTCTTGGGCACGCTGTAAATGTAAATGGACACCATTATTATCAGTTTAATCTGTCATATGCTGTTGGTGTCTGTCATGTGATGGATCTTGCACAGCCATAATTTTTGTTGTTGTTCTCCCATGACAGAGCAGAACAACGGAAATAAGTAGTGCAGATGTGAACAGAGCCTTAATATGCACCCACTTACTAATAGACGCAGCTTTGCAATATATTTCATTGGAGTACCATGGCGGCGTTTGGTAATAATTCTTACCCCAGCTGATTGGTTGCAATAACTTGTAGTTGTAGGAGACACAATTGCTATCCTAGGCTTCCATGTCAACTTAAAGAGGCTCTGTCACTAGGTTGTAACCTATGTATTTAAATACATAGGTTACAAGGCCTAGTGACAACTTTTAAAATCATACCTTTCATGCAGAGTTCTGCGCAGTGGTCGCGTAGAAATTTAAACTTTAAGAAGTATGCAAATGAGCCATCGGAGCACCGGGGGGCGGCCTCTTTCCTCTGGAGCACCGCTCCTTCACCGCCCCCCCTCCTGGGCCCGAGGCACGTCCCCTGTCTCTAATCACGCCCCTTTCTGTATTTGATAGACAGCGCTAGACTGGTAAGTCTAGCGCTGAACTCTCGCGCATGCGCCCTAAAATTTTCCCGGTGCATGCGCAGTAGCGCTTGCAGTGTCTACACTGCAAGCGCTGTCTTCTCTTTTGCGCACGCACCTTCACTCCCGGGACTAGCGAAGTGACGGCGCGTGCGCAGAAGAGAAGACAGCGCTTGCAGTGTAGACACTGAAAGCGCTACTGCGCATGCGCCGGGAAAATTTTAGGGCGCATCCGCGAGAGTTCGGCGCTAGACTTACCAGTCTAGAGCTGTCTATCAAATGCAGAAAGGGGCGTGATTAGAGACAGGGGACGTGCCTCGGGCCCGGGGGGGCGGTGAAGGAGCGGTGCTCCAGAGGAAAGAGGCCGCCCCCGGTGCTCCGATGGCTCATTTGCATACTTTTTAAAGTTTAAATTTCTACGCGACCGCTGCGCAGAACTCTGCATGAAAGGTATGATTTTAAAAGTTGTCACGAGGCCTTGTAACCTATGTATTTAAATACATAGGTTACAACCTAGTGACAGAGCCTCTTTAAAGCCTCTGAGTGGATAATGGGTGCCTAGAAAAGACTTTACCCACTGAGCCCCATTTCAGCTGTTTTTACACACATTATCGAGTGCAGGCACACACACCCTAAACTGCTCTAATGAAATATATTGTGTTAAGTGGTTTCTATTAGTCAATGCTAGCACATATTATAATTTATTTGGAACTGGAGGTACATTTTAAAGAGGATTTCCACTGAAGAGGTAAAATTGGCCATGTGCATCAATAGTTCAGTAGTCATAAATTGAGAATTATGTTTGTTTTATGGAGATATGGAAATTTTTCTATTCTGGATAATGGCTGTATGCCTGCCTGCTATGGCTATAATATTGCTAATAGAAACTCACACTCCAAAATCATAAATCGTGTTCAATATGTTTTTATTGGTTTCTCATCAGATTATAGGAAAATATTTTTCCAAAGTCAACCATCTTCAAAACTTCTGATTGCCCAGTCAGTAGACATGAGGAAAGCATGGAGATATAATCGCTGACTGAAAACATTCACCAATAATCTGATTTTGACTTAAAAACATATTGAATATGATTTGGAGAGATTTTACAGTGTCAGTTTTACAATGACAAGCAATAGTGCAAATGTATACTGAGCATTACAAAGCAGAAATCAGAAGATTGCATTATGATGTTCTATAGTTGAACTTAAAAAATTATTGAATAAATCTGTGTGTAGACCTATGGCAGCGCAAAGTGCAAATCCATGGCAGAATTCCAAGCTCGATTTCCGTGTTATTTTTCCTTATAGTAGTGTAATCATACCCTATGAATATGTCCACACTGGCCGCATGAGCTATGAATTCTCCCCGCAAATCTTCTGCAAATTTTTCTGCAGCAATTTATGTATTGTGGATGTACCCAAGTTCTACATTTTCTCTGAATAATAGCAGCACTAGGGATGAAAATTTCAAGCTCTTATTTGTATTTTGTTTCTTCTGAAAGCACTACGCCACTAAAACTGAATTACATTATAAAAAAGCAACCAAAATCCTAACATGAGTGCAAGATATTTATCAAGTGACTTCAATTTGTGTGCAGTGGTAAGAGCAGACTTTCACAGCTTATGATCCATGTGTGCAAAGGAAATATATAGATAATGTGTGAGGTTCTAGCTGGGCAGGTTTAACTTCTTCATTTCAGATTGGCATAGAATCATATATTTATTACTATTTAATTCCTGTTGAATATAGATCACAGAGTACCTTGGCAGGTGAAAGCAGTTTTCTGGTATTTGTGTATATATGGCTGTTATTTCTCTAAAGATTAATTTATCATTATTATTTTTGTACGTCTGGACCAGAAAAGCTCAGAAGTGAAGTTTTGGCTCAGTAAAAAGGCAAAAATGTCCAAGAGAAGTCTTAAAAAATGGGATTTGTATAAAATGGAAGATGTCCGAAGGGTATGTTACAACAGATTCATCTTTCAGGATTCCCAAAAAGAAGAAAACATTGAATTCCAGTAACACAGCACAGCTATATATAAACTATTAAATCACCAGGATGGAGAGATACCATTAATCAGAATGACAGCGCTCAATTTCTAATCTCCAGGACCTTCTACAGTAAACTATGAGCTTTAATATTTTTATGTAGGGATACATTGTTGTCTTCTACAACTTATTGGTTGATTTCTGTGAGTATGGATGTCTCGTGCCATATATAACTTGTGGAATAGCAGACAATATCCTTGTCGTGCATTATTAAACAAATTATCCAACTTTACTCGCTGGATGCAATGGGGACATATAACTAGGATATGCCTTCATTGTCTGACAAGTGCGGGACATGCACCTATCTCGTAAATGTAGCCGAAAATAAAGCCAGCAAAGTGGTGGCCAGCAGTGAAGTATCTGGCCACCACCAAGCGTTCCTGGCAAAAATGGCTGAGCTGCCCGTTCAGCTATTTTCTGAATCCCCATAAAAGTAAATATTCATTTCTATGGAAGCGGTGGCTGCACAAGCGGAACGCTTGGTGGTGGCTGGACACTTCACTGCCGGCCACCACTTTGCTGGGTTTATTTTTGGCTGCATTTACGAGATAGGTGCAGGTCCTGCACCTGTCAGACAATGGGGGCATATCCTAGTAATATGTCCCCGTTGTCTTAGATGGGAATACCTCTTTAACCCTTTCGCGCCCGGAGGTTTTTTCGGTTATGCATTTTCGTTTTGCGCTCCCTGCCTTCAAACAGCCATAACTCTTTTATTTTTCTGTTCACATAGCTGTATGAGGGCTTGTTTTTTGCGGGACAAGTTGTACTTTCCAACGCCACCATTTAATATTGCATACGGTGTAGTGGGAAGCAGGAAAAAAATTCCAAACCGGGTGAAATTGCAAAGAAAACGCTATTCCGCTACAGTTCTACGGGTTTCTTATTTACAGCGTTCGATGTGCATTAAAACTGATCCGTTACTTTCATTCTACTGGTCAGTACAAATCTGGCAATACCTAATATGTATAGTTTTCCCTGCGTTTTCATAGTGATAAAATAATTAGAAAGTTGCCCTTTTTTTTTTTTTTTTCCTTGTCAAATCTTGACCCCTATAACTTTTTGGTATTTATGTGTACAGAGCTGTATGGGGACTCATTTTTTGCGGGATGATCTGAAGTTTTTATTGATACCATTCTGGGGTGTGTATGACTTTTTGATCACTTTTTATTTAATTTTTTTTAGAAAAAAAAGCGATAAAAAACCGCAATCGCCATTTGGACGCTTTTTTCCGCCACACAATTCGCCGTATTGGAATTTTTATATTTTAAAAGTACGGGCATTTTCGGTCACGGTGATACCCATGATGTCTATATTTATTGTTATTTAGGTATTTATTTTTTAATTATACGGAAAGGGGGGTGATTTGAATTTTTATATCTTTTTTATTTTTTATATATTTTTTAACATTTTTTTAAATTTTTTTTTTACTATTTGAAAGCTCAAATATGGGCTGATATATTGTGGCTTTTTTTTTTTCTTTATGAGCAATTATGGATTTTATAGACTCAGAAATCCAAGAATTGCTCATTTCTTATCCTGGCCTGCCATCTAGTGGCCAGAATAAGAATTGCACTTTGAAAACTGTAATCCTCACCAGCGAGGATTACAGTTTTCATATGGTGTACAGACACCCCGATTGGCCACACGGGGTGTCTGTACACCACCCGGAAGCGAATGCTTCCGGGTTGAGACGCAACTAGATGCCGTGATCACGTGTGATCACGGCATCTAAACTCCGAGGAAGACGCCGCCGATGGCGGTAAGTAGCGGCAAGTCTCTGCTGTTAGAAATATCCTGTGAGGATATAAAAAGGATGTCTTGCCAAGAAATGCTTTCGTCACACCTACTACTAGCACCTGTTTCTGCCATTAGATTTTGGAAAAATATGTATGAGGCAAGAGCACTATATCACCTTGAACACCAGGCATCCCATGCAATTGCGTGGGGCCCCCAAACTGGTGAGTCAAACAGCATCAGTTGAAGGCGTGGTTGGCTTCTGTCCCTGCTGTTCCTTCTCATAGGCCTCAAGCCGTAGGCCTGAAGCCTATGAGGCAGTATCATACCTCCCAACCAGATCTGGCGGGACAGTCCTGGATTTCAGTGACTGTCCTGTGGTCCCAGAAAGGGTGAGGTATGTCCCACTCCCAGGCAGCTGTAATGAGACAGTTGCCTGTAATGATGAGGCAGTGAGCTCCCCTCTTCACCATTCCTTCCCCCCTGCCGGCGCTCCACACTACTGGTCTGTGCCGGAAAGACAGGGGCCGAGAGTCAGCTGTGCTCCTCCTACACAGACCACAACAGCCGATGTGTATCCTGCCAGCTGCTACTGCTGGGGAGCACAGATGTTCGGAGGAACTAGGTGAGTATGTACGGTTTGTTTTTTTCACTTCCTGTGAAGGGGGCACATGCCTAGGCATAACTACTGTGAGGGGGCATATATCTGTACATAATTACTGTGAGAGGGCATATATCTGTGCATAGTTACTGTGAGGGGGCACATATCTTGGCTTAACTACTGTGAGGGGGGGCACATATTAAGGCATAACTACTGTGAGGGAGCACGTCTGTTGGCATGACTATGGTGAAGGGGTCACAATGTGGGCATAATTACTATGAAGGGGTACATGCAAAATGGTAACAATGTTTAGAACTTCTGACTTTCCATATCCCACCATTGACTACAGGGGTCAAGGGAGATGAGTGATGTTTTTTTTTTTTACATGGTACTGTATGTAGGATGGAGCTGAGGGAGGGGACTGAAGTTTTTGTTTACATGGGACTGTAAGAGGAGCTGAAGACAGGGGAGTGATGTTTATATGGGACTGTGCAAGGGGTGGGGTCATTATAATAATAATAATAATAATAAGCTGGGAGCAGTACAGAGAGAGTGGATTATAATTACAGGGGGAACTGCTGTGGGACATTATAATAATACAGGGGGCAGTACAGAGAGGGGAATTATAAATACAGGGGCACTGTAAGGGGACACAGTATTGTAAGTAGCAGCAGGATAACACTGTTGGGGAATCAGGAGGAGGAGGATGATGATGATGGAAAAGTGAGGAATCTGTTATGTCAAACTCTGCAGAGATGAGACGTGGCTGAAATAATTTGTCATGGTGGTCTGGTTAAAAGGAGAAGATGAGGATACAGAACATCTGCATCAGAACAGATATGACTGGATGTTAGAGGTTTGTGGGGCAGTATGTAATTTCCAATTCAAATATGCCTTTAGATGTAGGGCTGGGGGGAGTGGATGGATTGAGAATTTGGCATGGAGGTGTGGGTGCCATTTTAATTTTCACCTCAGGTAGCAGAAGAGGTAGAATTGCCCTTGGCCACAGCTTTCAACTGTATCTGTCTCCTAAGGAGACTCAAGGTTGTGGATAAACAGGGGACAGCTGCCAGGAATAGCAATTCCTGGCTGGCTGTCAATATTAGGGACCCCAGACATAACTTTGCTTTGGGCCCCAGAATCACCTTGCCCGTCTCTGTTTATCAATGACTGCTTTTGGGGAGATGCAGCTTTCACCAGGGAGGGGTGCTGTCTGAGGTGAATTTTCTCCATGCCTAATGGATGTTGCAGCCCTTTTATTATCCTTATAAGCACACAGTTAAGATAAGTGAATTGATTTTAAAATTGGAAAATTGGTCCCAAACTTTTTGAAAGCTCTGATTCTACTGAACCTGTACTTTGTGTGATTCTATTTGGGACAACCATAGAGAAAAAGACAGAGAGGGAGGACAAGAGAGTGAGAGAGATAGGAGAAAGAGTGTAAGAACAGAGGCTTTTTGAGGAAATCAAAGCACTTTTAGTTGATATGGGTGAATTGGACACAAATTACATTTTTTTTTACAAATTTTCTCATCTCTAGCACACACAGCCTAAGGCTAATTTTGCACCTATAGTAAAGCTATTTAAAAGAGAAACTGCCGGAACAGCTGGGACAGCTTGCCAAATAGCTTTACCACTTGCAAGAAGTACCCTTAGGAGGCCTAAGCCAGTAGGCAGAATAGTTTGTAGCTTTTCCTGTTGTTTCAGAGAGAATGTTACGTTGCATACACTCATCATCTTGCCTCAGCAATGCCTTGCTTACTTTTGAAAGCAGAAGGTTTGTCATACATGTTGTTTAGAGAATGAATCACCTGCCATCTACCACCTATTGAGCCTAATTATGAAGTAGTTTTGGATTAAGGCAAACACGATATAAAATGTAGCTAATTTTGCTGAATGCTATACAGTTGGTTTGAAGTGAATAGACATCATAGTGACAGTTCAAGTTATCATACTGTGATATCGGAACACAGCAGACTAGTTAATAACAGTAATAAATCCATATAGTACTCCTGTGAAGACTCATTCACCAATAACCTATGATTCCTGAATGTAGAAAATAACCTACAAGGATGAAAGTTCCATTTCTCGCCACATAATAGAAGGATAATTCATATCCACAAACACAAGAAAATTCCACTCACATAGAAAAAAATGGCTATACGTGTAGGTTTTAATAAAGGTAAGCACAAAAGGTAAACATAGTCACAAAAATGATGGTACTTCTAAACAGCATTGAAAGAAATAAGATTTTAGTTATACAAAAATATCAAAATGCAAGAAAGTGAAATAAACATCATTCATAAGTTACAAGGACCCATGGGGCCCCATAGCAAAACTTGGATGTCTTACACTAAAAATTCCAGCTTTGGTAGTATGAATAAGAGAAGCTTATGATTACGTTAATTTTCCTAATGCACAGGGATAATGTACACAGTGATGTCACTATGGTGGGGTGCACAGTGAAGTTACAGCACAGGTACATAATGATGTGCATAATGATATTACAGGACAACATAAGGCTCACAATAGTATAATAATATGCAGTACTCCAGGGCAAGGGGGTATCTACAAATTGATTATTCTCCAATGTCATTTGATGTATTGTTATGTAATGTATCGTACCCAGCATAACTGTGTTTGGACAGCACAGCCAGGGTTAGCAATCCTTATTTATCCTTTGTAAGAGATCTCTAAGAAGAAGAGAAAAAAGGAGAGAGCTATTGAACCTAGAATCTGCATGGCTGATCATTGGAGTCAGTAAGGTAACTTGCTACCAAAAGCTGTTAAGACTTTACTGCAGTGACAGACACTCTTCACACACCTCGACATGACCTGGCAAGTTGTATCTCTAAAAACATTTATCCCTCAGTTGATATTACAGCCATCATAAAGATTTCTTTTGCCCTCCAAAGATTCTACTGGAAGTGACTTGAGAAAGATAGCGAGAAAAGAGGATCATAACTCCAATCCTTGCCTAACTCCATACATTGTTATCTGGAAAAAATGCACTGTGTACAGTTGGAACTGTGTTTTGCTATTGTTGGATGAAAGAAAGGGTGTGCCCTCCTTTCACTGTACGGCCCTAGGGAGCAATGGTGTGAGGAAAGCCACTGTGATTCACTATAACAGCCAGAGCCACTATCACTCCCATCCTCCTCTCTGGCTACTTAGGGGCTTACTGCAAATACAAATGGTTATGTACAGAAATTAATCAGTGATGTCACATCAATGTGTAGTGCATCAACATGCATAGCTAGTCCTTTCTGGTAGCAAAACAGTTACTGTGTGTCAGAATGACAGGCAAGTCACATATATGGATGTGCGCATCATCGTACAGGCCATAAACATTCCTAGCTAACCCCTGGTAAACAAAAAAGTATACAGCATCCTTCACTAAAGCAAAAAAAAAAAAAATGTTGCACACCCCTGCAGGTGTCCCAATGCATCATTATTAGGCGTAGTTCACACTTCACTTACACTACTCACAAAAATTTAGGGATATTTGGCTTGTGGGTGACATTTCAGAATGAACCTAAAATGCACATTAACCTTTACATGTGAACTAAATGTAACCTTCTCTAAACTTTTGAATGCCCGTGTCCAACTGTTCAATGTTTCAGTACTTTTTGCACAACTTGCCATTCTCTAACAAGGAGCTTAATAGCAAAATTCACAACAGGTGTTTGATCCATTAATTGCCCAACAACTTTCTTGGTTCAATTAGAATGAGTAGTTAAATAGTTCTCATCATTCTGTTCACATTTTGACATCATTAGACCAAGACGACACCTAACAATTGATCAACAGTACCTCACCATTGCAAGGCTTCAAGCAGGATGTTCTCAGACGGAAGTGGCCACTGAGCTTAGGGTGTCACAAAGTGTCATCAGCAGGTTACAACAGAGATACAGAGAGACTGGAAAAGTCACAGAAAGACGAGAAGTGGACATCCTTTGGTCACATCCCACACTGATGACCGCTTCATTGTCAACAATGCCCTGCGGGCCGGATGATGAATGCCACACATCTCCAGGCACGTTTAAGGAATGTGAGAGGCACTCAAGTGTCACATCAGACCATTCAAAACTGTTTACATCAGCATGGCCTGCATGCTAGACAGCCTGCAAGGGTACCTAACCACACCACCAGGCAAAGGCGTCACTGTCTTGCATGGGCCAGGGAGCATCTACGCTGGACAAGAGACCAGTGGGCCTCAGTGCTGTTCACTGATGAAAGTCAATTCACATTGAGCAGAAATGATGGCTGCCAATGATGTTGGAGATTTCAAGGAAATCGCTATTCAACAGCTACTGTTGTCACCAGAGGAGCCTTTGGTGGTGGCGGTGTTACACTGTGGGCAGGTGTGTCTAGCCAATATAGAACTGACCTACACTTTGTGAATGGTACAGTGACAAGCCCATACTACTTCATCATTAATCCAGTCATTGTGCTTCTACATGAACAACAAAGGCCTAATTTCATCTTCACGTTCGACAGTGCGCCAGCTCATCAAGGTTGCATCATTAGGGTACAGCTGCTGGGGACTGGGGTACTTCAAATTAAGTGGCCTGTACTTTCTCCAGACCTGAATCCCATTGCAAACCTATGGGATCAGCTGATTCGCAGTGTAGACTTTCATGATATAATATCACTGTAGCGTGAACTTTTTACGTTTTTCATAAATTTCACCTGAAAACTAAATATCCCTAACTTTTTGTGAGTAGCGTAATTGGTTATTTTCATCAATTGACAGCCAAAAGCAGATGCAGGTCAAATTCACAGAACAGGTGCAGATCTATTCATGATACCTAATCCGAAAGTATGCTTGGCTCCCGAATTTGGTGCAGTGGCCCAAGATTGAAATAATGGCTCCATGATGGTAGGGAGGGTGTCAGCAGTAAGGCTGTGTTCACATCACTATCTATTTTTCCATTCTTCTGAACAGCCAAAAAAAAGTGGATCCTGTAGTCTGAGCATCCGTCTTCAAACCTTCAGTATTTGGTCAGCATTTGATCAGTATTGGTAAGGTAAACAGGAGTGGGTCGAAAACAGATATAATATGTGATGGAAATATTTGCATGTCTTCTGTGTTTTGTACCCACTCCTGCTTTTGTCTTCCAAATCATGATCAAATCCTGCTGCAAAATACTGATCATGTGATAGAGACCTTATGGATGCTCAGTGACAGAACTTCTTATTTTGGTTATTTTTCTGTTCTACTGACAGATCAGAAGAATGGAAAAGATGTCAACATGGCCTCAATAGTGGCCTCATAACAGAGTGTGTGTGTGTGTGTGTGTGTGGGAAGTGGGGGGGGGGGTCAACAGCAGTGGCAGTAACAGCACAAGATGGTGGCAGATCACAGTAGGAGCAGATGGCAGTAGAGGCAGCAGTCATGTGGATACAGGCGGGTGACAGCATCAGAATAGGGGCAGCAGCACATGGTCACAGTGTTCCAGCACACTACAGTCAGATCATTACTGCCAGAATGATCTAGTCTGTTCAGACACCGGTGCCTGGAAATCCTGGTTTATCTTGGCTTGATTCATCTTTATAAAGGCGAGTTCTCTTTGGGGTAACTATACCACCTGCCACACTAAACACTTGCTCTGATGCCACACTACTAGCCAGGCAGGAAAGCTTGCCAAGATCAAACTCGGCCACTATTAAACTTTGGCTGCCCAGTAGTCCAGGTGATCTTGGATCTTGGGTGACAATGTGCAGTCCAAGTATGCCATGTATATATATATATATATATATATATATACATGGCATACTTGGACTTGCATTTTAATATATATATATATATATATATATATATATATATATATATATATATGTTTCTTCGGTAGGCGGGTCAAGAAGAGTGCTCATAAGAGACTCAAGACTTAAGTTGCTGCTGATGAATCTGGTGGTGCTCCTGCTCCACAGCCCCTGCCAGCAGTCAAGGAAGTAGAGCGTGAGCTCAGAGGGTCCCCACGATTAGACCCTTATGAGGATGGGTGATGGGGTGTGTAGGCAGCGACCAACTGGCTACAAAGTATGTCTAGATAGTAGAGTTTTTTTTATCCCTCTCAGAAGGTGTAAAAAAGGCCCCAATTTTGGACCGGTAGCAAGGGTGGAGAGCTAGTTGTCATCCCTCTTCTGAGTGGTGATAATGAGGCTTTCACTTCGCAAGCAACTCAGTATGCATTTTTCCATTTGCGCAAGGGACTCATAGGGACTCCCTGCCTCGATCTCCACTGCATATCACCATGGTCTGTTGGGGTCAACTGCGTCATCTTCGTCGCCGCCCCTCTAGCTCCTCATGCTCCTCTCCTTTCGCTTGGGCAGATAAACCACCTAGTTCTGTATAGAATTCCTGGGCGTTTATGTCCTCCTTCTCTTCCTCCCCCTGTGCCAGTTCCGCCTCCACAAGGCTCAGGTGGCCATGAAATGTAGACGTTATGTCTTCTGTCCTCTTGCCAGTCAGATTTATCAGCATCCCCTGCAGAACATGAAGGTTGGAATGACATCTTTCATCCCATAGTCCTGGTGACTGACAAATAATGTGGCCTCTTCAAAGGGCCTGAGCAAACGGCAGGTAGCACGCATGAGCTGCCACAGTCTAATGTCAAAGTTACACCAGAGAGTAGTCATGTCTGTCTGCATCATCAAGAAATTGGTCATGGGTTTCCTCTGCTCATACAGTCAGTCCAACATGTGGAGCATGGAGTTCCAACGTGTGGAAACGTTGCATATGAGGCTATGTAGAGGAACACCATTCTGCCTTTTCAGCTCAAGGAGTGCGTTTTGCATGGTAAGAGTGGCTGAAGTGCATGCACAGTTTTCTTGACATTTTCAAGACATCTTGCAGTTGGGTCGAAGACTTGATGAACTGGGTGATAATCAGATTGAAGAGGTGTGCCATGCAGCCGTCCCTGATGCAGCACAAACAGAATGAACTTCCCATTATTGGTGACCATGGTTGATATCTCTGTTCGCCCAGTCTGACTGGGTGCAAAACTACCTGACAACACCGTGCTTTGCATAGGTGGTATGCTGGAGGACCAATTTGAACTGTGCCTACAGTGGAGGCTGAGGACAAGGTGGACGATGAGGAGCCAGAGGAAAATATTTGCACAGAAATCCCAAAATTACAACGCAGAGGCAACATTGCCATTACTTGTCCAAGTTGCTAGTGTGCCTGGACCGGAACCACATTTACCCAGTGGCTTATAAAGGACATATATTGTCCTTGACTATAGTTACAGCTCCACACATCAGTGCTGCATGAACTTAACTTGACACTTTCTGCTTAACATACAGTACAGACCAAAAGTTTGGACACTCCTTCTCATTCAAAGAGTTTTCTGTATTTTCATGACTATGAAAGTTGTAGATTCACACTGAAGGCATCAAAACTATGAATTAACACACATGTGGAATTATATACTTAACAAAAAAGTGTGAAACAACTGAAAATATGTCTTATATTCTAGGTTCTTCAAAGTAGCCACCTTTTGCTTTGATTACTGCTTTGCACACTATTGGCATTCTCTTGATGAGCTTCAAGAGGTAGTCACCTGAAATGGTATTCCAACAGTCTTGAAGGAGTTCCCAGAGATGCTTAGCACTTGTTGGCCCTTTTGCCTTCACTCTGCGGTCCAGCTCACCCCAAACCATCTCGATTGGGTTCAGGTCTGGTGACTGTGGAGGCCAGGTCATCACTCTCCTTCTTGGTCAAATAGCCCTTACACAGCCTGGAGGAGTGTTTGGGGTCATTATCCTGTTGATAAATAAATGATGGTCCAACTAAAAGCAAAGCGGATGGAATAGCCGCTGCAAGATGCTGTGGTAGCCATGCTGGTTCAGTATGCCTTCAATTTTGAATAAATCCCCAACAGTGTCACCAGCAAAGCACCCCCACATCATCACACCTCCTCCTCCATGCTTCACGGTGGGAACCAGGCATGTAGAGTCCATCCGTTCACCTTTTCTGTGTCGCACAAAGACACGGTGGTTGGAACCAAAGATCTCAAATTTGGACTCATCAGACCAAAGCACAGATTTCCACTGGTCTAATGTCCATTCCTTGTGTTCTTTAGCCCAAACAAGTCTCTTCTGCTTGTTGCCTGTTCTGAAAAAGCAGTGGTTTCCTAGCAGCTAGATGTGTCTGCTGCTAGAACTCTGTGTGGCATTGACCTGGTCTCTAATCTGAGCTGCGATTTCTGGGGCTGGTGACTCGGATGAACTTATCCTCTGCAGCAGAGGTGACTCTTGGTCTTCCTTTCCTGGGGCGGTCCTCATGTGAGCTAGTTTCTTTGTGGCGCTTGATGGTTTTTGCGACTGCACTTAGGGACACTTTTAAAGTTTTCCCAATTTTTCGGACTGACTGACCTTCATTTCTTAAAGTAATGATGGCCACTCGTTTTTCTTTACTTAGCTGCTTTTTTTCTTGACATAATACAAATTCTAAGTCTATTCAGTAGGACTATCAGCTGTGTATCTCCCTGACATCTGCCCAACACAACTCATGGCCCCAACCCCATTTATAAGGCAAGAAATCCCACTTATTAAACCTGACAGGGCACACCTGTGAAGTGAAAACCATTTCAGGTGACTACCTCTTGAAGCTTATCAAGAGAATGCCAAGAGTGTGCAAAACAGTAATCAAAGCAAAAGGTGGCTACTTTGAAGAACCTAGAATATAAGACATATTTTCAGTTGTTTCACACTTTTTTGTTAAGTATATAATTCCACATGTGTTAATTTATAGTTTTGATGCGTTCAGTGTGAATCTACAATTTTCATAGTCATGAAAATACAGAAAACTCTTTGAATGAGAAGGTGTGTCCAAACTTTTGGTCTGTATTGTACATGTGCAGGGCTGGTACAGCTTTTTTAGAGAAATAATGACGGTATGGGACTCTTCACTTTGGGTGGGCACAAGCCATCAGTTCTCTGAAATGTTCAGAGTCCACGATATGGAAAGGGAGAGACTGTAGTGCCAGCAACTTGGCTAGGTGCACGTTCAGCTTCTGTGCCATTGGTTGAGTACACGCAAAGTGTAGTCTTTCGGTGATCGATTGTGGACAAAACAGGTGACAAAAGAGGAGAAGGAGCATCAGGAGCAATACGAAGGGAAGGAACAACAGCTTCCTTCTGCTGGGGTAGAGGAGCCCTGACTGCTGGAGAAGGCATGTGGGCCACTGAGAGATGCAGCGGTTGCTGTGTCAGGCTGTACAACTACATTAGTGCCAGGGTTTTCCCAGGCCACTTTATGGTGGTGCTCCATATGTTGACATAGGGCTCTGGTGCCAACATTAGCACCCTGACCATGCTTCAACTTCTGCCCACACATCCTGCATACCGCCATGCTAACGTCCTGCAATGACTTGATTAAACTCACCTGGCTGTGTGTACTTGTTGTCACCTGAGATAATGTAGAAGAGCGAGTCAACCATTCCAGTACAGCTGGGTTGTTGGTCAAAACATGGCCAGAGGATGACAGTGGCAGCTCTGTTGCTGCTATTACCTTCACACCTTCTTCTGTTGCTATCGTATTGTGCCGGCTATCGTTAAATTTTTGCCACTGCCTGTTACTTTTGAGGGTTCAGGCAACTGTTGGCATAGTGTACAGTAACTGAATCAGTAATGTAAAAAGATTAAGCATGAAAGGTGCAACAGGTAAACTAGGTAAATGCACCTATATATTAGACCACCTGTTGAGACTAAGTCTGAGGCACAGTAAGTCTATGTATAATGGAACAGATTAATTATTAATTTAGCAGCAGATGAAATAGATAAACGCGGCTATACAGTTGATCGTCTGTTGACAATGAGTCTGATGCACAGTAAGTCTGTGTATAACAGGACACATTAATTATTAATGTTGCAGCAGATGAAATAGGTAAACATGCCTATATATTAGAACTCCTGATGACAATGAGTCTGATGCACAGTAAGTCTATGTATAACAGAACAGAATAAGTATAAATGGTGCAGTAGATGAAATAGGTAAACACGCCAAAATATTACACAATCTGTTGACAATGAGTCACATGAACAGTAAGTCTATTTATAACTGAAAAAAATAATTATTAAAGGCGCAGTAGGTGAACTAGGGAAATGCACCTATATATTAGACCACCTGGTGACAATGAGTCTGATGCACGGTAAGTCTATGTAAAACAGAACAGATTAATTATTAACGGCACAGCAGAAGATATAGGTTAACGTGCCGACATACTAGACAACCTGTTGAAAATGAGTCTGATGCACAGTAAGTCTATGTACAACAGAACAGATTAAGAATGAATGGCACAGCAGATGACCAAGATGCACAGGGCAATAACAGTGAGCCTGCACTGTCACTGCAGTGTCCTTATGCTCTCCATATGCTCTCTCTGCAATGTCTGAAAACTCTCCCTATGATCTCCCTACATAGTCCCTGTACTGTCCCTATCCAATATTCTACAATGAAAAGATAAAAAAAAATAAAACACTATCCCTAGCACTTGCCACATCTCTCCCTATGCTCACTTCACAGTAAAATGGCGACGCCCACTCAGGATGAGGCTTTTATAGGGCTGTTTTATAGGGCTGGCTGCCCCGCATTATGGGTCATATCTCATTCCCGGGCTTCTTACTTTCACTTTGTAACATGTGTAGCCTCCATTTTGGGAAAAAAAGCTATTTGTTACAAAGAAGCAAGAGTAAATTCGGATTCGTAGCGAATCAAATTTTTCCCGGATTCAGATCGAATTCAATTTGTCTCACTTCGATTCGCTCAACAGTAGTCCATATACATCATTGACTGCACATAAGTCTGAGTGGAGATGCCTGCCCCCTTAGTTACTGGGACCCCATAGTAGCTGCTATGCCTGCTACTCTGGTAGTTATATACTTATGCATAAATATAATATACAACCTGCACTAAGGTATAACATTAATACAATAATTGTAAAAAGCTTTATGGTTTTGAAGGGGTTGTCCATGATTAGCAAAAAATGGGGCACGGGTAGGGGATGGTGGTGGGAAATAACAAAACATGCATTACATACCTGTGGAATCACCACCAAATTAGAGAAATCATTCCGGCCCTTATTTACAGGGCTGCAGGGCTAATGTTATGTTGAGAACATGTGACTACTGCAGTCAATCACTGGATACAAATGTACACTATTGAGGCTAGTGATTGGCTGCAGCAGTCACATGTTGTTTACATGATGTCATGGGGAAGATGGGGAAGACCAGAATGGTGATCCTGCAGTGGTAGACAATTCAACAGGTAAGTAAAGCTGATTTTATTATTTGACACAATCTCCTCCTGGCTGCTGGGCAACATGACCGGTTTTCTATTAACTTTCATATATTAGGCGCATAGAGCCACATTTACAACAATTTTTTGCAATAAGTATGAACTGGTAAAATAGTAAGTGTTGAGAAAAGCGTGCATATTTTTTAATTGGTAATTTACTAATTAAATAAAGGGCAAATTTCATCAAAATGAATAGGGCTTTTTAAACATTTGATGTAAATCACTAAGCTACTTCCTCTACTAAACAGCTACATCTAATAACATTGGCCCACATTTCTTAATAATGACATTTTACACCAACTGAAGAGAGTAATTGGTGTAGATTGCACACAATTGTTAAAAATACACACCTTTTAATTAATCTGGCGCATTTGGAGCATTTGGAATTGTCTGATTTTTTATACACCCACTTTAAGTGGCAATACATTTGTGTCTCACATTTGTACTTAAAAAAAAAAAAAAACAAGCCGAAAAGACCAGGAACAGCTTAACTAACATCCATCCCATTCCTTTATCGAGTTAGAAGACAAATGTTGCAAAATTGCTTTGTTCCACGAAGTCAGTAATGTTGACTTTTTTTAATATATATTTTTAGTAAATTAGTGTGACATTGAACACTGAATATTCAGTTTTTGCCCAGGGATGTGCTGAACACCCATCTCTGACAATATTACTCCAATTTTTATAATGTCTGGTCGTGCTATGCCACCATCATTTGTGATTTGATCCAGGAGCACCTAGATCATCAGTGAGGATAACTGGTTATGCGTGAAGCTGCATTCATTTGAATGGGGATGAACTGCAATACCTAGAACAGCCTTTGGACAAGAGTGACACTGTTTTTATTAAGCAAGTAGAATCATGTTTCTAAAACATTCAGACAACTATGGACAGGTCATTAGCTTAGAAAGTACCAAAATGTACAAATACAGCAAATGTGAGTGTATTGTAATGGTATTTTTAAGCACTAATTGGTTCTGTCCCCTTTAATATTGTCTATTTTATATTACTTTTAGTATTCTGTGTAAGAATATTCCTTGTAATTCCTTGTAATGTAGTACCTACCCCCCATTGTGCTAATAAGGCTACAATCCTGAGTGATTTCAGAGACATGTGTGACGTACACTGGAGGAGGGACTGATGGGAATAACTGTGTCTGCACTGACATTTACTGGGGACACCACTTGGAACTTCATCCTAGGTAGGATGTAAGTACTGCTTTGCCCTATCACTTGGTATACCCTGGGGTGTCCGTCATGTGTTATAACATGGTAGACAGTCATGTGTTATAGCATGGCCAACTGGAGCTCTACCCCATATTGCATATTTAGGCTAGTGATATTTATTTACTTTTTAATATTATCTTATATTTAATCACACTTAGTAAATATATTTATTCACTTAGCCTGCATGAGCTTATTTATTCTTTTGAATTCATGTTACAGTAAGTGATTACAATATTAGAGCAAAAGGATAAGTTTATTGGATAAAACTGTACTCTAGGCAGTAGTACGCTCTTGGGCAGCCTCTAGCCTGGATAGAAGATGACATACTGTTGGGCATGGAGACATACAAGTTCTGTATGGTACCTGAGGCACATTTGCCGAGCTGGGCCTGTAGATCCGGCACACTAGTGGGTTGGTCCCATAAATTCCTGATTGGCGATAAATCTGGAGACTGCACGAGCGGAGACATTCCTTTGAAACCTTTGCTTTGTGGGCGAGTATTATTCTGCTGAAAAATGGTAGTTGAATACCCTTTCATGAGAAGCAAACTATGTGGCCGCAGGATATCCTGCACATATCTCTGAGCTGATAGCGTCCCTCGTATCACTACTAGGGGTGACACAATACATCTTATAAAGTGAAAAATACAGCACCACTGGCAAGGCTTAGGAGCCTGGTCGCAACTGCGACAGCTGCGACACCTATAGCTATGCCACTGCTGAGAGCCTTTTTATAGAGCAGTTGGGAAGAACTTTTACACCCTCTTGTTGCAAGAGCCAGCGTGTAATCAGACCACTCCTGCAATCATTTACATATCTGCCTGAGACATAACTGCATGCTGACTTTTGCAGCAATCTGACAATCTGAGTGTGTTCATATGTATACATATCCCTGGATGTAGCCATGGCAACCAGTAAGAAAAAATTCATTCATTATAGTATAACATAGTACGTGTGAAAAAAAAAAGCCATCTAGTTGAACTAAGAGATGGAATGTAATGCTAGCTACACTGAAAGTGATGTACTATATAAATAATTATTTACAAAATTACTTTTACTACTTTTTTTTATTAAACAACATTAATAAATTACCATTGAGAACATATTAATTGTTTATATATAATTAGAGATGAGCGAATTTATCAAAAATTCGATTCGGTCGGTTCGCCAAATTTTCCAAAACGATTCGATTCAATCCAAATAAATTTGTGGCGAATCACGTTAAAAAACATCTACTTCCTGGCTGCAGAGAGCCTGTATAGTGGTGTAGAACATTGTGCCTTGCAGTAACAGGCATAGGGAGTCTGCTGTGGTTGTGAAACAATACTGTGAGCCAGTATGACACGCAGATAACAGGTGTTGCTCTTAGAATCGCTGAACACTTTACGTATTTGGGCAGTTATGGGGCCAAAGCTGAAAAAATAACACAAGTGTGAACTCAGCCTTACAGGTCAATGTTAGCGCCAGCTATAAAGAACCGTGCAGAGGCTAAGATCCTACTATAGCGCGAAAGAGCGCACTCCTTTCACACCAATTCAATGATTCCACATAGATTTCTACAGAACCTGTTCTATTAAACGCTTATACAAGCAGAGCCCCTCTGACGGTGTGGAGATGGCAGTGGCAGCAGCATCAAGAGACCACAGAGTGGCACGACGACAGTGTATAGGAGGCAGTGGCAGCAGCTGTAGCATCAGGAGACCACAGAGTGGTATGACGACAGTGTAGAGGAGGCAATGGCAGCAACTGTAGCATCAGGAGACCACAGAGTAGTACGACGACAGTGTATAGGAGGCAGCGGCAGCAGCTGTAGCATCAGGAGACCACAGAGTGGTACGACAACAGTGTAGAGGAGGCAGTGGCAGCAGCTGTAGCATCAGGAGACCACAGAGTGGCACGACGACAGAGATGGCAAGGGAAAAGTTCCCATCACCACTAATGTATATGCAGGAAGAATTGACATAGAAAAAGTGTCAACCGTTGTCAAGTTTGAACTGCCTGTGACTGTGGAAGGTCTGACAGAGTGTGTAGGCAGCAGCGGCAGTAGCATCAGGAGACAACAGAGTGGTACGATGACAGTGTAGAGGAGGCAGTGGCAGCAGCTGTAGCATCAGGAGACCACAGAGTGGCACAACGGCAGTGTATAAGAGGCAGCGGCAGCAGCTGTAGCATCAGGAGACCACAGAGTGGTACGATGACAGTGTAGAGGAGGCAGTGGCAGCAGCTGTAGCATCAGGAGACCACAGAGTGGTACGACGACAAAGATTGCAAGGGAAAAGTTCCCATCACCACTAATGTATGTGCAGGAAGAATTGACGTGAAACAAGTGTCAACCGTTGTCAAGTTTGAACTGCCTGTGACTGTGGAAGGTCTGACAGAGTGTGTAGGCAGCAGCGGCAGTAGCATCAGGAGACAACAGAGTGGTACGATGACAGTGTAGAGGAGGCAGTGGCAGCAGCTGTAGCATCAGGAGACCACAGAGTGACACAACGGCAGTGTAGAAGAGGCAGCGGCAGCAGCTGTAGCATCAGGAGACCACAGAGTGGTACGATGACAGTGTAGAGGAGGCAGTGGCAGCAGCTGTAGCATCAGGAGACCACAGAGTGGTACGACGACAAAGATTGCAAGGGAAAAGTTCCCATCACCACTAATGTCTGTGCTGGAGGAATTGACGTAGAACAAGTGTCAACCGTTGTCAAGTTTGACCTGCCTGTGACTGTAGAAGTCTGACAGAGTGGCCTGACAACAGTGTGTAGGCGAAAGTGACAGTAGCATCAGGAGACCACAGAGTGGTACGACAACAGTGTACAGATGGCAGTGGCAGCAGCTGTAGCATCAGGAGACCACAGAGTGGCACAAAGACAGTGTAGAAGTGGCAGTAGCTGTAGCATCAGGAGACGACAGAGTGGTACGACGACAGTGTGGAGGCGGCAGTAGTATCAGCTGTAGCATCAAGAAAACACAGAATCTCCTCACGCTGATTAAGGCGCTCTCTCCCCAAGGAGAGATAGTACCCCCAAACCCTGACAGGCCTCTCACCCAGTTAAGCCAGTAGTCTCTGCTCTGCACTGATGAGGGGCAATTACTCTGAAAAAGCTGTCTGTAGATGAGGTGCTAGCTTATTTAATATCCGAGTCATGTCTCAAGCCTTATTTAAAGAGCTAAACATTGACTTATCGGATAGCTGCCTTTCATCTGGTGGCATTGGAGGCAGAGCTTGTTAAGAGCTCATTTGCATCCCTTTTCCTCCCAGAATTCCAGAAAAGCATGAATGGCCTATAAGTCTCCACACGGCGATTAAGGCGCTTGCAATGACAGAATGTGGAAGTGGCAGCAGCAGTAGTAGCAGAATTATGAGGCCACAGAGTGGCACAATGACAGAGTGCGGATGTGGCGGCAGTAGCAGCATCATAAGGAGGTCACAGAGTGGCACAATGACAGAGTGTGGAAGTGGTGGGAGCAGCATCATCAGGAGGCCATAGAGTGGCACAACTACATAGTGTGTAAGTGGCAGCAGCAGTAGTAGTAGCAGAATTATGAGGCCACAGAGTGGCACAATGACAGAGTGTTGAAGTGGTGGGAGCAGCATCATCAGGAGGCCATAGAGTGGAACGACGACATTATGGAGGCAGTAGCAGCAGGAGCATCAGCAGACTACAGAATGGTACGACGACATTATGGAGGCAGTAGCAGCAGCAGCATCGGCACACTACAGAATGGTACAAAGACATTATGAAGGCAGCAGCATCAGCAGACTACAGAGTGGAAGTATGACATTATGGAGGCAGTAGCAGCAGCATCAGCAGACTGCAGAATGGTACGATGACATTATGGAAGAAGTAGCAGCAGCATCAGCAGACCACAGAGTGGCACGATGACAGTGTGGGGAGGTGGGTGGCAATAACACTACCCGCTGACAATTGTGGGTGTAAGAAGGAGCACTTGGCATCAGAAGTGTGGCATCAGGTGGGTGGCAGTATCAGAATATTTGTTAAGGCAGGTAGACAGAAGAAGCAGGTCTCTAGTCAAGACAGCATGAATGATCTAATCTGACGCATCAGTCATTGGTGGTTGGAAATCCTGGCAGATCCACGCCTAATTCATCTTGACAAAGGTCAGTCTCTCCACATTTTGGGTGGACAGGCGAGTTCTCCTTGGGGTAACTATGGCCCCCGGCACACTAAACACCAGCTCTGATGCCACACTACTGGCCGGGCAGGACAGCTTTTCCAGAGCAAACTCGGACAGTTGCGGCCACAAATCTAGTTTGGCTGCCAAGTAGTCCAGCGGATCTTCTATGACGGGTGGCAGAGTGCTGTCCAAGTATGCCACCACCTGCTGGTTCAGGTCCACCTCCAGGTCTAGCTGATGCTGCTGGTGAGTAGTTTCTTTACTATGCGGGTGAAGAAAGCTGCTCATCAGTGACTCTAGACTCAGGCTGCTGCTGATGGAGCTGGTACTGCTTCTCCCACCCCTACCCCCCCAGCAGCCATGGTAGTGGAACGTGAGCACAGAGGGCCCCCCGGTCAGACCTGCAAGAGGATGGACGATGGCGCAGACAGGCAGCAGCCAACTGACTACATAGGATGTCTCTATAGTAGTTCAGTTTGTCCTCCCTCTCGACGGGTGTAATAAAGGCCCCCATTTTGGACCGGTAGTGAGGGTCTAATAGGGTGGAGAGCCAGTAGTCATCCCTCTGCTGAATGGTGACAATACGGCTGTGACTACCCAAGCAAGTGAGCATGCATCGGACCATTTGCGTAAGTGACTCGGGGGGACTCCCTGCCTCCATCTCCACTGCATACTGCCATGGTGTGTCTGGGTCCTCTGCCTACTCTTCCTCATCGCCCTGTAGCTCCTCTGGCTGCTCCTGCTCCTCCTCTCCTGTCACCTGGGTAGAGAAACTACCCATTTCTCTAGGCATTCTTTGTGCTCCAATGTCCTCCTCCTCCTCCTTCTCCAGTTCAGCCCCCACAGGGCTCATGTGGCTGTGAGATGTAGTCGCCACATCTCCTGTCCCCTGACCAGCCAGATTTAACAGTATCTTTTCCAGGATATGAATGAGTGAAATTACGTTGTTTATCCCGACTGACAAATAAAGTGGCCTCCTCAAAGGGCACAAGCAAACGTCAGGTGTCACACATGAGCTGCCACTGGCTGACATCTAAGTTACACAGGGTAGAACCTCTTTCCACTTGAATCATCAAGAAATCGTTTATGGCCTTTCTCTGTTCGTACAGTCAGTCCAACATATGGAGGGTGGAATTCCAACGGGTGGAAACGTCACATATCAGCCTATGTTGGGGGACGCCATTCTGTCTCTGTAGCTCAAGGAGGGCGTGCTTGGTGGTGTATGAGTGGCTGATGTGCATGTAAAGTTTCCTGGCCATTTTTAGGATGTCTTGCAGATGGGTAGAAGACTTTAGGAACCACTTGACAACCAGATTGAACACGTGTGCCATGCAGGGCGTATGACACAGCCCTCCTTGATGCAGGGCAGACACCATATTCTTCCCGTTGTTGGTCACCAATGTTCCGATTTTGAGTTGTCGCGGTGAAAGCCAGGATTGGATTTCTTGATGAATGACGCGGAGCAGTTCCTCCCCTGTGTGACTCCGTTTGCCCAGGCAAACGAGGTGTAAAACCACGTGACACCGCCGTGCCCTGCACATGTGGTATGCTGTGGGGCACTGTGAATTGTCCCTGCAGTGGAGGCTGAGGACACGGTGGAGGATGAGGAGGCAGGCATTGTCGCAGGACCGATGGCATGAGAACATGGAGGCAGAAGCGGCATCGCCTGGCCAAGTTGCTGGTTTGGCCGTTGAGGAACCACATTTACCCAGTGGGCCATAAAGGACATATACTGTCCCTGACCGTAATTAGAGCTCCACACGTCGGCACTGCCTTGAACTTTGGCAGACACCAACAGGCTCAAGGACTGTCCCACCTTCTGTTCTACATATTTGTGCAGGGCTGGTATTGCCTGTTTCGCAAAGAAATGATGGCTTGGAACTCTCCACCTCGGCTCGGCACAAGCCATCAGTTCTCTAAAAGGTTTAGAGTCCACCACTTGGAAAGGGAGGGACTGCAGCACCAACAACTTGGCCAGGAGCACGTTAAGCTTCTGCGCCGTTGGATGTGTACATGCATACTGCTGTCTCTTGGCAATGGCTTCGCTGATTGATTGCTGACGGAATGAGTGACGAGGAGTAAGAGGAGGAGCAGGAGCATCAGATTATGGGAAGAACAGACAGCTCCCTTCGGCTGAGGTGGTGGAGCCTTGACTGCCTGAAATCGGGTGCGTGCCACTGGGTGATGCTGCGGCTGCTGCGGCAGGCTGGACCACCACACTGGAGCCACGGTTCCCCCAGGCCACTTTATTGTAACGCTGCAAATGTTGACGCAGGGCCATGGTGCCAACATTGGCACCCTGGCCACGCTTCACCTTCTGCCCACAGATTCTACAAATAGCTAGGTTCACCTCACCCGGCGGCTTAACAAAAAACTGCCATACCGCCGAGTACATGATTTTACCCCAACACTCCGCACTGACTGGCTGCTACTGCCGCTGCCTCCGTGAACCCCTGCACCACTACTTTCCGTCCCGGTAGGCTCCTGCGAAGCGGGTGGTCTACCCCGGGCACGTTTGGCTCCTGACCTCCCACTGCTGCCACCCTGCTGACTCCCAGCCACACTAGCAACTTGCTGGCTCCATCGCTGCCTCATGGGGAAGCTGCCACCCTCTTCTCCTGATGATGATGAAGCACCTAATTCACCCTGCTGCCAAGTTCGATCGGATACATCATTATCATCGAGTACTGTCTGCACGTCACTGATGTCCTCCCCAACGGTCTGTGGGTCAGGAGCCTGACCGCGCGCAACCCCAGCTCCCACGCCACTCTCCTCATCACTACTTGCCTGCCTAACTGAGGAAGCTGCGGATGTCTCCTCCACTGGCTGACCAGTAGGTGATGGCTGTCCTCTAGTAGCTTGTCCTCGCTGTAAAGTGGAGCTGAGCCCACAGCATACATTACTTCTCTGGCTGAGGGAACAGAAAAGGACAGAGGCAGGTTGAGGACAGGTGAGCGCACAGGGCCTGCTCCTGGGCCATGCCAACTAAGGGTTGTGTCTTAGTTGGCATGGCCCACCGATTCTTGGCTGGGGGTGTCTGACGTCATTTGGGACGAAGTCGAAGACCGAGTCAACCATTCAAGAACCGTTGGGTTGCTGGTCAAGACCCGACCGCTAGATGACACCAGGAGCTCAGGCCTCTCAAAGTGACCCCTGCTGCCACGCCCCCTTACTCTGCTGCAACCTGTGCCTACGCCAGAAACATTTAGGCTTCTGCCACTCCCCTGTGCAGGGCCTGTCACTTCTCTGTCTGACATGCTGTTAGATCAAATAAATAAATAAAAAGGAAATTAAAACACGCTACAAAGGGCTGCAATTTTCCCACTTCACAACACAACGGCTAATAAGTCTTTTGCCACCACTAACAATAGACAAAATTTAACTTTGCCGCTGTAGGCCAAATAAAACTTTTTTTTTGCCACTAATACACGCTACAAAGGGCTGTCACTTTCCCACTTCAGCACAGAGCGAATAATATGTTTTTTTGCACCACTAATAAGCAATAGAAGGCTTTACAATATATAACTTTGGCGTTGTAGGCCGAGCATGACTAAGGCCGAACACCGAGTGTATTCGAGCGCAATGCTCGAGTCTCTTCCCCGCACTGTAATATTGATTTGTACACTAATGCGTATGCATTGTGCGCTAATGCGTACAAATTCAGTTAATTAGCATACTTTTACGAGTGAAAGGAGTAAAAGAGGAGAAGTTGCGATTCTGACCTTTTTCTATTAACCAGACACCCTTCCCTCTTCCAAGCGGGGGGTGCCTGGTTTAGTCCCATTGACTAACATTATGCTCGGGTGCTCGGCCGAGCACTCAAGCAACCCCTAGTGCTCGGCCAGAGCACCCAAGCATACGAGCACAGAGGTGCTCGCTCAACACTACTAAGCCCTTTCTGTTTTCCAATACTAAAACAGCAAAAAAGGGCTGTACTAAATGTAACTACAGCGCACAAGAGTTAACAACACCCCAATAATCGGAATTACAGAGACAAACTTGAAATGAGCAGCTGTAATATAGCAATTTTGAACCCCAGTCACTGCACCAAGGTGTAATACGATTTTTCCTAGTACCCTATCTCTAAACACCCCTATTAAACCCTGTTCTGCTTCAATACTTTCCTCCCTATCCTTTCCCTAGACTTCTATTGAGCAATATGTACGTTTGATGAGGTTTTCTACCACTTTCCCTAGCGCCTGCAAACGTCTCTCCCTGCACTAAGTTCACTGGAGAATGAGAGAATCCAAAATGGCTGAGGGTATTTATAGGGCTATGACATCACAGAGCTGGCTGGCTGCTGATTGGCTGCATGCATGGCATTGTGGGTTAACTCTCCTTCCCTCATGTTAATTGCTCCATGTCCAAAAACGTGCAGCCGCCATTTTAGTGAAAAAATAGCGATTTGCTACCACGAATCATCAGGAAATTCGGATTCGGTGCGAATCGAATAATTCCTGAAATTCTGATTGAATTCCACTTCGTCAGCTTCGATTTGCTCATCTCTATATATAATATAATCTACATAAAAAGGTGAGCAACCTTATTAAAAGTATCTCCCTTACAGTGTGCGACACCATCATCACTCCCAGACAGCAGGCCTGTCTCAGCATTATATTTGACACTGATCTTTCCTCCTATATTCAGTCTCCCGTCTGCTCATGTTGCCTGCAACTCAAAAACATCTCTAGAATCCGCTCCTTTCTCACTATGGAAACAACAAAAACTCTCATTGTCATCCTGATTCATTCCTGCCTCGATTACTACAATTCACTATTAATTGGCCTCTCCCTCACCAGACTCTGTCCTCTCCAAGCTAACCTTAATGCAGCAGCCAGGGTCACCTATCTGACCAATCGCTACTCTGATGCCTCTACCCTGTGCCAGTCATTGCACTGGTTGGGCTTACAGCATAGAATCCAATTGAAACTGCTCGTTCTCACCCACAAAGCTTTTCATAGTGCTGAACCCCCTTATATCTCCTCCCTCATTTCTGTCTACCATCCTTCCTGTGCTCTTCACTCTGTAAATTTATGGCTGACATAATCTGAACCTCTCTCTCTCGGCTCCAAGACTTCTCTCAAGCTGTACCAGTTCTCTGGAATGCCATACCCCCAAAAATTTGGCTAAATCACAATATACACAGTTTTGGCACCCCCTAAAAACACATCTTTTTAGGGTGGCCTTTCACATCCCCTGATCTAACTCTTCTCCATATATAGCCCATTTATCATTTCCTATACCTGATCCTCCACCAAACTCTCCACTGCACCCATGCACTCAGAAGCACTTCATATAGTGGCTGGTGACTGGCTCATGTGGCTTTATATCTGCTTCCCTATTTTCCCAACATGGCTGGACCATTGTACACAACTTTTGTGCCACCCCTATCTCCTCATAGATTGTAAGCTCTTGCGAGCAGGGGCCCTCATTCCGGTTGTTCTAATTATTGACTTGTCTGTTGCTATGTAATTTATGACTGTGTGTACATGAACCCCTGAACTGTAAAGCGCTGCGGAATATGTTGGTGCTATATAAATAAAGATTATTATTATTATTACTTATCTGCATTCACAGTTCTGCCAGTTGTTATTAAAAGCTATTGACAAGTTTGTGGTCAAACACATCTTTGGCAGTTTTATCTGAGATGATGCAGATTATTGTACAGTGATGAATGTTAGGGCCTCTTTACACGTGCTGACACAGGCAAGCATAAGGAAAGAACCCTGCATTCCTAATAATTGCCTGGTCATCATCTCTTCTACATGGAGACTAAAAATTGCTACAGTGATTGCTGTCCCTGTAGAGGACCATTGCTTCACAGATTAGACTGCATGAGTGATGTTTTCACCTGATGAAAAAGCATTTACTTACTCATCAGGTGATCAGTGGCAATTTTGCACAAGGCAATTATCAGGAAGGAGCATTTCTAGGAATTGCCTTAGTCATTGACCCATGTAAAAGGGCCTTAAAGGGATTCTCCAGAAATTAAGAAAATGAAAATACTTAAATATTACTTTATTATAATTACAACATATTACCAAATAAGTTTCATTAGTTATAATGACTCATTTTGTCATTAGGAGAAATAAAATGTCCATCGTCCTTTTAATACACACAAAACCTGTCCTAATCACATAGGAGGACAAGTTACTCCTGCAGACTAGTCCATTACTAGCATTCCCTTTATAAGATGCACTGCATCTTATAAAGGGAAAAATACAGCACCACTGGTACACAGGCTGCTCCGATGCCACCCCTTCAAAGACAGCAGAAGACGCCGCATGAGGCGAGATTCTCATCTAGCCTCATGGCAAAAATGGTCCTGTGTAGACAGAAATATGGAAAAGTTATGGCTTTCAGAAAATGGTGATGCAAGGAAAATTTTGATTTCTTTGAAGGGTTTTATTTTTTTTAATAGTAAAACAAAATAAAACCTATACAAGATATCACCATAATCATATTGTCATCATGTCATTTTAGTGCACTTTGAACACTGTAACATCAATCAATTTCACCCCACAAAGAATTTTATACTTTTTTCCCCCCAAGGCAAGCTAGAATAGTAAATTAAATAGTGCCATTAAAATACAACTTATCCCACAAAAAATAAGCCCTCATATGGCTATGTGAATGGAAAATGGAAATGGAAAAATGTATGGCTCTTGGAATGTGGCTCTTGGAAAATGGAATGAGGAAAAAATGGTGACCACCAAGGCAGGATCAAGGAAACATCCAAGCCGGTCCATTAA
The DNA here is from genome assembly GCA_900303285.1 of Rhinella marina. Taxonomy (NCBI): domain Eukaryota; kingdom Metazoa; phylum Chordata; class Amphibia; order Anura; family Bufonidae; genus Rhinella; species Rhinella marina. The sequence continues at coordinate 403,119 of ONZH01023784.1, read as the reverse complement.
ATCCATCTAAGTGGTTTGAGAGAAAGGCACACAACGCAATTGCTGGGCACCAATAGTTGCTAAAGGAACTGTAGGTCTAACAATGGCTTCCAGGTCTGCCATGCATCGAAGTCTACTAGGTGCTGCCACAGGCAGGGTCTAATAGGCTGCGTTTTTTAGTGTAAAATGACATACCATATATAGTTCTCTGCACTATAACCATTTACTGATCAGGCTGAGCCTGCTTGTTTATGGTGGAGTTGGGTGTAACACCTGTTAACTGAGCACTTGGCTAGCAGCTATTGCATGTGTATGGCAGCTTTAGGCATCTTATACAGTAGATGCATGTATCTAATGTGCCACCCTCTCATCACAATAATACTTTACAGTGGATCAATATACATTTCTTATATGATATGTCCATGTGGTCAAAGATGCAAGGTTGGAATAAATACACTTATTAGAGTACCGGTTGCCAGAAGCTGCTCCTTTAGCTCTTATTTCCTACCTGTCAGTGACATTACCACTCCTCTTGGTCCACATATAACCTTTTTGAGTGACATCCCTATTTTCATTGACGTTCTGTAGCTTTGAGACTTGGACTGTATCTTGTGTTCTAGTGCGCACAATATGCCTTTTAATTCCTGTCACAAACATATTACTCTATCTCTAGGGTGTAAAAAACATGAATAATTATTTTAATTTTGAGCAAGAAAGCCATTCATGAGCAGTAATTTACATTTCATTCATTTAAATTTATTAGGTTTACAAGCTGTTAAAAAAGGTGCAGGATTCTAAAAACCCTCATTCAAAATGTGCTCTTCTACCATATGCTTCTTGACTGCACAGAATTTACAAGAATAAAAAACTCCCCAGGTCTGATTACATTTAATGGTTTTATTGCTTTGTCATTCCTCTGTGAAAGTGTCTGTACCTGATCAGCTATAACATGAAGGCCACCTGCTTAAAGGGAGTCTGTCACCACTATATGACCATATACAGCGCTTACATGGCTCTGTTGCACACCTACACATGAATGTAATGGTACCTTTGTTATTTTCTTTAGACTTTCAGATGCAGGAAAAACGCTGTTTAATTCATGTACAAATGAACACTCGCAAGTGCCCAGGGGCTGTGTTCAGTGTGTACGAGACCAGGCTGCTCTGTCTTCTTTCATGGTTACTCCTCCCAAGCCTCTGCCTTTGCCCGCCCTCCTATTCCCTTGTGTCATACAAGGAGGGCAGGCAAAGGCAGAGGCTTGGGAGGAGTAACCATGAAAGAAGGCAGAGCAGCCTGGGCTCCTACACAGTGAACACCGCCCCTGGGCACTTGCGAGTGCTCATTTGCATAAGAATTAAACTGCATCTGCAAGTCTAAAGAAAATAACAAAGGTTCCATTACATTCTGGTTCCCTCAGAGCACACTCTTGATTCTGGAAGGGGGCCGGGGTTTGGGGCAAATAGGCACTTTTAAGCATAAGCACAATCTTTACAGGGGACTTAGACAATTTTCCCAAGGCTGTGTGTAGGGAAGAGAAGGCAGTATATTAGTCCCCTCTTACTCTCTCTACTCAGTCTCTCCAATCCAGCCTAAGGGGTGCACTTTCTCTATCTCTAGACCTATATATCCACAGTATCCGTAGTAGGATACAGTCTTCAGACTGATAACCATCTATTTGTTCAACATGGTAAAGGCCTAAGGTTTATCATTGCAACAAAAATGCAGGGAAGTGTATAGCCAAGGTGCAGGCCTTACCTCATGGCCTTCGCTGCATGCAGAAAAAATCTCATATGGCAAACAGTGAAATGGAAAAAAAAAATCAAAATGGCCAATTTGCTGTTTTTTGGTCGCTTCACCAAAATGTAATAAAGAGTGATCAAAAAGTCATACATACACCAAAACAAGGATCTAGTCCTGCGCCCCTCAAAGCCCCGCCCCATACAAGCCCCACCCCCATACAAGCTCCACCCACACCTAAAGCTTATTGGAGATGTAAGATATCTTCACGCATGTTTTTGCAAATACTTATGTAATAATTCAGGAGCATCAATTCATGTGATGTACCATGATGTCTTTATTAGTCCAGTTTAAAGTTTACAAAAACTTTAAACTGCTATAAAGGTACTGTTGTGTCCACCCCAAATGGAGCCAGGAACTTAAAGAACACCCCCCACCTCTCCTGACATGTCTGTCTTAGTAAATACTTGCATTCTCCATGTACTAATTCTGGAGCATCTGTTCTTATGGCCCTCTGATATGCCTTTCCTACATTATTCCTGCTAGAAGTAATGAATGAATTGCCAGCAGTCTGCAGGTCATATACAGTTGGGTGTTACCAGTTGAAGCAGTGTCCCACCAGAAGCAGTCATGGACAGAGTCAGACACACCTGCTACTGCTAACACCTACCACCACCTTTCCAGCAGAGTGCAGGCAATATATTTATTAACTCCTAGCAGGAGTAATAAAGAAATGACCCAACACAGAGTTAGAAGAGTAGAGGCTACAGAATTACTACTACATGGGGAATGTAAGTAGTCACTAAAACTGACATGTCAGGAGAGGTGACAGATCCCCCCCTTTCATATTCCCCCTGCAACCTAACTGTCACAAACTAGCCAAAATAGTGTGTTGGCTTCAACACTTTTCTAGCAAAGCTCTAAGTGAGTGGTACTAAAGAGAGTCTGTCTTCAGTGTCTTACTGAGCACTGAGGATGCCTGTGTGTGGCAACTCATAGGTAGTGACAAGAGAAGGCTGGAATCCTCTGTATGTCATACACTGCAGGTGTCTTCTGCAGACTGAAGACAGATTCTCTCCCTTCCAACACTGTTAGAGGTTCGCTAAGAAGACTCCTTATGCCCCTTTCACACGAGCGGGAGACTCGCATGTCTCCCGCAACGCATCTACAGGGCTGGACTCGGCACTGACAGGGATCGCATAGCATTATATGTGATCCCTGTCCGTGCCCAGTCCAGCCCTGTAGATGCGTTGCGGGAGACATGCGAGTCTCCCGCTCGTGTGAAAGGGGCATTACAGTTTTTCTACATGGAAAACAAAACATCTGTCCCTAATAAAGTATAATACAGAAACAGTAACCATCCCTGGCTCTACACAATAATAAACCTAAACGACAGTTACATTTTTACTTTACGAGCTTTTATTGCTGCAAAGGTTTTTATGATGTCATCATAAGAAAGTTTTGCAGCAACCTCATGCTCAATGGAAATAATGCTAATATTTGTTAGACGTTATTGTCCCATTACACTTCGAAGGTATGTTTTCTATGTTTCAAGTTTTTTTTCAAATATTTTATAACAATCAAAGAATAATAAAGTGATACAAGTGAAGATATGTAAAGTATAGTACAATGCTTGATATTATAGTCTCAGGCAGAAAGACATGCGCCCATGGCACACTGGGCTTTATATGGTACACATATCTCTAAAACCTCTCTGACTACATTTGTTTTTTCACAAGTAGAAGAAAACAGATTACAGTTTGGTTTTACAAAGAAAACGAAAACAAGAAAAAAAAAATCAAGAATAAAAACAGGTAAGATGGTCCAGTTCTATTTAAGATCAATATTCTTCTATAATATAAAATGTTTGCTGGATGTGTTAATTAGAGATGAGCGAGCACTAAAATGCTCGGGTGCTCGTTATTCGAGTCGAACTTTTCCCGATGCTCGGGTGCTCGTTTCGAGTAACGAACCCCATTGAAGTCAATGGGAGACTCGAGCATTTTTTGCAGGGGACCAAGGCTCTGCCTAGGGAAGGCTGGGTGAAAACCTGGAAACCTCAGAAAATGATGGAAACACCACGGAAATGGACAGGAAACAGCAGGGGCAGCATGCATGGATGCCTCTGAGGCTGCTTAATCCCACCATTTCCCCTAAATTCTCAGGCAACAGCCTGGTGGTTATCCTCATGGCAATTGTGCTCACCCAGACCAAGAAAGGCGATGCAAATACCCATCACATGTTAGGGAAGCACCCAACTAGGTGCAACGAAGGTCCATCACCGCCTGCAGGTGACACCACTGCTCATGCTGGCACTGCAGCTAAAATCAAGTTTAGTATCTGTTCTTATCAGTTGCTGTGGCTGTTGGATGTATAGTGGTGAGCATAGCTGCTTCCCAAGCATCTAAAAAATAAATCAGTACAATATCTAATACGTCCCCCTACCCGGGTAAATTGTTTGGAGAGAGGGCCTGTAGGTGGGGGGGAAGGAGGTTTCGCTGGAAGAGCCAGGGGAGTGCCCCCTGGGCTAGAGTGTGTGGTGGTGACAACAGCCGGAATGGATTTTGAAAAACTGTTGCATCAACCGGTGCGGTATCGATTCTTCTCAGTTTAATACCGTATACGTCCCCTATCTTGGGACCTTATATTTTATAGATTTTTCGACCATGGAAAATGGAAAAAGAGCTTGCTCTGGCCAGGGAAGTGTCTTTCCCACTGCAGCTAAGGGGAAGTGTCCATGCTCTGCCTATCACAGGTCAGGAGGGAAATAAAAGAAGAACGAAACAAAAATCTGTACAATATCTAAGACGTCCCCTATCCGGGTAAATTGTTTGTAGAGAGGGCCTGTAGGTGGGGGGCAGGCTGGGGGGAAGGAGGTTTCGCTGGAAGAGCCAGAGGTGTGCCCCCTGGGCTAGCGTGTGTGGTGGTGACAACAGCCGGGTGTAGTTAGAATGACGACGCAGGACCCCAACTTAAAAATTTAGCATCAACCGGTACAGTCGTAAATTATGAGATTGATCAAGCGTGGTATGTCTTCTATGTATACTACTCAGTTTAATACCGTATATGGCAGCTATCCGGAAAAATAGTTTGTAGAGAGAGAGAGAAAGATAGGACAAAGAAGTAAATTGTTTGGAGAGAGGGCCTATAGGTGGGGGGCAGGCTGGGGGGAAGGAGGTTTCGCTGAAACAGCCAGAGGAGTGCCCCCTGGGCTAGCGTGTGTGGTGGTGACAACAGCCGGGTGTAGTTAGAATGACGACGCAGGACCCCAACTTAAAAATTTAGCATCAACCGATACAGTCGTAAATTATGAGATTGATCAAGTGTGGTATGTCTTCTATGTATACTACTCAGTTTAATACCGTATATGGCAGCTATCCGGAAAAATAGTTTGTAGAGAGAGAGAGAAAGATAGGACAAAGAAGTAAATTGTTTGGAGAGAGGGCCTGTAGGTGGGGTGGCAGGCTGGGGGGAAGGAGGTTTCGCTGGAAGAGCCAGAGGAGTGCCCCCTGGGCTAGCGTGTGTGGTGGTGATAACAGCCGGATGTAGTTAGAATGACGACGCAGGACCCCAACTTAAAAATTTAGCATCAACCGGTACAATTGTCAATTATGAGCTACATCAAGTGTGGCATGACTTTTAAATGGATATTGCATGTGGTCACGTACTCCCTGGAACCCCATAGTCACCCCTTCCCTGATGTGCTAGCCCAGAACATTCTCTGCCCTAATTCGCAAGACCTTTTGCTGTTTCCGTGTGCTGACAGTGGGGATTTACCAGTGTTGTCTGAGGAGGTGGTGGACAATGGCGAGACACAGGTGTCGGGGGGTGAGGTAGTTGTATGGGAAGCAAGTTACAGTGGGGACTCCTTGGGGGGGAATTTCTCAGGATGGGACAGATTCAACTTGGGTGGATCAGGCACAGGAACAGATGAATTTTTTGGGGGGTTTATTTAACTTTTATTTAGCAAAAATAACCACAGAGATATTTATTCGTTATCTTCTCTGCGCAGTCTGGCTTAGGGATTCGTCACTTTGATGGCGAGCTGTGCCGCTCTCTCCACAATGGTCTGTAGGTTCTTAGATGGAGACTTTGTCGGCGATTTCAGTACAGAAGGACTTGTTGCTCATCAACAGAACCTCGACCTCCTTGACATTGTGGACAAGGAATTTGCGGGTGGACCAGGAATTTGCGGAACCCTGTGGGCAGCATGTGTTTGGTCTTCTACTTGCTACCGTATCCAATGTTGGGCAATATAGATACGCAAGTAATATTTTTTTTCACACCTATCCCAAAAATAAAAATGTATGCAGTTTGCGCAAATAAAACTGGAAACTGGAACTGGAGAGAGGGCCTGTAGGTGGGGTGGCAGGCTGGGGGGAAGGAGGTTGAGCTGGAAAAGCCAGGGGAGTGCCCCCTGGGCTAGCGTGTGTGGTGGTGACAACAGCCGGATGTAGTTAGAATGACGACGCAGGACCCCAACTTAAAAATTTAGCATCAACCGGTACAATTGTCAATTATGAGCTAGATCAAGTGTGGCATGACTTTTAAATGGATATTGCATGTGGTCACGTACTCCCTGGAACCCCATAGTCACCCCTTCCCTGATGTGCTAGCCCAGAACATTCTCTGCCCTAATTCGCAAGACCTTTTGCTGTTTCCGTGTGCTGACAGTGGGGATTTACCAGTGTTGTCTGAGGAGGTGGTGGACAATGGCGAGACACAGGTGTCGGGGGGTGAGGTAGTTGTATGGGAAGCAAGTTACAGTGGGGACTCCTTGGGGGGGAATTTCTCAGGATGGGACAGATTCAACTTGGGTGGATCAGGCACAGGAACAGATGAATTTTTTGGGGGGTTTATTTAACTTTTATTTAGCAAAAATAACCACAGAGATATTTATTCGTTATCTTCTCTGCGCAGTCTGGCTTAGGGGTTCGTCACTTTGATGGCGAGCTGTGCTGCTCTCTCCACAATGGTCTGTAGGTTCTTAGATGGAGACTTTGTCGGCGATTTCAGTACAGAAGGACTTGTTGCTCATCAACAGAACCTCGACCTCCTTGACATTGTGGACAAGGAGTTTGCGGGTGGACCAGGAATTTGCGGAACCCTGTGGGCAGCATGTGTTTGGTCTTCTACTTGCTACCGTATCCAATGTTGGGCAATATAGATTTGCAAGTAATATTATTTTTCACACCTATCCCAAAAATAAAAATGTATGCAGTTTGCGCAAATAAAACTGGAAACTGGAATTGGAGAGAGGGCCTGTAGGTGGACCTCTGGAAAAATTGTTTGGACAGAGGGCCTGTAGGTGGACCTCCGGAAAAATTGTTTGGAGAGAGGGCCTGTAGGTTGAACTCCGGAAAAATTGTTTGGAGAGAGGGCCTGTAGGTGGACCTCCGGAAAAATTGTTTGGACAGAGGGCCTGTAGGTGGAACTCCGGAAAAATTGTTTGGAGAGAGGGCCTGTAGGTGGACCTCCGGAAAAATTGTTTTAAGAGAGGGCCTGTAGGTGGACCTCCGGAAAAATTGTTTTAAGAGAGGGCCTGTAGGTGGACCTCCGGAAAAATTGTTTGAAGAGAGGGCCTGTAGGTGGACCTCCGGAAAAATTTTTTGGAGAGAGGGCCTGTAGGTGGACCTCTGGAAAAATTGTTTGAATAGAGGGCCTGTAGGGGGCCCTCCTGAAAAATTGTGCTAAAAGAGTGCCAGTTGGACCTCTAAAAAATGGCGTTTTATGGGTCAGAGTTAGGCAAAGACGATATGTAGGAGGAGGAGGAGTAGGAGTAGGAGGAGGAGTAGAGAAGAGGAATTGGATACATAAGTTATTTAAATCTTTAGCTGCTTTCCCCCGGAGGAGATTTGAATTCCGGTGAAATCCAGGCTTTGTTCATTTTAATAAGCGTCAGCCTGTCAGCGCTGTCAGTTGACAGGCGTGTACGCTTATCGGTGATGACGCCACCAGCTGCACTGAATACCCGCTCTGACAGCACGCTAGCGGCAGGGCAGGCCAGCACCTCCAAAGCGTACAGCGCCAGTTCAGGCCACGTGTCCAGCTTTGAAACCCAGTAGTTGTATGGAGCAGAGTGATCGCTACGGACGTTGGTATGGTCAGCTAGGTACTCCCTCACCATCTTTCTGTACAGCTCCCCCTACTCTGCCTAGACTGGGGACAGGTGACAGTGTCTTGCTGGGGTGACATAAAACTGGCAAAGGCCTTGGAGAGCGTTCCCCTGCCAGTGCTGGACAAGCTGCCTGCTCGCCTCCTCTCCCCCGCTACTTGGCCCACAGAACCATGCCCTCTGCCGCTAGCGGCGTCAGATGGGAAGAATTGTTTCAGCTTGTGCACCAGGGCCTGTTGATATCTATTCACTCTCATACTCCTTTCCTCTGCAGGGATGAGAGTGGAAAGGTTCTGCTTGTACCGTGGGTCCAGGAGAGTGAACACCCAGTAATCGGTGTTTGAAAAAATTCTTCTAACGCGAGGGTCACGGGAAAGGCAGCCTAACATGAAGTCTGCCATGTGCGCCAGAGTCCCAACACGTAAGAATTCCCTCTCCTCACTGGCCTGACTCTCCATTTCCTCCTCCTCCTCCTCCAAGTCCTCCTCTTCAGCCCATACACGCTCAAGAGTTAAGGACTGAGCACTGGTACCCTCTACTGTCTCGCCGACATTCTCCTCCTCTTCCTCCTCATCCTCATCCCCCTCCTCCGATACGTGCTGAGAAACAGAACGGAGGGTGCTCTGGCTATCAAGCGACGTATCTTCCTCCACCGTCTCTTGTGACAAGCGCAAAGCATCCGACTTGATGCTGAGCAGTGAGTTTTTCAACAGGCAAAGCAGCGGGATGGTGAGGCTGATAATGGCGGCATCGCCGCTGACCATCTGTGTTGACTCCTCAAAGTTGCTCAACACCTGGCAGATATCAGACATCCACGTCCACTCCTCATTGTAGACTTGAGGAATCTGAGAGACCTGACTACCAGTTCTGGTGGAAGATGACATCTGGCAGTCTACAATCGCTCTGCGCTGCTGGTAAACTCTGGATAACATGTTTAATGTGGAATTCCATCTCGTGGGCACGTCGCACAACAGTCGGTGAGCGGGCAGTTGTAGGCGGCGCTGCGCTGCCCTGAGAGTGGCAGCATCTGTGTTCGACTTGCGGAAATGCGCACAGATGCGGCGCACCTTGGTGAGCAAATCAGACAGATTGGGGTATGTCTTGAGGAACCGCTGAACTATTAGATTGAACACGTGGGCCAGGCATGGCACATGTGTCAGTCTGCCGAGTTGCAGAGCCGCCACCAGGTTACGCCCGTTGTCACACACAACCATGCCTGGCTTGAGGTTCAGCGGTGCCAGCCACAGATCGGTCTGCGCCGTGATGCCCTGTAACAGCTCTTGGGCGGTGTGCCTTTTGTCACCTAAGCTCAGCAGTTTGAGCACCGCCTGCTGGCGCTTACCCACGGCACTGCTGCTGCGCCTAGAGCTACCGACTGAAGGCGCCGTGCCCACGGATGGTAATTCGGTGGAGGAGGAGGAGGGGTCGGAGGAGGCATAGTACGTCTGAGAGACCGTGACCGAGGTAGGCCCCGCAATCCTCGGTGTGGGCAGTACATGAGCGGCCCCAGGGTCATTCTCGGTCCCAGCCTCCACCAAGTTAACCCAATGTGCCGTCAGTGAGATATAGTGTCCCTGCCCGGCAGCACTTGTCCACGTGTCCGTGGTTAGGTGGACCTTCTCAGAAACAGCGTTGGTCAGGGCACGGATGATGTTCTCTGACACGTGCTGGTGTAGGGCTGGGACGGCACATCGGGAAAAATAGTGGCGGCTGGGGACGGAATACCGAGGGGCAGCCACCGCCATGAGATTGCGAAAGGCCTCGGTCTCTACCAGCCTATAGGGCAGCATCTCCAGGCTAAGCAATTTGGAGATGTGGACGTTGAGGGCTTGGGCATGTGGGTGGGTGGAACTGTATTTCCTCTTGCGCTCCAGCGTCTGCTGTAAAGACAGCTGAACGCTGCGCTGGGACACGTTGGGTGGACACTGTGGAGGATCGTTGAGGCGAAGGTGTGGTTTTCCGGTGGGAGGCGCTCGTGCCGGGGTCCTGGGCAGGGGGTTGACTAGCAGAGGCAGCGAGTGACGCAGGGGGTTGACTAGCAGAGGCAGCGAGTGACACAGGGGAAGGAGCAGTGGTGTGACCCGCAGGAGGTGGTGAACGGCCTTGGTTCCATTGAGTGGGGTGTTTAGCACTCATATGCCTGCGCATGCTGGTGGTGGTTAGGCTAGTAGTGGTGGCACCCCTGCTGATCCTGGTGTGGCACAGGTTGCACACCACAGTCCGTCGGTCATCCTCACTTTCTTTAAAGAACCTCCAGACTTGCGAACATCTAGGCCTCGCCACGGGAGCTTCACTACGTGAAACAGTTGCTGCTGATGCACCAGCTCTGGCCCTGCTTCTCCCTCTGGCCACACCACTGCCTCTTACAACCTGTTCTGGTGCAGCACTCGCCTCCGCCTCAGAAGCACTGTCTTCACTCGGCATATCAACCCAGCTTGGGTCAGTCACCTCGTCATCCTCCGATTCCTCAGTCTGCTCCCCCCTCGGAATTCCTCCCCTTACAACAACTTCACCACTGTCTGACAACCGTGTCTCCTCATCGTCCGACACCTCTTTACAAACTTCTTCCACTAACTCAACATTGTCATTATCATCATCATCACCCACAGACTGCGACAGTTGGAACACTTGGGCATCGGGAAAGAGGTCAGCAGCAACCTGAGAAGTGGTTTGTGACTCTGGGAAGGGTCCAGAAAACAGTTCCTGAGAGTATGCCGGATCGCATTCCAAATTTTCCTGGGAGGGGGCAGACTGGGGGGAAGGAGGTTGAGGTGGAGGAGCCAGAGGAGTGCTCCCTTGGGTAACGTGGGTGGACTGCGTGGAAGACTGACTGGCGGACAAATTACTTGAAGCATTATCCGCAATCCACGAGATCAGCTGTTCGCACTGTTGTGGTTTCAACAGTCCTCTACCACGTGTCCCTGTAAGTTGAGACATGAAGCTAGGGAGTGTAGCTCTGCGGCGTTCCACAGCTCCCTCATCAGCAGGTACTGTCTCACCCTGCCCAGGACCACGGCCTCTGCCCCCTGCAGTAATTGACTGCCCACGCCCACGCCCTCGTCCTCGAACCTTAGCCCTGGGGTTCCACATTTTCTGTATATAATTGTATTCTATAAAAAAAATAAAATAAATGGGCCTGGTGTACTGAAACCCACAAACTTGTTCAGTCTGGTTTAATTTTGTGACGTACAGAAAGTGTCACCTGGACAGTATATACGGTTTGGAGTGAGTATGCTGAACTGTGACACACAGAAAGGTTACACGCAGCTGTGTGAAATGGATTTGTATCACTCAGCTAAAACAACAAGAAAAAATAATTTTTTTTTCTATATTTTTTTAAAATATTTTTTTGTTTTGTTTTGTTTTTTTGGGAACGTGGCGTGCAGAAACTATTGTACAGCTGACTGACACCCTAATGACGGTGGCTATTTAGACTGCTGCGACCCAGACAAATGTCGCACAGAGATTTTTAGGATCAAGCTATATATACGTGACAGGTAGCAGGTGACTTGGTTGTATTTTGTCACGTACAGAAAGTGTCACCTGGACAGTATATACAGTTTGGAGTGAGTATGCTGAACTGTGTCACACAGAAAGGTTACACGCAGCTGTGTGAAATGGATTTGTATCACTCAGCTAAAACAACAAAAAAAATATTTTTTTTCTTTTTTTTTTTTTAATATTTTTTTCTTTTAGTTTTGTTTTTTTGGGAACGTGACGTGCAGGAACTATCGTACAGCTGACTGACACCCTAATGAAGGTGGCTATTTAGACTGCTGCGACACAGACAAATGTCGCACAGAGATTTTTAGGATCAAGCTATATATATACGTGACAGGTAGCAGGTGACTTGGTTGTATTTTGTGACGTACAGAAAGTGTCACCTGGACAGTATATACGGTTTGGAGTGAGTATGCTGAACTGTGTCACACAGAAAGGTTACACGCAGCTGTGTGAAATGGATTTGTATCACTCAGCTAAAACAACAAAAAACTAATTTTTTTTCTATTTTTTTTTAATATTTTTTCTTTAGTTTTGTTTTTTTGGGAACGTGACGTGCAGAAACTATCGTAGAGCTAACTGACACCCTACTGACGGTAGCTATTTAGACTGTGACCCAGACAAATGTCGCACAGAGATTTTTGGGATGAAGCCATACACGTGACAGGCAGCAAATGACTTGGTTGTATTCGGTGACATACAGAAAGTGTCACCTGGACAGAAAATAGTGAGTGTACTGAACTGTGACACACAGAATGGTTCGACACTGCTGTGTGCAATGGATTTGTATCACTGAGATATAACATAAAAAAATAAAAGGGGGTTATACATGGCGATAGCTGCACTACTAGTGCCAGCCAGCCAAGTGACAAAAAAAAAAAGTCTTCTAGCCCTTAGAAGGGCTGTTGGGTTCTTTGTGGGTGATCCCTGCCTAACAGACAACTAAATGCAGGCCCTAACACTGTCCCTGAAAGGCAGCAGCTCTATCCCTAACGACATCCAGACGGCATCTGAGCCGAGCACCGCGGCCAGTCGGTAGTATATTCCAGGGTCACCTGATCAGGCCAGCCAACCCCTGCTATCGACATGTAAGGGCCCCACGTGATGCTGGGTGGTACGCAGAGTCTCCTGGCTTGTGATTGGCTGTGTTTTTAGGCGCCAAAAAAGCATGATGCGGAAGTTGCCATTTCCTCGAGCATGGCGAGATACTCGTCCGAGCAGCGAGCACTTACGAGTACCCTAATGCTCGAACGAGCACCAAGCTCGGACGAGCATGCTCGCTCATCTCTAGTGTTAATGTATTTATTTATACATTCATCATAGGCATGAATTTTGAATTTTTCCATATATCCTAGTTAAGTATTTTTCATAAGAATTTTTGTTTTTAGCCGCCATTTCTTCATATCTACAATTAACATTAATTTTTTTAATAATTACAGGGATTTCTGGAATGGAGTCAGACTTCCATTTGCTTGATATCGCTTGAGTTGCTGAGGTAAGAATATGGTGGATTGGTGTTATCTGTCTTTTGTCTTTTGATGTGATGTCTAGTCTTAAAAGATATATTTCCGGGCTGAAAGGTATTTCTATTCCTAATGGAAAAAAAAATTTGTCTCATCGTGCAATCCAAAAATTGTGTAATTTTTGGACATTCCCGGAATACGTGTGATAGAGTTCCCACTTGTCCGCAACCCCTCCAACAAAGATTCGATGAGTCACCATATATCTTTGCTATTCTATAAGGAGTATAGTACCATCTATACATTGCTGTAGTAAGCTTCATGATGATCAGAGCAAGCTGAGCTATTCATTGAAGCTAGAAATGCCTTTTGCCACCGTTCTTTTGATATTTTTATGTTAAGATCTCTCTCCCATTTAGCTAGATGTGTAACATGTGTTTCTAAAAAGACATCTGTTAATCTAGAGTAGATCAATGATAGTCCCTTTTTTTAACTAGATGAGTTTTGTTTTCTAGTACTATGTACAACAAAAGAGGTACTTTAGGAATATTAAATGTGGAGTTGTTCAAAGACGTCCTTATTTGTAGGTATTTATAGAGATCTGTCTTAGGTAGATTGTATAATTCACATCGTTTTAGAAAGTTATGTAACACTTTGCCTTAATAGAGTTGTTGGATACAAGTGATACCTGCTTCTTTCCAGGTAGTAAGTGTTAAATCTGGGATGTTTAATTCCAGAGTCTATATGGGTATTGCTAAGTCCTCAGGATTGTGAAGTTAGAATATATCTTGTGGTATTTTTGCCATATATTAATGGTGTCCTTAATTATTGGGGAGTTTGGAGGGCTAGTCTGTAGACCAGATAAATTAGCTAGTAGGACATTTTTTAAAGACTGATTGCCATACATTTGATTTTCCATAGTAACCCATATTTTTTTCAGATTTGTCATTCCACCATTCCAAAGATTGTTGAATTATGGTGGACATGTGGTATGCAGGCAAATCTGGAATGCCTAAACCTCCTGATGATCTATTTCTATTTAAAATACTTATTGCTACTCTTGACTTCCTATTACCCCAAATGAACTTGTTTAGTTGAGACTGAAATTTATGCATTATGTGTAGTGGTATACTCAAAAGAATCGTACGGAATAGATATAACAATTTGGGAAGTAAAAACATTTTATATAATGTTATCCTACCCCACCATGAGATCTCGTGTTGGTTCAAGTTTAATATATCTTTTTGTAGTTGTGATAAAAGGGGAATGAAGTTTAATGAGATTGTGTCTTCAATGGGAAATGGTATATTGATGCCTAAGTATGGAATTGAGTTATTATTCCAGATATATGGAAATGTAGACTGTAATATGAGTTGTCAGTTTGAGATAAGTTCATCTCTAAAATTAAGGATTTGGGGTCATTGACTTTATAATAGGATATTTTTCCAAAGGACTGAATTATTTTTTGAATTCTAGAGAGGGCCTTTCTTGGTTCCGAAGTGCAAATCAAAATGTCATCCGAAAAAAGGCTAATTTTGTGGGAAGTTTACAATATTTGTATTCCTGTTATGTGTCTTTATCAATTCTAATAGTTTCTGCGAAAGGCTCTAAGGCTAATACAAAAAGAATTGGTGATAGGGGGCAACCTTTTCTTGTGCCATTTGACAAGGCAAAGGAGGAAGATACCATTGGTCAAAATTCTTGCAGAGGGGTTGTTATATAATGCTTTAATGGCTGTTAAAATATTACCTGAGAACCCATATTTTTCCAGTGTAGTAAACATATATTTCCAATGAAGCCTATCGAATGCCTTCTCAGCGTCCAATGATAGGAGCAGAGAAGGCAGTTTCCTCTTCTGAACATAATGTAAGATGTTAAACATTTTTCTGTTAAACAATTTTGTGGGCAAATATTTATTAGCACTTGCATTTCATTCATTTATGTCCTTGGTCATGTTGGGCTTTAAAGTGAATTGACAGTGATTGACAATCTACTCATCTCCTCCTGCTCTATAACATGCTGCTGGCAGATTACACCACAATTGTAAAAAAAAAGGTCACATTTTTTCAGATAAAACACTTGCACATATATGCCTACCTTCATTGTTTTTTTTTTATTATACAGGTTAGCTTGTTTTTCTCTATCCTTGGCTCTTTTTCTGAATTGTGCTCCTGATGGTCTCTTGGACATTATATGATTCTGGGTATCGCCACACTTGAAGAGTGAGAAATCCAAGCCCAATCACAGTAAGGTAGTAGGTAATGAGGCCTAAGACACACATCATGAAATTTAGGGATACTCATTAAATGACTATTTGAGAACATCCACATAGTTGCAGGAAGTAATGCCCATTATACAGCTTTACCTTCTTCTGCTTAAATCTTCCCTATGTATAGCCAAGAATCCAAGCCAAAAGAGACCTGCTCTTTGAAAAGTAGTAGTTCTCCACAGACTGAATATCTAAACAAAATAACAGGTGATTGCCATCTTGTACACATAAGGTCCAGGCAAGAACTTAGGATGCATACTACCCACAAAGGCCTTCCATAGGATCCATCAAACCTTACGGTGTGTGGTCTGTTTGTAGGGGGTCAATTATCATGGGTACTAACTGTATGTCATACGTGCATTGTATAATTTTGCATCATATGTTCATAATGGTTTGAGGAAGGATTATAGAATAGTTGGGTTCCATGTCATGTTTGGAGAGACGCTAAGGAACCCTTATATGTGACCCTATTTAGGAAACATTTGTTGTGGAAAAACGAAATATTTTTTTGCAAGAGGTTTCTTTAGCGCCAAAAATTTCATTTTCATAAGGAATAACAGGACAAAATGCATGACACAATTTGTTACCCATTTTTCCCTGAATACGGCAACACCCAATAAGTGGTTGTACTGTTTGGGCACATGGCAGTCAGGGATTAGAACAGATTTTGAGGCCTAGTTTGGTGAATATGGTATCAAAGGGGTTTAAACACAGTTAGTAACTGACTGCCAGTAAATATATCGGGATAGGGTTATGAATAATGTTCGGGGGGGGGGATTCAATCCCCCTTTTCTATATCAGATACACACACACTCAAAGTTAAGTGTGTGTCTGATAGAACACATTAACTCCTTCCTGGCTTACCTAATGCATTACTGCGCACGGCGCGGTTGCAAAGCTGCAATTCAAGATTCATCAAAGCAAGTGCCACCCTGGCAGTCAGTTGACAGCTGATACCTGGGGCCCTTTGCTGTACCCACATCAAGTTGATGCCGATGGTACAGCAGCAGCAGGGCCCCCTGGCATGGCTGTCAGTAACTGACTGCCAGGGTAGACACCTGACCTGGCTCTGATCAAGAAATTGCAGCTTTGCAACCGCTTGATCAGGCAGTGTGTGCATGAGTCAGGTCAGGAAGGGGTTGGGGGGGGACCTTTTCTATCACTCTGGAGAGACTCTGATACCTGAGTGACCACACCAGTATAAGGACAAAATGGAGGCAAAATTAAGATAATTGTATTTCTCCCTCTCTCTAATGTCTGACTAAGTGACTATGCCCATTTGCCACCCTGCCTACCCCTGGGCAACTGCCTGGGTTGGCTGAAGATGGATGGCATGGCCCAGGAGGGGAGAGGAGACAGTGGAGGTCACAGACTCAGTCACTTCAGCAGGCTAGTAGAAGCAGCTTAGCCTGACTCATTCTGGCCAGAGACTAGAGAAACAAACTAAGGTCACCTCCTCCAGGGCAGCAGGGCCCAGGCCTGGGCAGCCGCGGCAGGACTCCGACCTCCACCACCAGCCAGGCAGACTCCTCGCTCGTCGCTCCTCTCCACTCTGTCTCCTCCAGTCTCCTCTCTGGAAACGGGCGGGAGTTCTTCCCGCGCTCCTTTATTGCCTGGCCTGCCAGGGCTGCGTCTCAATCACTGACGTCAGTGCGTCACTACGCCAGTGCACTGAGCGCAGCCCTCAAGCGCTGCGGCCTGGCCCTGGCCTGCCTGAGAAAATCGATCATCGGCGATTGTGTGAGTGAGTCTGTCTGTCTGTGACAGTGGTTGTTATGAATGAGTAGTGAGTCGCTCAGAGTAAGTTTTGGGCTGCCTGGCTGCGCCCCCAGGAATGCCGCGGCAGTCTGCTCCTGGGGCACATGCCCCGTCTGCCCCCACCTCGCTACACCCCTGCACCAAAATTGTATCAATGAAAAGTACAGATCACCCCACAAAAATTAAACATTCACAAAACTCCATACAAAAAAGTTATAGGGGTCAGAATATGGCATACAATTTTTTTCAAGGTTTTATTTTTATTTCAGTATTAAAACACAAGAAAATCTATACATATGTGGTTTCATGGTAATTGTATTGACCTGGAGAATGAAAACAACAGGTTGGTTTTACCATATAGGGGACACCGTATAAAACTGTTCCGTAATTGCGGGTTCATTTGAAATTTTTTTTCCAGCTTCCACTACATAATGTGCAATATTAACCCCTTAGTGACTAATGACATACTGTGTACGTCATGATGTGATGTTAGTTACCGCACAGTACGTCATGAGTAGAGATGAGAGAACGTGCTCGTAACAAGCACTGTACCGCTCGCATGGACGCAGGCAGCCGCTTCCGTCCTCCTCACCCGACGGAAGCGGCTGCCTGTGCCCATGCGAGTGCAGGGGAGCCGAGCGGTACAGTGCTCGTTACGAGCACGTTCGCTCATCTCTAGTCATGAGATCCAAGTGTCACCGCATGTACGAGCTGTCCGGGCACCCGGCAGGGAACCAATCCCAGCGGTCCCTGCCTTTGGATCGCTGCGATTGGTCAGTCAGATTTGACTGACCAATCATAGCGTCCAGCAGCGCACCTCCGATCTCCCCAGTGAGTATTGAGGAGATCGGGGCTGCGCTGCTGTGTGTACTGTGCCTCATCACCCCCGCTTCAGGATGGCCGAGCCAGGTAATGTGGGGGCCGACCCCCCACCCCCACAATCACTAATTTCCCCTTCAGGATGGCCGAGCGGTAGTAGATTGTCTGCTGTGGCAGCGTCCCAATGCTTTCATCAGAACAGAGGGAGGAAGCTCCCTCCTTCCCCCCACCCATCGGGCCGCTGCTGTGCTGTGGCAACGTCCCGATGGTTATCATGGCAACCTGACGCCTTCACAGGCATCCGGCTTGCCATGGTATATCAAGCCTGACCAGGTTCCTGCTAAAGGCAGGAGCCTGATCAGGTTTAGTGCCAGTGAAAATACACTGCAGTACACTGTACAGTGTACTGCAGTGTATTATAGAGGCATCAGATCAACCACTGGATCTTCAAGAACCAAGTGGGTCTGAGTCAAAAAAGTGTAAAAAAAAAGTGTAAAAAAAAAATAAAAAAGTAAAAAAAAAATCATTTTTTCCCATATACACGCATTTATAATTGGGTAAAAATAAATAAAATAAAATACCCTAAACATGTTTGGTATTGCCGTGTCTGTAACAACCAGCTCTACAAAAATCTCACGACATAACCCCTCAGATGAACACAGTAAAAAATAAAAATTAAAAACGGTGTCAAAAAAGCCATTTTTTTGTCACCTTAGATCACAAAAAGTGTAATACCAAGCGATCAAAAAGGCGTATGCCCCCCAAAATAGTACCAATCTAATCATTACCTCATCCTGCAAAAAATTAGCCCCAACCTGAGACAATCGTCCAAAAAATAAAAAAAAACTACCGGTCTTAGACTATGGAGATACTAAAACATTATTTTTTTTTTGTTTCAAAAATGATATTATTGTGTAAAACTTGTGTAAATAAAAGAAGTATACATGTTAGGTATCGCAACGTCCGTAACAACCTGCTCTACAAAAATCTCACATGACCTAACCCCTCAGATGAACGCAGTAAAAAAAATAAAATAAAAACCTTGTCATAAAAGCCATTTTTTGTCACCTTACATCACAAAAAGTGTAATACCAAGCAATCAAAAAGGCATATGTGCCCCAAAATAGTACCAACCTAATCTTCACCTCATCCCGCAAAAAATGAGTAATGAATAATCAAAAAATCATATGTACCCAAAAATTCTTCCTGCAAAAAATGAGCCCCTACACAAATGATCGGCAGAAAAATAAAAAAGATATGGCATTCAGAAAATGTAGACACAAAAACATATTTTTTTTCTCAAAAATGCTTTTTTATGTAAAACTGAAACAAACAAACAAAGAAAGTAGACATATTTGATATCATCACGTCTGTAACAACCTGCTCTATAAAAATAGCCATCTAACCTGTCAGATGAACATTGTAAAAAAAGCAAAAAATAAATACAGTGCCAAAACATCCATTCTTGGGTTACATTGCCACACAAAAAAAATAAAAAAGAGAGATTAAAGATCATATGTACCCCGAAATAGTACCAATAAAACTGTTATCTTATCCCGTAGTTTCCAAAATGGGGTCACTTTTTGACTGTTTGTACTATAGGGTGCATCTGGGGGGCTTCAAATGGGACATGGTGTCTAAAAACCAGTTCAGCAAAATCTGCCTTCCAAAAACCATATGGCGTTCCTTTCCTTCTGCGCCCTGCCATGCGCCCATAGAGCAGTTTACTACCACATGTGGGGTGTTTCTGTAAACCGCAGAATCAGGGTAATAAATATTGAGTTTTGTTTGGCTGTTAACCTTAGATGTGTTAAATAAAAAATGGACTAAAATGGAAAATCTGCCAAAAAAGTGACATTTAGAAATTTAATCTCCATTTTCCTTTAATTCTTGTGGAATACCTAAAGGGTTAACAAAGTTTGTAAAATCAGTGTTAAGTAACTTGAGGGGTGTAGTTTCCAAAATGGGATCATTTATGGGGGGTTCTACTATGTAAGCCCCACAAAGTGACTTCAGACCTGAACTGGTCCTTAAAAAGTGGGTTTTGGAAATTTTCTTAAAAATTTTAAGAATTGCCTCTAAAATTCTAAGCCTTTTAATGTTCCAAAAAAAATAAAATGACATTTACAAAATGATGCCAACATAAAGTAGACATATGGTGAATGTTAAATAGTAAATATTTTATGAGGTATCACTTTCAGTTTTAAAAGCAGAGAAATTGAAATTTAAAATTTTTTTTTGGTAAATTTGGAATTTTTTCATAAATAAAGGTGAAATACATTGACTCAAATTTATGACTGTCATGAAGTAGAATGTGTCATGAGAAAACAATCTCAGAATGGCTTGGATAAGTAAAAGTGGTCCAAAGTTATTACCACATAAAGTAATACATGTCAGATTTTCAAAAATAAGCCTGGTCACGAAGGTGCAAAATGGCCCGGTCATTAAGGGGTTAAATGATGGCATTAGAATGTGCAACTTGTCCCATGAAAAAAACAAGCCTTCATATGGCTATGTGAAAGGGAAAATAAAAAAGTTAGGGAGTGAAAAATGAAAAAAACTCCAGGGCTGAAAGGGTTATTATTAGGCACAGGACACGCTGTATACAGTAGTATAGCAGGGGCTTAGTATTTAAATGCAGAAATTACATATTTTCATAATGATTCACCAGTAAATAATTTAAAATAGTTGCTGTACCTGGAACAGTAAATTGGAAGGAACATTTGGAAGCAAAGAACTTTGTCAGAATTCGAGATTTATTGTGACAGTCTGAGTCTTTTTTGCTGTCATAATCTGTACACAACTTTGTATTTCCGAAGAATCTGCTATCCTGTTCTAATTAATGGGCTTGTTATATATTTTAAAAGATTTCAATATAAGGCATTATTCACACAGCAGAGCCATTAGGGATGGAGGTTGTGGAAAGACACATGTAGTGAGTGCAGGTCTGTGCTATGGAGCACTAGGCACTCTGTGTGCATACCATAGGGTGCCCCTAGACAGCAACATAGTACAGTATGTACAAATATACTTTTTACAAAGACAATACCTTTGCAGTAAGTCGTCTGGTGGAACTTAACATAATCTTTTTCCGTTGGAGGCATTTGAAGCTATATTAAAGGGGTTTTCCGAGTTATATATATGTTAATGACCTATCCTCAGGATAGGTCATCAATATCCGATTGGCGGGGGTCCGACACCCGGCATCCCCACCGATCAGCTGTTTGAAGAGGAGGCGTGCGCCGTATCAGTGCTGCCTCCTCTTCGCTGTTTACATGCTGGCCGTAACGAGGTAGTGGTGAGTAGGTGTAATTACACCTCACCGCCCCATTCATTTCTATGGGAAGAATCGCTCCCAGACAAGTCTATGGAAGCGATTCTTCCCATAGAAATGAATGGGGTGGTTAGGTGTAATTACACCTACTCACCACTACCCCGTTATGGCCAGCATGTAAACAGTGAAGACGAGGCAGTGCTGATACGGCGCGCGCCTCCTCTTCAAACAGCTGATGGGCGGGGGTGCCAGGTGTCGGACACCCGCCGATCTGATATTGATCATCAATATCTATAACTCGGAAAACCCCTTTAAGGCCTCACAGTGTTCCATTGCTGCTTTCATGGCTCTTTACAAGCTGGAGGTTGTACAGGGTGTAGTAATACAGCAGTGTGCATGAGACCTTAAATAGGACCTGCCACCTCTCCTGACATATCTAAATAACTGCTTGCAATTCCCATGAAATAACAATTCTGGGACATTCTGTATATTGTGCTGTTCCTCTATTATTGCTACTATAAATATATGTATTAATTGCTAACTGAATGTCACCATCCCCCTTTTCAAAGGGGTGTGTCCATGCACAGTCTACCACTGCCAGCACTGATTGGACAATAATTTTATTCCACATGAAATAACCATTCTGGGGCATATATTTCTATTCTTTTAACTCTATATTGTGTGTGTCCCTGCCCAGGCCAGGTGAGGTGACCGCCACAGGCAGCACCAGGTAGGGGCATGAGGGGGGCAGCGGAAGGGCAATGGGCAATGAACTCTTTCATTATGGCAAAGGGGTTAGGTTAAGAAATTGGCATTGGGTGGGGGAGGGGGGCGTTGTTTCAGTTTTCGCCTAAGGCAACAGAAAGTCTAAGTGCACCCCTGGCTCCAGCAGTCACATCTGTAGACCCTAAAAGAATGAGTGCGATATATTCATTCATGAAAAAAGACAGCTGGGGAGCACCAGAGTGCTAACACTGGAGTGGCGGAAGATTAACAGGTAAATATAGGTATAGGTTCATTTGTTATTTTAGCACATTTTCGCCTCTTGGTAATTTTTTATTATCTCAAAATACCCCTTTAGGATGACAAATTCTGAAATCTCTTTGGCTGAAAATGAAACACAATAAATATAAGATGACCCTATACTAACAAAAGCCTATCCACAAATGTATATTCTATATTAGACATTAAAGGGGTTCTGTCACCTCAGCAAATGGCAGCTCCCGCCCTGGTCACCTCGTATCTGCGCTGCAGCAGTGGTCCTAAAACCCTTGGAAACAATGTATAATGTGATGGAAAAATGAATCAAGTCAGCAAAGGAGGCAATATGGACAATCACAATACTGTACATTAGTAAGTGGCTTGTATGTACTTTGTGTACACGATAAATGTTATTTGCTGAAGTGAGACAATCCCTTTAATGCTGCCATTAATTACTTTATAACTCCAACATATTTTCTGACAATTACCTAGAATTTGAATAAGGTAAAAAGTCTCAATGTC
The DNA here is from genome assembly GCA_900303285.1 of Rhinella marina. Classification (NCBI taxonomy): domain Eukaryota; kingdom Metazoa; phylum Chordata; class Amphibia; order Anura; family Bufonidae; genus Rhinella; species Rhinella marina. The sequence continues at coordinate 380,704 of ONZH01023784.1, read as the reverse complement.
AGTATGTATAGGAATGTCTTCATCTCAGGTCAGATATGCAAAGATCATTAGAACCAGACGGGTGATGCATCAGTGTGATATGAATAAAAAACACAGAGCTTCTGCATAATAATTTGTGTGCAGGTAAGTATTGCCTATGTATAACTATGTCCCATAAGATATCAGTGTTATTCCAGAACGCTCATATGCATGCCTATCGACTTTCTGATTTCCATAGGCTGTTCTTTTGGGACCTTAAATCGAATGGGGTTTGTATGAAAGGGAAATAACAACCATGGTTCAGTTAAAAGTCATTTTTTTAATTAATTTATGATACAGAATACAGAAGATTTAGTTTGGTGAAATATGTGGCTGTTATCAGGGCTTCAGCTTTTAAAGAAGGCAAAACACATAGGGGGTCATTTACTAAACTGAAATATGCACTGTCGTCTGCTACTTTTCCCCGCTCACGCCAGGTCTAAAATTGTGGGCGTAGCATGGGTGGAAAAGGGGACGGGCCAGCAGGTCAGTCTGATTTACCATTTTCTACGCCAGTTTTATGCGTAGAAAATGGTCTAAATGTAAGACAGCTCGGAAGCTGTCTTACAGTTAGAACTGGCACTGGAAGTTATGGAGAGGCTTGCGCCTCTTCGGCAGAACCACCTCCAGTTATGGGTCTTTATTAAGATCGGCATTTAAAACGCCGGTCTTAATAAATGTGCCCCATAACTTTATCCGCCATTTGATAAAACTAAGATTGTGTCCTTACACTGAAATAGTATTTGTTTGATTTCAACCTGTACAGATATACAGGTAAAGAGCTGCCTCATCCTCGTCTCTGCTCTGCTTGTCAGGGATTATGATCCTGAGTACAAGATGATAAGATCTTCAGCTGAATCTCTGGGGAATGGAGCTCAGGAGGAGACATGAAGTACAGAGAGGAGGATGGGTGATGTGGATAATGAGCAGCAGCACTTGTATGCAGTCTCCATTACCACAGCCCCACATTACCACAGTCTGTCCTGTCCATCCTCTCTGCACTTCATGTCTCCTCCTGAACTCCATTCCCACAGAGATTCAGCTAAAGATTCAGGATCACTATCCTTAACAACTAGTAGAGGAGGATGAGGCAGCTCTTTACCTCAGTGTTGTGAAGTAACTTGTCCTCCTGTATAATTAGGACAGGTTCTGTGTTTACTAATAGGTTAGCGGCCGTTTTATTTCTCCTAATGATTGCTCCCGAGACAAAAAGAGCTATTATAACTAGCGAAAGGTATTTGGGAATATATTCATAATAAAGTAATATTTAAGTATTTCATTTTCTTAATGAACCCTACTACATCTGTATGTTTCTGAGACGTGTCTGTAACCACCAGGCATCCATATTGCCTCTGAGAAAATAAAGTTTAGTACTTTACACCACTTGCCTGTTCCTTATTGCAGAGGCAACAAGCAAGTAGTTGCAGTTTCTCACAGAGGGCACAAACTTGATGGTTAGGCACAGTATTGTGTTTGGTAGACATAGGCATAAGACATGAAGCATTGCAGTAATCAATAGCAGTGGTCTCTGTTTACAGTTTGCAAAATAATTTCAGAGGTACTGCCCACAGTATCGAACCAGTCTATAGGTCGTTAGGCAGTTGCCAACAGTATTACAACAGTCTCAATTCTTGGTAGTTAATGTGTCCATAGCATACATGTCAAATAGTTGCCACTAACTGGTCAATGTCTCCGGTCACTCTCTCAATCCAGGGCATGTTGGTTTATACAGGCCCAAATACAGACTATAAGGGCCCATACACACAATCGCATTTATGGGTCTGCATTCCTTCCGCAATTTTGCGGAACAGATGCGGACCCATTAATTTCATCGGGGCTGCAAAAGATGTAGACAGCATTAGGATGGATTCCATGTCTAGGAATCTGACAGGGGCCATTTTAATTTGTCCACCAATTGCCCCCTAGACAAAACGAGCCATTTTAAATAATTAAAGGCATTTAAAGAGTTTATTTATATGTTATTAACATACACATTTTCTTAAGATATTTTTCAATATTTTCAGGGTTTTTTTTTCTTTTTTTAGAGAGAATTGCTTTAAGAGATTTGCTACTCTGATTTGTAATTATCTTCCAGCAATAATGCATTGGATGAAGACACATTTGTATAAAGATATCTAAGTTTTATAAGTGGATGGCCATGGACATTCACTCGACCTATACATCTTACTCGAGGAGTGAGTTTTTTTATTCACAGAAAAATCAACACACAAGGATTTGATGTTAAGATAGATTTAGAGGGGAGAGTTATATTTCTCCACAGATCTTTGGATGGGTTCATCTGTATTATTGTGGCAGTATATATCCCCTTCCATATAGGTTGAATGTTTTAGATGTCTTAATATATGTATCTAGTAGATAAAGCTTTATGCCCACTCTTAATCATTGGAGATTTTAATATAGTACACTGAAGAAAAGGATTGGATTGGGAAGATAAAGTCACTGCACAGAAGAATTAATGTAGCTTTTGCAGAACTAAGATCAACATATGGAGGGAGAAAAAGAATGGGGGTATCACATTTTAGTACTATTTTAAAGCCTTTGGGACTATGTTCAGAATGGATTTGGTATTGTTAAATCATGCAGTGACTATGAGAATAGCTTGAGTGCTGTATGAAATAGGAAAATCAAATCATAACCACTTGTTGGTGGAGATGGATACCAGGAGAGTAAAGGTACTGTAGAAATAAGGCTTAAAATTGGTCTAGCCCTGTCTGAAGCAATAGAAGACTCTAAATTGGTGTTAGATCAGATAAAGGGCTTCATACAGTAGAAGACAGTAAAGGGTCAGCTTCTCAATTGATGGTTTGGGAATGTTTAAAAACATTTTAAGGGGGTATTTTTATCTTTAGTTGTTAATTTAAAAAAGAAGATGATTCATAAGCAAAAACACAGAGCTGAAGAATTGGAATTTCAGTATCAGAGTAATGACTCTAAAGAAGAGGAGTGTAAGTGGTGGTGGGGGATGGGGCAAAATAAAATTTTTGAATCTGCGTCTTTTTTAAGCAAGTAGGTCAAGTAAACTTAAAGTGCCTTGAAAAAATATTCGTACCCTTGAACTTTTCCACATTTTTTCACATTATACCTACAAACTTAAACATATTTTATTGGGATTGTAGCAAGTATGTGTGAAGTGAAAAGAGAAGAATACGTGTTTTTCAAAATTGTTATAATAAAAATCTGAAAAGTATGGTGTGCATTTGTATTCAGCCCCCTGTACTCTGATACCCCTAAATAAAATCTGGTGTAACCAATTGCCTTCAGAAGTCATCTAATTAGTAAATAGAGTCCACCTGTGTGTAATTTATTCTCAGTATAACTATAGCTCCTCTGTGAAGGCCTCAGAAGTTTGTTAGAGAACATTAGTGACCAATAAGCATCATGAAAACCAAAGAACACACCAAATACTGTAGGTCAGAAATAAAGATCTGGAGAAGTGTAAAGTAGGGTTAGATTATAAACAAATATCCGAAGCTCTGAGCATCTCACGGATGCACTGTTCAATCCCTCATCCAAAAATGAAAGGAGTAAGGCACAACTGCAAACCTACTAAGACATGGTCGTCCACCTAAACTAACAGCCCAGGCAAGGAGAGCACTAATTAGAGAAGCAGCCAAGAGGTCCATGTTCACTCTGGAGGAGCTGCAGAGATCCACGGCTCAGGTGGGAGAATCTGTCCACAGGACAACTGTTAGTCGTGTACTCCACAAATCTGGCCTTTATAGAAGAGTGGCAAGAAGAAAGCCATTTTTGAAAGCAAGCCATAAGAAGTCCTGTTTGCAGTTTGCCATGTAGGCAGAAAACACGTGGAAGAAAGTGCTCTCGTCAGATGAGACCAAAGTTGAACTTTTTGGCCTTGCAAAATGTGATGTATGGCAGAAAAATAAGACTACCCATCACCCTGAACACACCATTCCCACCGTAAAACATGATGGTGGCAGCAACATGCTGTGAGGAGACTTTTCATCAGCAGGGACAGGGAAGCTGGTCACCATTAATGGTAAAATGGATGGAGCTTAATCCCGGAGGAAAACCTGTTAGAGGCTGCAAGAGACTTGAGACTGAGACGGAGGTTCACCTTCCAGCAGGACAATGACCATAAACCTACAGCCAGAGCTACAATGGAATGGTTTAGATCAAAGCATATTAATTAGAATATGCTTAGAATATGTTAGAATGGCCCAGTCGTCTGTGGCAAGACTTGCTGTTCACAGACGTTCTCCATCCAATCTCACTGAACTTGAGCTATTTTGCAAAGGAGAATGGGCAAACATTTCAGCCTCTAGATCTGCCAAACTGGTAGACACATATCCCAAAAGACTTGCAGAAGTAATTGCAGTGAAAGTTGGTCCTGCAAAGTATTGACTGGAGTCTGAATACAAATGCACTCCACACTTTACAGATTTTTATTTATATACAATTTTCAAAAATCATCTATCAATTTCTTTTCACTTCACACATACTTGCTATTTTGTGTTGGTCTATCACATAAAATCCCAATAAAATACAATTGTTTGTGAGTGTATCGTGAAAAAATATGGAAAAGTTCAAGGGGTATGAAAACTTTTTCAAGGCACTGTGTCTCTGTAGAGATACAAAGAGGTAATTATGCTCAAAAATTGGAGAAGTGTTTACAGAGTATTTTAAGCAGGTGTATTCCTGAAAGGCAGATTCTAATCTACAGCATATAAAAGATTATCTAGATTCTGTGTCATTGCCATCTTTGTCAGAACAACAGAAGGATGAATTGGATGCTCCTCTCAAAATCGAGGAGTTTAGCTGTGCCCTTAAACCATATTCTAGGAATTATACCTCGGTATAGATGGGCTATTGTTGCAGCAGTGTCCTGCGGACACCACTGTTTTGTTCATCTGCCTCGTTCCTCTGAGTTTCAGAGGCATGGACTCACCTTCCATTGTTCCCTTCTTCTGGCTGCCGGGCCTGCCCTGTCCCTCCATGTAGGCTGCAGCCTGCTTGCTGCTAAGACCTCCCTTCCCCTACCCATAGGGTGCATATGTGCTCCATTCAGCTCTTAAAGGGCCAGTGCAGGTACAACCTAATTGTTTCCAGCCAATGGCTGCCCACCTAAGGGTACTTCAGGCACCTACCCTTGTGGGAATGTGCCTAAGCAGTTGGTTGCTAGTTCTCTACAAAGGTGTGCTGCATTTGTGTGCAAGCCCATGTACCGACCTCTGCCCGTTTACTGGATTCTCATTCTCTGCTGCCTGAACTGATCTGTGCTTGACATCTGTATTGACTATGGATGAGCGAATCGTCTTCGGATGTACCATCCGAAGTCGATTTGCAAAAAGCTTTGTTGTAATACTGTATGGAGTTCCAGCTCCATACAATAATAGAATGTATTGGCTCCGATAAGCCAAAGTTATTACTTCGCAAAGTTTTTTGTGAATCAACTTCGGCTGTACCATTCGAAGACGATTCGCCCATCCCTAGTATTGACCTTTTATAGCTTGCCCTGACCTTGCACTGTTTATCGTATTGCATATACTCTGCCAGCCCTAACGTCAGCCTGTCCCTGACTACAATTTTGCAGCAGTTTCTCAGAAACCTGTGGATCAGCTGTCATTCACACAGAGACTACTCCAGGAGGTAGCTGCCTGGTGGTTCACCTGCAGCAAAGTCCATATTCCTCTATAGGGGTTAAAGGGTGACTATCAGGGGACTTAGTATTAGCCCAAAGTCAGATCCGTTGGTTGACACAGTCGTTGCACACTCACTGCCGTAATAGATACCATTTGGACAATGAGTAAAATAACAAGACAGTTTGGTTGGGGAATTGGTCGATACCTTCAATTTAGCGTACCTAAAAGGGAGATCGTCCATTTAATGGAAGAGGCTTTATTGCCCTACAAAATGCAATGCAAACTTCAGGCAGTGTGTTATAGAGCATGAGAAGCTGAGAAGACTGATATATAGTTTTGTGGGAACATATTCAGTAAAACTTGTAATTTATACATGTATACCTATGTATAGTAATAATGGGTTAACCCTGTGTGTTTATGTGATTAACAAAAGCAGGGCTTTATATAAAAGAGAGCAGATGACGTGACAGCACATAAAGCTAAAAAGTAATAAAACAGATGTTCCCATAGCAGTGCATTTCTTCCCTACTTACCATAAAAGACCGAAGACTTACTGTCTTAATGAGGATCTTCGATATGCATAATGAAATAAGAAAGTGGTAGGAGTAAAGATTTATATGGCTGCGCGTAACACTGCTGTGAGATTTAAATGGGAGCAGCAGTTATGTGTTCATGTGTGTTATGAAATGTAGTATAATGATTGTACAATGGTAGAGCATCTTAATGGTCCCGTGTACTAGAAGTAATGTCAGCCATGGTGCAAGACATATAAAGACGCCAGAGCAGCTTGTTCAGTTCATTAGGGAAAATGTGTAGTCCATAAACCTAAAGGGAATGCTCCAGGGTCCCATTGCAAAATTGTTCACACAGACAACTACCTGTCAACTGCTTCTATGACAGATCACAGATAATGAACAGGGATTTTCAGTTTTATTTTTTCAATCTTTGTATAATATAAAGGTGCAATTTGGTGGATTTGTTTGATGCCTTTTTAGCCGTATCAGGAGTTGATCTCAGAAGCATAAGTAAAAAGTAAAAGCCTTGAGACACAGATAGATACAGGGCCACTTGATTTTCAAGGAGACTCCTGAACACCTTGAAAGATTGCAGTGCAAAAATGAATATGAGGTACTTAGCAAATATTTTCATCAAATTAAATGAGCCCGTTTGTCCTGGCAAGGCAAACTCTTATACATAGGTTCTACACTAAAAAAAACTAATTTTTCCTCTGCTGGCTTGATTCATTTTCCCATCACATAATATACTGCTTGTATCTAGGGGTTACAATCACTCTGCTATCTAGCAGCGTTAGTCATATTTAGTCATATAGAAAAAAGCGTCGGCCTCTCTGGTGCCTTGGACTGCAGGAGTGCACATACATTTTTCCTGTAGTGTGCAAGTTTGACCTTTGCTACTGGATTGCAGGGTGATCATAACCCCTGAATATGAGCAGTGTATAATAAGATGGAAAAATTAATCAAGCCCGCAAAGGAGGCAATATGGACAAACACAATACATTAGTAAGTGCCTTGAATTCACTTTGTGTACATGATAAATGCCACAATTGAATATAGAGGATAAAGAAAAGATCAGTGTCTTAAAGGGGTATTCCCATCTCACAAATGTAGTTTGTATAATTAGATATAGCCATACCAATATTATTACTAATAGAATGTATTTACATAAAATGCACCGTTTAGAAGATTTGCCTATTTGTACATCCATTGTCCCACACACATCAGTCAGGCCGTTGCCCCTAGTTACGACCACCGTGGCAGTGTAGTAGTGGTGGCTTGCTCCTGTTCAAACCTGCTCTGAGGTAACTGCTGTATTGTGAACGCACATTGCATGAGCATGAGGAGACACATCTTAGGGTTGTAGCTTTTTGCACTTCCAAAACACAGAGAAACAGATCCTGTTCCAAGATCAGTTCATCTCTATGAAGCAGGATCTGTTTATTAAGTCTGCTTTTTGGACGGATACTGACCATTGTGTTTTGGACTGGTAACGTCCAAAACGCAGATGTGAAAGTACCCTTAGATGTGTCTCCGTATGCTCATGCAATGTGTATTCACAATACAGCAGTTACCTCAGAGCGGGTGTGAAAAGGAGCAAGCTGGCCTCCACTACTACATGGCTGAGGTGGCCATAACTAGGGGCAACAGCCTGACTGATGTGTGTGGGACAATGGATATATAAATAGGCAAATCTTCTAAACTGTACATTTTATATAAATACATTCTATTAGTAATAATATTGGTATGGCTATATCTAACTATACAAATTACATTTGTGAGATGGGAATGCCCCTTTAACGCTAACACTAAAATAACAGTGAGAAAGCAGGCATGCTGCTTAGGTGTGATGGTAATGCCATACGCTGAGATAGAGATCAGGTTTAAGTAGGTTAGTAGATGGAGAAAACACTAGATGTTCAGTTTTTGAAATATTCAGTTTCAGTTGTAGATGGAACATGATGTTAAGACAGTGTACAGACAGTCACAGGTGTTCTGTAGTACAGCAAGGGTCATATCACAGGGAAAAGTATATAGTTGAGTGTCAACAGCATAGAGATGGTACTGGAAACCAAATCTGATCTTCTTTTCAATAGGGGCTATGTAGAGAAAAAGGAAGAAAGGACCAAGGACTGAACCCTGAGGAACCCCAACAGCAAGCGGGAGAAGAGGGGAAGTAGCAAATGACCAGCAAATGACATACTGAAAGAGCTCCAGAGAGATAGAAAGAAAACCAAGAGACAGCAGTGTCCTTAAGGCCGATGGATTGGAGAATGGTGAAGAGGAGATGGAGAATTAGTCAAGAGTAGTCACCGTTGCATTTAGCTGTCAGGAGGTCATTGTTCACTTTGGTGAGGACAGTTTCTGTTGAATGTAGTATGTGAAAACCAGATTGTAATTGATCAAGGAGAGGGTTAGCTGAAAGATAGAGTAGATCAGGAGTAGAGATGAGCGAATCTTCCAAGATTTTAAAAAGATTTGCTTAGGATAAGATTTGATTCAGTTCAAGTTGCGTAAAAAAATATTTGTGTTCTGCGAATATTCCTGCGAAAACATACGCATGAGTGTACAAAGTGCGTTACGAAGCTTTAGCATATTATTGTCTAGGCCCACAAAAATAACGAACATACAGTAAAAGTACCCTACTTAAGTGAATACCTACGCATTAGCGTACAAATTATTAGATACGTAGCATTAGCGTACAAATTATATTATGCGTATGTAGCGCTGGCGTACAAAGATTTAAGAAGAATCTTCCGAAGCTAATCTGAAAAGATTTGGATTCACTTCGGTGTAAGAAAAACCCGAAGATTCGTATCGAATCTACGAAGCGGCGAATAGATTCACTCATTTCTAATCAGGAGTTTAGAGATGAAGGGGACATTAGAGACAGGTCTGTAGTTAGTTGCTCAGGACAGGTCGAGAGAAGGTTTGTTTTAAAATAAAATGGTGTTATAACAGAATGTTTGAAGGAAGATGCCAGAAGAGAGACAGGTTGAAGATTTTAGTGAGAAGTGACAGCTGGAGAGAGACTGGAAGAGGTATGAGGGAATAGTGTGAGTACTGCATGTGGTAGGATGAGAAGAGAGGACCCTGGATACTTCTTCTTCTGGAAAGAATCCAGAGGAGATACAGTAGGGAAGGGGATTGATGAAACTTAGAGGTTGGAAGCTGATATTTTCAATTTTCTGTTTGAAATAGGTGGCTAGATATTCAGCACAGAGGTCTGTACTAGGTGCTTGCACTTTTGGACTGCAGAGTGAGTTTTTGGGTTATTGGTTAGTGAGGAAATCAGGGTTGTGAGGTAGGTTTGTGTGATGAGGTGAAGGGCGTTATAAGTTGTCAGCATAAATTTGTAATGTTTTTTCTCCATATACCTTTGGCACTTCTGGAGCGTCACTGGAGGAAGTGAGTTTGAGGATTAGGCCAGGGTTGCTTTTGTCTCTCTTTGGAGGTTCTGAGTATAGGTGGCACTACTACTTTAGTTATAATTAGAGATGAGCGAGTAATGTTCGATCGAGCTGGTATTCGATCGAATACTACGATATTCGGCGTACTCGATTTAATTCGAGTATAACGGCGATGGCGCACCTAGAATTCGTTTCCCCTCCCACCTTCCCTGGCGCTCTTTTTCCACCAATCACCATGCAGGGGGGGTATGACAGGCACGCTGAGCACGCTGGCAGCGCGAAAACGGCGTCTACATGCATTGGCTGGAAAAACCATGTGACCTCGAATATTAAAAACTCAGCTCTTCCTGCTCGTACGCATATGCTGCGTGAACTTAGTCAGGGACAGAGGCTGGAGAAGGGAGAGACAGATTTTAGCTGTTGGACAGGCAGGAGCGTGATTAAAAGCCCTTATCAGGGCTACTACAGTGGACTTCAGTGATAGCTTACTACAATATAGACTTTACAGAGAACGGCTGCTGTATTCAGGGATAGCTGCTGGAGTAGGGACAGAGAGAGGCATTAGTGGTGTATTAGGTGCTCTGCTACATACCAAACTATATTTGGCACTACTGCTGTGTACCTTGAAAAATACAATATATAGGCCTTATAACTGGCAACTGTACTGTGCATTCTCTTGCAAAGTAATTTCTCATAACTGGTGTTCATACACACCGTCTGATCACTCAGAACACGGCTGTGTACCTTGAAAAATACAATATATAGGCCTTAACTGGCAACTGTACTGTGCGTTCTCTTGCAAAGTAATTTCTCATAACTGGTGTTCATACACACCGTCTGATCACTTAGAACACGGCTGTGTACCTTGAAAAATACAATATATAGGCCTTAACTGGCAACTGTACTGTGCGTTCTCTTGCAAAGTAATTTCTCATAACTGGTGTTCATACACACCGTCTGATCACTTAGAACACGGCTGTGTACCTTGAAAAATACAATATATAGGCCTTAACTGGCAACTGTACTGTGCGTTCTCTTGCAAAGTAATTTCTCATAACTGTTGTTCATACACACCGTCTGATCACTTAGTACACGGCTGTGTACCTTGAAAAATACAATATATAGGCCTTATAACTGGCAACTGTACTGTGTGTTCTCTTGCAAAGTAATTTCTCATAACTGTTGTTCATACACACCGTCTGATCACTTAGTACACGGCTGTGTACCTTGAAAAATACAATATATAGGCCTTAACTGGCAACTGTACTGTGCGTTCTCTTGCAAAGTAATTTCTCATAACTGGTGTTCATACACACCGTCTGATCACTTAGTACACGGCTGTGTACCTTGAAAAATACAATATATAGGCCTTAACTGGCAACTGTACTGTGCGTTCTCTTGCAAAGTAATTTCTCATAACTGTTGTTCATACACACCGTCTGATCACTTAGTACACGGCTGTGTACCTTGAATAATACAATATATAGGCCTTATAACTGGCAACTGTACTGTGCGTTCTCTTGCAAACTAATTTCACGGCTGTGAAGGCAAAATATTGTAAAAAAAAAAAAAAATGCGGCGGGGGGTTAGCGGAATAGGACGTGGACGAGGACGGGGGCGCGGAAATGCTGTTGGGGGCCTTGTTGAAGCCAGTGGGGATACAATGCGTGCTGGTGAGGGTCAGCCAGGATCCCGCTCATCCAGAATCCCTGCCTTTATGGGACAGTTAAGCAGGGGGCGGGTTACACCGCTGTTGAGGCCTGAGCAGGTTGAACAGGTGGTGCAATGGATAGCCGATAGCGCTTCCACACAGTTGTCCACCAGCCAGTCATCCACACAGTCTCACTCTGACCCTCCTTCCTCCACACCTGGCCAACAGAGTCATCCCACCATTGACCCCTCCCAGGAGCTCTTTTCGGGTCCTTTTTCAGATGTGCCGGAAGAATCCCAGGAGCTAGCAGAGGAATTTGTTTGTAGTGATGCCCAAACACTTGAGTTTTCGCCATCTCCTGCTGATGTGGACCCTGAGCCAGCATCTGTTATCATGAGCGATGATGATGATGAGACGCAGTTGCCATCAAGGGAGGCTGTTGGAATGTCCGGTGGGCAGCAGGAGGAGCAGAGTGAGGAAGTGGAAGAGGAGGTGGTGGATGACGAAATTACCGACCCCACTTGGCCAGGGGTGATGTCCAGCGAGGAAAGTAGTGGAGAGGTGGTGGTCTGCGCAGCACCGAAAAAGGCAGCAAGAGGCAGAGGGATGTCCAGAGGCAGAGGGATGTCCACAGGCAGAGGGATGTCCACAGGCAGAGGGATGTCCACAGGCAGAGGGATGTCCAGAGGCAGAGGACAGTCCAGACAAAGTAGTGAGGCCACAGCCAGCACGGCCGAAGCTGTTCCCGGCAGCGGGCAGTCGCGCGAAGCTCCCCCATCGAGGCCTCGTACTTCTGTGGTGTGGAGATTTTTTAATGTTTGTGCGGATGACAAACTGAGCGCGGTTTGCACACTCTGCCACTCAAAACTGAGTAGGGGCTCTGAGAAGAGCAATCTGACCACCTCAGGCATGCGGCGTCACTTGGAAGTCAAGCACTGGGCTGAGTGGGAGAGAGCAAACGCAATACAAACTGCGCCCGGTCCTGCTGCCACTGCCTCTTCCCCTGTGTTGTGTGCTGCCACTGCGGTCCAGACCTCCAGCCAGGACACCTCCACATCTGCCTCTGCCTCGGCTACTTTGGGGCCTTCTCCTTCAGCCTCCCCTTCCCCCGCCTCTTCGCCTGCACCCTCACACTCCTCGTCCCAACAACTGTCCATCTCACAGGCGTTCGACCGCAGGCGGAAGTACGCCTCGAGTCACCCCCAAGCCCAAGCCTTAAACTGCCACATCTCCAAACTGCTGGCCCTGGAGATGTTGCCGTTTAGGCTTGTGGAGACGCAGGCCTTCCGCGACCTGATGGCGGCTGCCGCACCTCGCTATTCCGTCCCCAGCCGCCACTACTTTTCCCGGAGTGCCGTCCCCGCCCTGCACCAGCACGTGTCGCGTAACATCAGGCGGGCCCTGAGGTACGCAGTCAGCGCAAAGGTCCACTTGACCACCGACTCGTGGACAAGCGCTTGCGGCCAGGGACGCTACATCTCTTTGACGGCACACTGGGTGAATGTAGTGGAAGCGGGGACGGGGTCGCAAACAGAGACGGCCTACCTACCACCCCCGCCCAAGATTGCCAGCATGGGTTCTGATAAACCCCCCTCCTCCTCCTCCTCCTCCTCCTGTGCCTTAACATCTCCCTCAGCCGCTAGCTGGAAGCGTTGCAGCACTGGCGCGGGGAGACGTCAGCAGGCGGTGCTAAAGCTCATCAGCTTGGGCGACAGGAAGCACAGCGCCCCAGAGGTGAGGGACGCCATATTGCAGCAGACGGAGATGTGGCTGTCGCCGCTGCAGCTAGGACCAGGCATGGTCGTGTGCGATAACGGCCGTAACCTGGTGGCGGCTCTGGAGCTTGCCGAACTCAATCACGTACCATGCCTGGCCCACGTTTTAATCTGGTAGTCCAAAAATTTCTGAAGACTTACCCCAACCTGGCAGAGCTACTGGTGAAAGTGCGGCGCTTGTGCGCTCACTTTCGTAAGTCAACTGTAGCTGCTGCTAGCTTAAAAAAACTCCAGCAACGCCTCCATTTGCCTGAACATCGGCTGTTGTGCGACCTGCCCACTCGCTGGAATTCCACCTATTCCATGTTGGCCAGGGTGTGTGAGCAGCAGAGAGCATTGATGGAGTACCAGATTATGAATCCACGCGTGCCTCCAACTCAGCTCCCTCAGTTTGCCAACCACGAGTGGCCATGGATGGCAGACATATGCGATGTACTGCGTATCTTTGAGGAGTCCACCAAGAAGGTCAGCAGCGAGGACGCTATAGTGAGCGTAACCATCCCGCTCCTAGGCGTCCTTAAAGAATCGCTCATCGCAATAAGGGAGAACGCATTGCACGCAGAGGAGACGGGGGTAGGAGGAGACGCAACGGAGCTACACAGTCAGACCACACTTTTGTCTGCTTCACGGTGGCAGTTGCAGGAGGAGGAGGATGAGGAGGAGGACGACGTGGAGGTGGCTGTGGAAGAGGAGGAGGATGCTGGCGGCGAGGGTAGCAGTCAGGCTGTGTGCGTCCCATTGGTTCAGCGCGGATGGGGCGGAGAGGAGGCGGAAGAGGAAGAGGAGGAAATGGCAAGTGATCCTTCTGGTGGGGCAGTGAGGTCATGCCTATTCAGAGTCTGGCACACATGGCTGACTTCATGCTGGGCTGCTTTTCCCGGGACACACGTGTTGTCCGGATAGTGGAGAACAAACTGTACTGGGTCTTCGCACTCCTGGACCCCCGGTATAAAGATAACGTCTCCTCTTTTATTCCGGTAGAGGAGAGGACGAATCGATTGCTGGAATACCAGAGGGAACTCGTGCAGAACATGATGGAGATTTTCCCACCCACCATCGCTGGCGGCAGAGAGGAGAGGGTCTCCCAGAGTCCCACAACATCCATCAGGCCCACAGCCACCAGGGGAACACTCTCCAAGGTGTGGGACACGTTCATGGCACCCCCTCGTGCAACTTCCATCACTGCGGGGCCCGCTATCAGCAGGAGGGACAAGTATCGGCGGATGTTGCGGGAGTACCTGGCAGACCGTACCCCTGTCCTCCCCGATCCCTCGGCGTCCTACACTTACTGGGTCTCCAAGTTGGACACGTGGCTGGAACTGTCCCTGTACGCCTTGGAGGTGCTTGCCTGCCCTGCCGCCAGCGTGCTATCAGAAAGGGTGTTCAGCGCAGCCGGGGGCATTATAACCGATAAGCGCAGCCGCCTGTCAACCGACAGTGCGGACAGGCTGACGCTAATCAAAATGAACAGCAAGTGGATTGACCCGGACTTTGCTTCTCCAACCGTGGAAAGCAGCCAAAAGTGAAGTGCCATCTGTATGAAGTGCCATTTCCTCCTCCACCTCCTCCTCCTCCTCCTCCTTAACCGCCGTAGAATTGCTCCGTAAATAAGAAAAATTTATATGTTTATGGCTCACCTCTTGAGCCTCCACAAAATGTTTAAGAGGTCTCACCTCTTGGGCCTCCTCATAATTTTTAACAGGTCTCACCTCTTGGGCCTCCACATAATTTTTAAGAGGTCTCACCTCTTGGGCCTCCTCATAATTTTTAACAGGTCTCACCTCTTGGGCCTCCACATAATTTTTAATACGTCTCACCTCTTGGGCCTCCACAAAATGTTTAACAGGTCTCACCTCTTGGGCCTCCACAAAATGTTTAACAGGTCTCACCTCTTGGGCCTCCACAAAATGTTTAACAGGTCTCACCTCTTGGGCCTCCACAAAATGTTTAACAGGTCTCACCTCTTGGGCCTGCACAAAATGTTTAAGAGGTCTCACCTCTTGGGCCTCCACATAATTTTTAACGGGTCTCACCTCTTGGGCCTCCACATAATTTTTAACACGTCTCACCTCTTGGGCCTGCACAAAATGTTTAAGAGGTCTCACCTATTGGGCCTCCACATAATTTTTAACAGGTCTCACCTTTTGGGCCTCCACAAAAGGTTTAAGAGGTTAACAGTGGAAAGCAGCCAAAAGTGAAGTGCCATCTGTATGAAGTGCCATTTCCTCCTCCACCTCCTCCTCCTCCTCCTTAACCGCCGTAGAATTGCTCCGTAAATAAGAAAAATGTATATATTTATGGCTCACCTCTTGGGCCTCCACATAATTTTTAACAGGTCTCACCTCTTGGGCCTCCACAAAATGTTTAAGAGGTCTCACCTCTTGGGCCTCCACATAATTTTTAACAGGTCTCACCTCTTGGGCCTCCACATAATTTTTAACAGGTCTCACCTTTTGGGCCTCCACAAAAGGTTTAAGAGGTTAACAGTGGAAAGCAGCCAAAAGTGAAGTGCCATCTGTATGAAGTGCCATTTCCTCCTCCACCTCCTCCTCCTCCTCCTTAACCGCCGTAGAATTGCTCCGTAAATAAGAAAAATGTATATATTTATGGCTCACCTCTTGGGCCTCCACATAATTTTTAACAGGTCTCACCTCTTGGGCCTCCACAAAATGTTTAAGAGGTCTCACCTCTTGGGCCTCCACATAATTTTTAACACGTCTCTCCTCTTGGGCCTCCACATAATTTTTAATACGTCTCACCTCTTGGGCCTCCACATAATTTTTTAGAGGTCTCACCTCTTGGGCCTCCACATAATTTTTAAGAGGTCTCACCTCTTGGGCCTGTACAAAATGTTTAAGAGGTCTCACCTCTTGGGCCTCCACAAAATGTTTAAGCGGTCTCACCTCTTGGGCCTCCACATAATTTTTAAGAGGTCTCACCTCTTGGGCCTCCACATAATTTTTAACAGGTCTCACCTCTTGGGCCTCCACATAATTTTTAAGAGGTCTCACCTCTTGGGCCTGTACAAAATGTTTAAGAGGTCTCACCTCTTGGGCCTCCACAAAATGTTTAAGCGGTCTCACCTCTTGGGCCTCCACATAATTTTTAAGAGGTCTCACCTCTTGGGCCTCCACATAATTTTTAAGAGGTCTCACCTCTTGGGGCTCTACAAAATGTTTAAGAGGTCTCACCTCTTTAGCCTCCACACAATTTTTAAGACGTCTCACCTCTTGGGCCTCCACAAAATTTTCCATGAGCCTCTGGCCAGCCCACGGCCTCTTCCTGCCTTTTGCGGTCCTATGCATCCCTCAACATCCCCACTGCTTTACCTGCTAGACATGACACTGGGCCAGGTCGGGTCACTGACATCTCAAGCGCCAACAATTTGGGCATTTTAAGGCTTCTGCATGTGTTTTTGAGTTGTTTTTACATTTTAAAGAAGACATGTCTGACCCCATCTCACACACACCACACAATGACAATTAGGGGTGGGGTCTATTTGCTTTCCCCCTTGCCTATGCCATCTGTGGTTGTCATAGGCAACGTGATTTTAAGGGGTGCAGAATTTTATCTTCTTTTTTGTCTAGTTTGGCTTGGGGTCCATGGCAATGTTGAGGAAAGAAGGTTTCCTTGTATGGTCTCACTTTACAGAGAGGTTATATTGTGTTTGGAGTGTATTGTTGAGAGGCTGTGATAGTGGCGTAATAGTGCGACTTGGGCGCGTTATATGCACCCAGACATGCTTCCTCTGCTGTCCTAGTTGCATTCCAGCAGTGTTGGCATCCTTTTCTGAGGTTCCAGGGTGGACTTGGTGACCTCCAAGTGGTCGAATTGAGATTTCCAAGTGGCGAGCATTTTTTCCCCATAGACTTTAATGGGATTCGATATCTGGTCGAATAGTCGAATTTCGCGGTCTATTCGAATCGAATTTCGAAATTTCGAATATTTCACTACTCGCTCATCTCTAGTTATAATCCGCAAAAAAGGTGTAAAAAATCGGCGGCCCAGCCTAAGGAAAAAGGCGTATGGGTGGTCACTAAGGGGTTAAACCATTCCAGCGTAGTTTTAGCAGTTTAGGGACAGTGTCTTGCTGGAAGGATAAAGAAGAACTCCAGCAAAAAATGTTATTCTTTGACCTGAAGGTAGACCAGCTTTCCCAGGAACCTGAAAGGCAAATCTGCCTAGCTGTGGCACTATTTAGAAGTGAGGAGTGGGATTTTTCTTGGTAGGTTTGGTATTCTGCAGTCTATTACAGATCTAAATGGTTGTAATTCAGTTTTCCCAGAATCCTATAAGGCAAATCTGTCTTGCTATGGCACTTTTTAGGAATGAGGAGTGGAATTTATCTTGGTAGATTTTGTATTCTGTAGTCTATTACAGTACCACATAGTTGTAAACATATGTATTCTGTAATATTACTAACAATGTGATTCCTTCCAAGAAAATGGCCATTCTTGCTATGTAGACAAAAGTTACCCATACTAAACCTAACCCTCTCCTCCTATAAATTCTGGCACACATGCCCTGGCATAACAGGGGGGAGGGAGTAGGAAATTACATGACTGCAGCCTGAGAGAACAGTGCACTGTTTTTTAATTGTATTTTTCATGGTCTGCAATTGTGATGATAACAAAACAAGAGCAAATAAAAAAGGCACATAAGGAGATTATGTTATTTTTTGTTAGTTTTTCTTAGTTAGTGTTTTGATTCTGGCTTTAGTTCTCCGTTAATATATTAGAAATTAGAACCGTACTCAAAGTTTGCTAGTTATATGTTGTCTACTTACAAAACGTCACCTTCTTTCTTTTTTTGTTGTCACGAAAAGTTTTAAGTAGAACATTTTTTAAATTAAATCTAAAACACTGAGATGTTGATTTTAACTCTGCAAGACAAGTCTATGAAATGTAAATAATACAACTTTACATGTCTCTCTTTCGCTTCTGACTCGGTTCCCAATAATAAACTAAAAGATAATTTAAGGTAACATAGCAAAGGAAATGCACATGTACAGTAACTTATCAGGGGTTAAAAGGGTTATCACAAATTTAAAAAATAAAACTTAATTTTACCTATATCAATGCAAAAGCACTGCTTTCCCTTCTTTTACTCACATATCTGGAGGACTTTTCCCTTTCTGTGCGTGAATAGCAACTTGTTCCATGTGATAGTCAAGCACCTACATATCCTATGAATGCATTGTAGGCAGATCTAATACCTTCCTCCCCTGTATAGAAATAATCCTGCATTCACAGCCCCAGCAATATATAGCAGTAAAATATTCTGTGCCCTATGATTTTCCTTCACTGTCTTGCGAGTGATATAGCCATGTATTTCTATGAATTTATATATGAATTTATATATTTCTAAATAGTTTGATTACATTGACATAATTTGGTAGAGCATACATTTAACTGCCTGGTATGCCTTTCATAAGGCCCTTGCCATTTAGCTAGAAATGCACTTTCCACTGTGGGAACAAGAATGAGGGATGAAGGTCCTAATTCTACTAAGACCTATTGTAAACCCGGAATTGACTTTTCTAAGCTTGCTGCAAGTTTTTTTTTTTTTTTTTTTTTTTAACAATGGCCATGACTTCAATTCTGTCTTGCATTTGGGCAACAGGTTCAGTAACAATACTGTATGGGGTAGTTTCATGCTTCCAAGTGTCTTTGGCAATATCCAAAAGAACTTGGAGTTGTTGAACTGCATTTTGTATGCTTATGGTAATATATCCTGTTCATTTACACTGGCAATGGGCTGTATCTGCACTGCTTAAGGTATAGCCAGCTAAAACTGAGCAATTTTGGGACTTTCTATCTATGCATTGAGAAGGTAGACATTTTCCACAGTTACTATAAGGGACTATGCAAAGTTTTGGAGGGAAAAAAACAGACACATTGAATTTTTGACTGTCTAAAGACTTGTTTATGTCTGAAAAAATTGCTTAGTCATTTCCATAGACTCTATACAAGTCAAAGACAGGCTTAAATTGCAACATTATAGAGATATAGCGGCTCACCACCCACACTAGTGGATAAAGGGGTGCTTAATTGACGGTACACCCGCACCGTCTATAAACAAAATTAGTAAAAATGTGTGTGGTCGCTTAATTAGCACACCCACATATGATTTGTATGGGGGAATTTGAAATGGTAGGATAGACAAACTGATAGCAAGGGTAGTTTTATCAATGTTAGTCACAAGAAATAATGTTACTGATACTCTGATGTGTCAATTTATAGTAAACAGGTGATAGAAACAAATAAAAATATATAAAAAAATATATAAAAACAAAAACAAAAAGAATAGTCCTTTTGATCTCCCAAATAAAATGTCAAATATCAAGAGATAACATATATACAGAGGGCTTGTGAATAGTTGAAGTCCAGAACAATGTCATATACACAATATGTCTATCCAGAAGGCCTCTGAAAAAACACTGCCCATAGATAATGTTGTAAATCGTCTGTCAGGTGATAGTATATAAATGTAGAACTCAGTTAGTACCACAGGGTATTATATATATAATCAGTGTAACTCCTTTTTCAGCAATGGTACTGGAAATAGTAAGTTAGAGGTAGTACTTTACCATCCTAGTATCCATGAGTGGGGGGGCGCTGATCGAGTGAGATCCGCTGGCTGGGTGAAGTCTTCTATTGCCGGCTAGGTCCGTAGTTCGTGCCGGTATCGCGCGCCTAAATAAGCGTTCCACGTGGCGTCCCACGTGGACGCTGAAACCTTTGGCAATGAAGTAGATGAGCGCGGGAAGAATTGCAATCAGCGTTGGGTGATACACTTTGCGCAGGACTTTCCAGCCTCGGCGATGTGTGTTTAATTCAGTGATGATGCACTTGGGGATAACTTCCAATCAAACTGTTGGTGAAGAAGTATAATCCTATGCTCTGGCCAGAGATGGAAAAATAGAATAAAATAAAATCGCAGTCTGCCAACAATAACACCAGATGCGTTTCGGGGTACTCCCCTTCCTCAGTGGTGACACACCACTGAGGAAGGGGAGTACCCCGAAACGCATCTGGTGTTATTGTTGGCAGACTGCGATTTTATTTTATTCTATTTTTCCATCTCTGGCCAGAGCATAGGATTATACTTCTTCACCAACAGTTTGATTGGAAGTTATCCCCAAGTGCATCATCACTGAATTAAACACACATCGCCGAGGCTGGAAAGTCCTGCGCAAAGTGTATCACCCAACGCTGATTGCAATTCTTCCCGCGCTCATCTACTTCATTGCCAAAGGTTTCAGCGTCCACGTGGGACGCCACGTGGAACGCTTATTTAGGCGCGCGATACCGGCACGAACTACGGACCTAGCCGGCAATAGAAGACTTCACCCAGCCAGCGGACCTCACTCGATCAGCGCCCCCCCACTCATGGATACTAGGATGGTAAAGTACTACCTCTAACTTACTATTTCCAGTACCATTGCTGAAAAAGGAGTTACACTGATTATATATATAATACCCTGTGGTACTAACTGAGTTCTACGTTTATATACTATCACCTGACAGACGATTTACAACATTATCTATGGGCAGTGTTTTTTCAGAGGCCTTCTGGATAGACATATTGTGTATATGACATTGTTCTGGACTTCAACTATTCACAAGCCCTCTGTATATCTGTTATCTCTTGATATTTGACATTTTATTTGGGAGATCAAAAGGACTATTCTTTTTGTTTTTGTTTTTATATATTTTTTTATATTTTTTTATTTGTTTCTATCACCTGTTTACTATAAATTGACACATCAGAGTATCAGTAACATTATTTCTTGTGACTAACATTGATAAAACTACCCTTGCTATCAGTTTGTCTATCCTACCATTTCAAATTCCCCCATACAAATTATATGTGGGTGTGCTAATTAAGCGACCACACACATTTTTACTTAAATTGCAACATTGTTTCTGTTTAGGCTGTGATTTTCCACTCCACCCCTCCTACTAGAAGGTCCTACTTCAGTTAGAAACTGTATATATAGATGGCAGTTACAGACCCTAGTTGTTTGCAGATAGAAATTGTTTAGTAGAATAGACTCTGTCAGACTGCATAAGTGACTAGAAGAAGAAGCTAAGACAAGGATACACTGCCACAGACCCTGGCTCACTAGCCTTTTGACCAGAGGGCCAGCTGGATGATTGAGTCACAGACCCAGGCCACTACCACTTTGGCCAGAGTACCAGCTATCTGAAGGAGGGACAGCTAGCTCAGGCCTTTCCTGAGCACAGAGCCTTCCTCTACCAGGGAGGAGACTGGAGAAGCCAACTCATTACCTTGTCTCTATTGTATTGTAGTTGAGTTCCTCCAGTAAATAAGCACACTAGTTTGTTATAAACCCTGACTCTCTGGACTCATTTTCCATTGGGATTCAGAACACCTTACCATCCCTTTTGGAGAGCAGCAACACATGGTGATACTTTGACACATTGTAGTGTTGGGGCCACCCCAAATATGCAAATGCATGTGAGTTATTTATAAAAGTGTACACAAGTCTTTAGTATCCTTGAAAATAAAGGGTGTCTCCTGACCAGTGAGATCTCTTGAGGTATTCTTATCCAAGTAAACATCTGAAACAAAGCTTCAGCTATGGCTTTAGCTGATGATTTTCTTAGAGGGATTGCTTCCGGATAGCGGGTAGCATAATCAAGAACAACCAAAATATATTGGTGACCTCTTGCTGATTTAACCATAAGCCCTACGAGGTCCATTGCAATCCTCTCAAAAGGAGTTTCAATGATTGGCAGAGAAACCAAGGGGCTCCTAAAGTTTGACACAGGGTTGCTTAGTTGACATTGTGATAAAGACTCACAGTATCTTTTTACCTCCTCATGTACACCAGGCCAAAAAAACCTTACTAACATACGACCTTTGGTTTTTCCATAGTCCAAGTGACTAACTAGCACATGTGAGTGAGCTAGATCTATCACCTGTTGGTGAGATTTAGTGACCACTAGTTGCTCCACAAATTATCATCTCTCCTTATTTACTCTATATAACATATCTTTATCCTTTTCAAAATGTGGTTGTTGAGCTGACCCAAAATTATCTCTGGAGACCAGCAAGACAGAGAGACCAATTTTAGCAATGTCTTCCTCTCCTACAAGCACTTCTAAGGGAGAACTCTCAGGTTCACTCAGGGTCATTCCCATCGCCTACACATTGTCCTGTTCACCAAGTGGCATAGGGTCAGAAGACACATTTATAATGGTTACAATAAAGGGAAATACTTGAAGAAAGGGAAATCGCACCCCAAAAGACAGTACAGCAGGTCAGGTGATCCTTTGTTTCCCCATATAGATCACTCCCATCTGTTTCTTTTGCAATTTTCTGTGGTCCACTAAGCTTCATGGACAAGAGTCACAATAGAGCATCCACAGAGTGTCTCTCAACAACCAAATTGCAAGTCTGTCGCTCTGTATTTTGTGAGAGAAATGCTAAGTAGGCAGGTCTAACAAACAGTGACTTCCTCCGCTCACAACCACACTCCATAGGCTCATCCACTAGTGGACAATGTGTAGCTACATAACCTATTTCTTGACAAGGTCAACGGGCAATGTTCTTGACATTCAAAGGCCTTTTAGGGCTGATTGGCCTTACATTCCTAGCTAACATAGCTGTGGCAATTCTTACATTACATGCACCATTTAGCCCTTTTAATACAGGAACAGTCTTTTCCCCACACCAAGGTCTTCTGTTTCCTTGGGGATGGCAGAGTAGGAGAGAGTTCTAGGATATACTCAGTATTCAGATGCCTATCCACATCCTTGGGCTCCACTTGTCCCACACAGTATTATTTCTGTACTGGCAGGGCTCGAACAAATCTGTCCAAGGCCTTTGTTTCAACCTCCTGAGCTGCAGCCTCAGGCTGCAGCCATTTTTTAGCCATGTGAAATAGGTTGTACATTTGTGACTTTAGGTTTAGAAATATCTAGGTATGCACCCGCTGGGCTCTTACTGCAGGTGTAACACCCAAGCGAGCAAGAATATCTACTCTCAGTTTATGGCATTGTCCGGCATATTGATCACTTAAGTCAAAGTAAGCTTTCTGGGGCTTCCCACTGAGAAATGGAGCAACTGTATCTGCCCACTGTTCTGCCAAAAGTTTTTTCTCTTTCATCAGTTCTTTCAAAAATGGTGAGATAAGCTTCCACATTATCCTTATGTGTAATTTTTTGTATCGAGGCTTACACTCTGCTACCATCAGAAGCAGCTTCTTCTTGAACATGTGGCTTCTCTGCCCATAACTTTATCTGCACCATCAGATTTTAATTAAGGTTGCATTCACACGAAAGTGAAAAATAACGACCATTAAAAATGGATACATTGTCAGTTTTGCAAGGACATTTTGCTTCGGTGTGTATGTAGCGAGCCCCTGTGGGAGCCAGTGTAGAGGAGGGGACTGATAGTCGCCCCTGATGAAGTGTTTCAGGGTGTACTCCCTCAGTCCGTGGCTCCCTGGGCATCAGTGTAGTTGAATTATAGTACTGAAGAACGGGGCCACAGTTAAACCTAACAAAGTCCTTTTTCTAAATGCAATGTAGAACTGGAAATACATACAGTAGCAGCAGGCTTGTGCAGTTCTTCTTTGACACCAGCTGAGGAGGTATGGTGGCTGGTTGGATGGTTGAAGTTCTGCATTTAGACGATGCTGGCCTAGTGGCAGTTTGCTTATGGGTGGCTGGGCTGCTCTCCCTCATCATGAATCATTGTCTGTAGATGCTGATGTAACAGTACACTCTGCTGTCTGGAATCTCGAGGCTTCACTTGAGGCTGTAGTTAGCTGTCGTTCTGGCAGGAGGGATATCTGTATCCTGAACTTTGATACGGTTCATGGGACTGAGTGCTCTACAAGCTACTTCCCTATCCCCCACTATCCAGACAGCAGCTCTCTCGTCCCCTCTCCTGCTAGACCTCCCTAGCTCTAGTTTTTAATGGCTATTAAACAATACCATTAAAAAAGCATGCATTTCATAAACTATTTAAAAATCTTAACCCCTGTAGTGCCCCCAGAAAATATTATATACCCTCACAGTGCCCTCGGTATATATAATGTCCCCCTGTAGTGTCCCTTGGACATATAATGGCCCCCTTAGTGCCCCCAGGTTCTATAATAGCCCCCATAGTAACCCCAGTATCTCTAATAGCCCACGTGGTGCTCCCTGTATATATTTCCTCATAGTGGCCATAATAATATCCCCCATTAACGTCCAATAATGCCCTCCACACCACCCCCACTCCCGTTAGTTCCAAAAAAATACCCTATCCACTTGTACGCACGGGGACACTTATTCCTAATTGGAGGCACCAGGACCTGGCACTCCTAGTGTCTTGGCGTCTGTTTCTAGTAAGGCGTGAGTGTCCCCGCATGTGCAAGTGGATCAGGGTTTTTTTTACCCCCTGAATCGCTTTTTTTTTTTTACAGTGTACTTGTTTATAATGGCCATTAGAAGGGTGTACTCGTGTCTAAATAGCCATAACAAATGTGCCCATTCATTTAAATGGGATCTGTCTGGATGTCAAAACAGCCAAAAATAGGACATCCTATTTTTTTATGTCCTTTATTCACTGGCCATTGAAACAATAGCCATGTGAATAGACCCATAGATTTTAATTGGCTCTAAAAATGACCATATGATGGCAGTTACAAAAACAGTTGTCACATGGCCATTTTCCATTGTGGTGTGAATGTAGCCTTATCATCTGCTGTTCTCTGAAGGCTGTAGAGTCTATGAGGGAGATTTACCAAAACCAGTGTTCCCATAGCAACCAACCACCTTTCATTTTCCATAGCAACTCAGCCAGTTTTCTTTTACACCAGTTTTGATAAATCTCCCCCATCATCCTCTGCACCTTCCAAAGCAAAATCCCCACTCTGCTAGTGATTAGCCAAAATTGCCCCACATACCCGGAGTGGCTAAATAGAGTAGGGAGACCATCAGCTTTCCTACTCCCTGGCTGCTCTTACCATGAACAAGACAGGAACCTGGTTGAAATGCATACAACTTCAAACACTTTTCCCCTGGTCCAGTAACAAACATTTTATTAAATGTATATTGTAATAATACTTAATTTGAAACGCTCTGTTCATGGCATAGTGATACTTTTAGTGGAATAACTCTTTAAATTGAAGCTCTTAGGTCCCAATGCAAAATCTCTTCCACTGCTCCATCCTACCGTGTGCCATTTATAATAGCGGTGCCTTTTTGTGAGGCAGGGATGACATTTAGCCCACTGCCTTTAGCCCATTACCCCCTGCACCCCCTTTTGCTACTGTCTGTGCCCGGCTTTAAACTTTCACTAAACTAAAGATTGTTTTTATTGTTCAGCAGTAAATTAGTTAAATCTTCAAATTCCACAAATCCTTTTAACAATCCTTTCTGGTAACACATTCCTTTGCCCGTAGGAGCACTTTTACTCAGGACAACTCTGTAAAAGGGCTGACTATCATACATATCTGCTACCTTGGATATTAGTCACAGTGAGTTAATACTTAGATAAGTGAGAAAAAAAGTTCTGATTTCCAAACTGCATTTGAAATAAATTGGTTTTTGCAAACTGAAGATAAAAATTCTCTTAACTCATGGTAATAAAATATTTCACAGACAACAGTTAAAAAAGAGGCTCAAATATTTAATTATTTCATGTAGATGTGAAACTAAAGTGTGCATGGCTGCCAGCATTGCAGAATTATAAAATAGGACACGACCAGGTCAAGATTATAGAGTTCAAAGGGCTCGAGCTCCTGGCTAGTGATAAGGGCAGTTAGCTAGGAAGAAAGGGAGAGACTTATCATCATTCTGTGCCACTTTTTTGGCATTAAAGGAAATCTGTCAGCAAATCTAACTATATGTAACCCAGTCCAGGGCTACATAGGGCTGCCTGACACAATGCAAAACATACCTGTCTTAGTATTCTGTGTGTTTCTGAAGTGCAGAAAATTAACTTTTATTCCTATGCAAATATGGTCTCAATGTGCCCAGCGGGGCGTGCATAACTGTTATAGGAGCCCAGGCACGCCTTCTGCCAGAGCCCAGGCCCTCCTCTTCACATGTTCTCGGTCCCTCCCCTTGCTCCTATTGGTTTACTAGAATGTATGGGCAAACGGGAGGTGGTTCAATAGAATGTATGGGCTAACCGGAGGTGGTTTACTAGAATGTAGGAGCTGGCCAGAGCTGAAGGAGGATTGTGATGTCGCAGTGAAGGGGGTGGGCCTACTGGAGCAAGGGGAAGTACCAGTAACAAGTGAAGAGGAGGGCCTGGGCTCCGGCAGAAGTCGCAAAACTCATGCTTCGAACCTTTTAGATGCCATTGCGACAAAATGCTGCTGCAAGTGGTGTTTTTGCATTGCCCTCACCACTTTTCAGAAAAGGGGCAGGGCAAAGGTGGGGAGCAGGGTTGCCAACCCAAATTTTTCTTTTTTCTGGACAACTTATCCCAAATCATGGGCAGCCAACATTTTCTACGGACAAATCTGAAAACCATAATGAATGCTAAAGATAAGTAATACATGTCTATAGCTCAATATACTGATAAGAACTCATTACCATCATTTACTGTGAGCTGTAAAATTATGATAATTGGAGTTCATTTTTGCCAGTTTTCCTGTGCAAATGAAGGCTAATGTATGGCAGCTCCAAGCTGCTGTAGATTTCTGTTTAGGCACACAAACTGCCAGAGGATGCTCCCATGCTGCCGCATGTGCCTTGTCATATATTCGGTACAACTTCTGGTAGCACAGGGGATATCAAGACTGGCCCGGAAATCACTCATCTTGAGCTTGATTTTTAGTAAATCTGTAAAATGTCAGGGTTAGTTTGAGAAGAACTTCCCTTGGAAAAAATAAAAATGCGGCTGTCTTTACCTCAAGTGGTCATACAGTGTAATTTTACGTGAAAGGAAACCTAATATTGGTATATAGATTCAAATTAGATTTCAATTGGAGGAACATTTTTTCTTTTTTTTTTTACATACATGAACGATACCATCTACACTGTGCTTTCTAGACAGTAGTATTCTTTTCCTGTTCAAGAAAAAACTGATGGCAAATCCATTTAGATCCATTATTTCTCTCGCCTTTTTTTTTACTGGAACACATTATGCAACATACTGTATTTTTTAATGGAACAGATTAAATTGGATGTCTAAATAGTCATTCAGCATCCATTTCAAATACATAGGATTCACCATTGCTTTACCTTTTTTCTTTTTTTTTAATTTAATATTAAAGAATTAAAAGAAAACTTAAAGAGTATCTCTCCTCATGATCAACTCTATTAAACCAGGCATAATGGCTGGTAGGGTTGAGCCTGATGAGTAAAGCAATATATTTCTGTTGTGCCGGTCCCCAGATATATCACTTTGTAATTATATGTCTTGCATTCTTCTCAGCCCTGCACCTCTTGCAACCCCCCCACCTCCCTGATTAACAGGGCCAGGAATCTAGCCTGGCTCTGTAATCT
Organism: Rhinella marina; assembly: GCA_900303285.1. Lineage (NCBI taxonomy): Eukaryota > Metazoa > Chordata > Amphibia > Anura > Bufonidae > Rhinella > Rhinella marina. The sequence continues at coordinate 353,234 of ONZH01023784.1, read as the reverse complement.
TGTCTTTCCCTGTAAACTCACGCCTTTGCTGAAGTCAACATTATCAGTGTATGCCTGGCCCTGTCAATCAAAGTGATACATCTTGGGTGCAGCAGCATAAGGTATCATTTTATACATTCAATAGTTTTGATCCTGAAGACAGATGCCTTTTAAAGGGGTTGTCCAAATTATCTTAAAATACTCCCAACACCACTAAAGGACAATGATTGGCTGCGGTGGTCACATGTCATATACCTGCAAGTCACCACTTCAGCTTTGTATTCAAACTCAGGGTGGAGGAACGGACCCATGCAGAGAATAATGGGGAAGAAGGAGATGAATATAGGATTATTTTTAATTTTTCAGGCATTCAGTGGTATTGGGAGAATTTTAGAATAACTCAAACAACCCATTTAAAGGTTAACATGAACAAAGCAAACAAAGCATCCCCAGAATTTTTTTTTATTGTCACAAGCAAGGGGAGGAGGTGCAACATGGGATTCTGTATAATCATTGGCATATTCAATATCGATCATACCTTGAGTGTCTGGTACTTGCTGGTTAATGCTTTTAATCTTTCCCCCACTCCTATTAGGCTGGGTTCACATATATCAGTTGTGCTCGGCCAGTTGTTCTGAGTTGAATATAACTATGACATTTTGTGAACTGTACACTAATCCCTCATCTATGGCTGAGCTTAACCCCTTCTCAACCGGTGCTATGCATTTACAGCGATGTAGGAAATGAGTTCCCGACCAGCGCCATAATACTACAGTGCGCTGATCGGGCGGGCACAGGAGCTTTACTTGCCTCATCAGGGGCTGGCTGTTAAAGAGGCTCTCTCGCCAGTATCAACCCTATTAAACCAGACATATAGCCTGGTTGGGTTGAACCAGGGGTGCATCTAGCCTTTCTGCTGCCTGAGGCAAAGACTAAAACGGAGCCCCCCCCCCATGCCAAATCTTCAACTTAACCCCTTCCCTCAAGCCCTAGTGTTAAAGGCACACTTGGAAAACATTACATAGAGCGCTACAAAACATTCAGGGTAATACAACACCACATACCTCTTACATCCAGTGACGTCTCCTCTGATGTAGATGCTCTCTTTTCCTTATCTTCTCCATTCAGAGCAGACAGTCATGATGATCTCTTTCAGCCATGTCTCGTCTCTGCAGAGTTTGGCACACAGACATCATAACTGAATTGGTCCTTAAAAAAGTATGTTTTAGAGGGAAAGAAAACCCAATCAGTGGACATATGATATCTGTTCCCAACTAGAGATGATTTGTCTCATCAAGCAGAGTTCTGCACCAGCAATGGATGCTCCCCCTGCATCTTGACTGACGGGGCCTGACATCTTTCCGGGCCTGATAATTTTGTGCCTGTGCCGCTGCTCCAAGTAGCAGGCCAAGCACAGAGGTTCTGCTTCTGGCAATAGAGCGACTGCGCGTGCGCTGCTACACTTCTGGGTAGCAGTGCATGAACAATTGATGCTTTAGTAGTGGAAGCAAAGCTTCTGCGTATGCGCTTCTACTCGGAGCACTGGGACAGACTCAAGATTTTCAGGGCCAACTGAGATGTCCGGCCCTGTCAATCAAGCTGCAGACTGAGCCTCCTCAGCTTTGATGCCGAACTCTGCTTGATGAGGCGAATCGAGTCTTATGAATTGATTTGCTCATCTCTATTTATGACATCCTCATCATCACCAAGAGGACCATCAGTTCTCAACATAACTTGGTTCCTAGGTCCCTATTTTCTACATTTGCTCGTTTTGCAACCTACTGATACAAGCCCTAATATTTATATCCTGATCTTCCATCTTCTAACCCAAGTCTGTGAACTTAGAAGTCGGAGAAACATATGCAATAAGTGTTTGGACCTTTTCATGTTATTGTGATTGTCCCACTGTTACTTGTAAGCTATGTGCTAGCTGCAAAGATATCTCAAAGCTCATTTCTTTTTTTCACATAAATTCTTCTTGACTGCTCGCTTTGCAACACTGAAGATGGAAGAGTAATAGGTTATTATTACTGCTGGCTGTTCAAATGTTGACATTGGAAAGTTATCAACAAAAAATGACCATAAGCAATTTATAGACACCATAATAGCTGAAATAAATGTGTCATTTTCTTTCTCATATACAAAGCTAGTAATATATCAGTAGGAAGATATTGTCGCAGTGTGCTTAGATTGCAAATTGCTTTGCATGCCTTTTTTGTTACTTGAGCTGTAAACTTTTTTTATAAACAGAATCCTAGATGATGATCATATCCCAAGTGATACTAAATATGAAATTGATCACAGTCCTATCTACCATAGGACTATCTGACTGTAGAGACAGCTTTATAAAAACAAATCTTAATGATTAAATTAAGAAATAATGTTTAATTCTTATTGAAGGAAGAATGAATACCATTTTCACAATAGTTCCCCTCCCTGTGTGATAAATGCATGTGTTTGAGGGGCCGAGGAAGAATGCTGAAAATGCCAAAATCCGCATTTTTATCAAAATGAGTCATAACAGGGATTACAGTGCAAAGAGTTTTACTTACGTGATACTTCACATGCTAAAATGTATATTCTGAGCAGCTTATCTTCCCTGGAAATATCTCTAAATTGATGACAGTGATGTTTTAGGGTGATTTCCATTTCCATATTGTGGTAGTTTACGGTGCAGTTTTTATGAGCCAAAACCAGAAATTAATTCATGTATAAAAGAGAGACTTCTTCCTGCTGGATTCACTTAGTCTTTGAATTGAAAAGCTGCATCAAAAACAGCAGGGGCTATAATAAACAATTGAAAGCACTTTTTTCATAAGATAATCAACCTATACCTGACCAAAAAAAATATCCTCCACCTCACCAGCTTTAACCAACTTCATAAATATGACGCTCTTTCTAAACACCATTTCTCATATTTTTACACCAGACAACTGGCATAAATATGCCGATAAATCTCCTGCTTCCCCTCACACAAGTATATTATAAAATGGCTGCCTGCAGCCATCACTAGTATTTTACACAGTTGCCATTAAATGATATGAAAGCTGCAAATCTCTTTGTACTGAGTTCTCCCTAGTGGTGGCTGTCAGAAACTGCAGTAAATCTATGTGTGTCCAGTGTGTGTCTAGTAAGTGTATGGTGGGAATTCAGTAATATACTTTACTAGCAGAAGGACCCGGCTTCGCATGGGTATATTTCATCTATGTCATTTAATGTTTGTGTGTGTCGTTAACAGTATCCACTATAACATAGCGGACCATCCCCTTAACTGTGACCTCCACCATTCCCTGCCCCCTTAACAGAGACCTCCTCAGCGCCCGCCCATTTAACAGTGACCTCGACAGCATCCTGCCCCCTCAACAGTGACCTCCACAGCGGCCACCCCTTTATTACTGTCCTCCACAGTACCCCCCCATCTCCTTAATAGTGATTTTCACAACACCCCGCCCCTTAACAATGGCCTCTACAGCAATCTGCCCCTTAACACTGACCATAGAGCACCATCCCCTTAACTGTGACCTCAACAGCAGCCTGCCCCTAGGGTGGCCAGAGGTCCGGTTTTAGGCTGGACAGTCCGGCTTTCAGACTCCCTTTCCTCCGTCCGGTGCAGGGCCTGGACGGATGCAGGGATGTCCTTTTGAACAGCTTATTCTCAGACAGTAGCACTATGCTGTCTGAGCGTGAGCTGCAGGGTGAAAGTCACCCTTCCTTCCACCCCTGGAGTGGACAGAAGTTGATTTTTACCTTCATTTTTTCAATCCCCATCAGCTGTGGAGTGGGAAGGGGCATGGCCTAAATGGATTATGGGTGTGGCCTAGTGGGACCTGGGGGCAGATTTTTTAAGTCCATCTTATGAGGGTGGCCATTCCTACCTACCCTCTTAACTGTGACCTCCACAGCACTCCGCTCCCTTAACAGTGTCATCCACAGCGCCCTGCCCCTTTAAAGCTGACCTACGGTAGTGAAGAAAAATGGCTAGGTTGTTATGGAAACCTGGTGAAAAACTGGTATGTGGAGACTAAGGGCCTACAAGTTTCTATTGGTTGATAAGGGACACGTGACCGTGTGTATGGCAGTTCGGATATAAAGGAGAAAGACCTGCAGGCTTCTATTGGCTAATGTAGGTCATGTGATGGTGCCATATATTCATTTTTTAGGAATATCTCAGGAACGGTACGTGCTAGAGAGCTGAGACCTGGTCTAAAACCTTCCCGGAAGTAAGTACTCTTTACCCTGCAAGGTAAGCCTTCAGTGAAAATACCAGTGACTAATACAGGCAATTGGAGGAAAGGCACAAAGAGTAACATTGTTCACTGGCTGGCGATAAATATCTACCACTGGGTGGGAGGAATGAATAAGGTTCCTCACAAAATAAATGTTTTTTTTTTCATCATATAAATGTAAATGTTCAAAATGCATGTATTTTCATTTTATCATGTCTGTGGTATGTACTATTTAAAGGTCATACAACTGAAGAATGCTGTCACTGCTGAGCAATGCTTACTAATATTCTCATTACAATATAAATTATAATTAAGAATGAATGCCCCTTGTAGATCAATGATCACACCATTACTACGCACAGTCAGGCAGCAGAAAAAGGAATTCTATTAGGAATTATATAACATAATCTGTCAGCTGTAAGAATCGATACCTCATATACCAAGGAAATAATGTTTTTATCTGCTGTAATATTTTATTCCACCGACCAGATATTACATTGTAACATGTGAGATTTTTTTTCAGTTTTGTTTTAAAACTGCTACAAAGAGGTTATCCGATGACAAACATTTACTACCTATCCACAGGCTAGGTCAGTCCCATAGAAGTCAATGGAGGGGTATACTACTGCTTCATTCAGAGAAGATTTAGGGACCCCTTGTTCTTGGGATTGCTGGGGGTCCCAGTGGTTGAACCACCCTCGATCTGATATTTATCAACTATTCTGTGGATAAGTGTTAAAGGGATTATGCCATGATTAATGTAAAAAATGTATAGTACATATAGTACATGACAACACCTTTCTAACAAAGCTAGAACCAGCTCTGTACCTCACAGGGATCCAGAGAGTTCCCCATTCATTGCTCCAATTATCTTCAGTCTGGCAGCTCAGAGGGTGTGTCCTTTCTGCTGTAGCTGTTTTCATGTGACACAACCCCTTTAGGTACTTTTCGCGGGATAACTCTTTAATATTGTTTTTTATTTATTTATTTATTGAATTGACTTCAACTGAGAAGCTTGAAAAAGTGATTTTCCAGCAGTTGGAAGAATATTTTAAACATGTGAAACACAAGTCACTGAGTCACTCCCAGCCCGTCTAGCTGCTGTCTGTGCTGTACACAGCAGTTACTCTAAGCTACTTATTAGCTAGTGGTCATAATAATGTGACTCGTCTGTGTATAACGTCTTGTTTTTTCTTTTTTAGAGAAGAGTTGCATTTCATAATATCACTATTCTGGGGTACTAATGTAATAATGTAATAATATATGTGATGTTAAATATGTTTGTGTTAAAAAGGACAGGAGCATTATAGAATAAAAGTGATACCTTTATTGCTAATACATTTTTTATCTTTCCATCAATTGAGCTATGTGAGGGCTGTTTAACGTAGTTGAGTTAGTGAAATGCTCCAATGCTCCACTCAGAGAGGCTGCCTGGGTGAATAAGGGGATTCGTCCAGGTTCTGAACCTGGACAACCCCTTTAACTGTAATACTTCTGAGTTTATTATGCCTGTCTGCATAACTCTGACAGGGTCTAATAGATTTTCAAAGATCATCTTCATTAGGAGTCTGGCTGTCATAATAAAAATAAATAAAGAAAAAACTTTAAGAGATTTTTCCAGGCTCTAAAAATTGACCACCTACTGTAGCCTTATGATAGGTCATGCACAGGTGTGTAGCTATAAGGGAAGCAGGGGAAAGGGCTACTTTGGGGCCCAAACACAGAAGGGGCCCACTCAGGAAGAAGACTAAAAGATTTTATTTTCATGACCCCTTTAACAGTATTAGGGATCCGCAATACACGGGCACCGGCTGTGTGCACCCCCAATCACGGATCGAGGACCCATTCACTTGAATGGGTCCGCAATCCCAGAGATGCGGAACTGAAGCACGGATCGGAACACCACGCATGCACTACTTTTTTGCAGTGCGGACCGTGGGATGCGGATCGTGGGCTCCATTCAAGTGAATGGGTCCGCGATCCGAAAGCAGCGGCCCCACGGTCAGTGCCCGTGCATTGCGGACCGCAATATGCGGTCTGCAGCACAGGCACAGCCGGTACACGTTCGTGTGTATGAGCCCTTATACAATGACATTATATACAGAGACACTGTAGAAAATGAACAGACAGATTTTGACTAGCCACAGGAGTGGGGGTTGCACAGGAGGAGGGGGTTTGAAAAGAAGTTCCTGGGGGGGTGGCCCCATTCAAAAATTTGCAGTGGGGCCCAACCATTTCTAGTTCCACCACTGGTCATGCATATCTAAACTGGCACCCTCATTCTCAGTTGGATGGGAGCTGATCTAGAGATGAGCGAGCATGCTCGGCTGAGCATGCTCGAGTGCCATTTTTGCGTATTTGCGTACGCATTTTAAAATTCGTACGCTAATCATATGCATATTTTAATCTATACGCAAATGCGTACGAATAGCGTACGCATTTGTGTACAAATTCAATTTGTACGCTATTCGTACGCTATTCGTACACATTTGTGTATAGATTAAAATATGCGTATGATTAGCGTACAAATTTTAAAATGCGTACGCAAATACGCATAAATGGCACTCGAGCATGCTCGGCCGAGCATGCTCGCTCATCTCTAGAGCTGACCTGAAGCAACTTAGCACAGTAACTACACAGTGGACAGAGCTGTTGGCTTCTGGTTCTGTCGACTGTGTTATTTCTTATTAGGGAACACAAAATGAAATTATTTCTAGCCATGGCTTGAAATAACTTCATTTTGTCTTTCCTAATTGGCCTTAATGGGTCAGTGCAATATGGATTAATAATATGTTTATCCATATCAAAATCATCTCATAATCTGGATGTTTGATGTGTCCAACCTGTCCATTCTATTAACTTCAGCATATAAGGCAGCAAGCTATTGCGTTATTAGACATCAGAGTAATATTGTAATAGTATTAATAGCAAAATTATTACTACTTATATGCTGTTTGCGCTGTAGAACGTGCTGGCCAATTATTTTTTTGCCATAACAACTTACCATCCTCTGTTTGAGCAACTAGGGACCGCTTAGAGACCCCTGGTTTAACCTTTGGTGTAGCTATTCACAACATCCAGGCGGGGTCTAACATCATGTGGAGTGCACACCTCACTGATTGGTTGTTGTGTGTGCTCAGGTCAGTGGAGGGGCGGGGCGACCCCTTTATATAGACTAGGTTTACGGCTGCCAAGTCATGGGCATCCAGGCGCCGGACATGCTGCAATACACCATCAGTTGTGGCCGGAACTATTTTATTATTTTTTGCTCTGTGCACACATTGCATTAGTCATGCTCCTGATGAAACAGGTATGCAAATAAGCTCTTAACAAGCTTTCCCTCTAATGCCACCAGATGTAAGGCAGCTATCCTATGAGTCAATGTTCAACCCTTTAAATAGACCTTGAGACATGACTTGAATAATAAATAAGCCAGTATTTCATCTGCAGACAGCTGTTTCGTGGTGATTGCCCCTCATCAGTGCAGAGCAGAGAGTATTGGCTTAACTGGGTGAGAGGCCTATGTTAGCATTTGGGGGTACCATCTCTACTTATGGAGAGCGCCTTAATTGACGTGAGGAGACTTATAAGCCATACATGCTCCTCTGGAATTCTGGGAAGAAGGGATGCAAATGATCTCTTAGCAAGCTCTGACTCTAATGCCACCAGATGTAAGGCAGCTGTCCTATAAGTCAATGTTCAACCCTTTACATAGGCCTTTAGACATGACTTGCATGCCTTGAATGGCCTTTTCCTGATGAAACACGCAGTCAGTGTGGAAACACGTTGAGCAGCTTACATATGACTACAGAGCAGTATCAGAGCAGCATGTGTTACTTTACTAAGTAGTATAGTTTATCACTAGAGATGAGCGAACGTGCTCGTTACGAGCACTGTAGCGCTCGGCTCCCCTGCGCAATGCCCACAGGCATTGCGGATCCGTCCTCAGCTGCATGTAAGGCAATGGGGATGGATCGTTTGGTATGACACTCATACCAAACGGATCCGTCCTCCTCACCCGACTGAAAGTCAGTGGGGACGGATCCGTTTGGTATGAGTGTCATACCAAACAGATCCGTCCCCATTGACTTACATGCAGCTGAGGACGGATCCGCAATGCCTGCGGGCATTGCGCAGGGGAGCCGAACGCTACAGTGCTCGTAACGAGCACGTTTGCTCATCTCTATTTATCAATAAGAGCCGGTATTTAGACTGCATTAATCAATTTACTGCTTTTGAGGTTAATAGGTAGTGGGATCGGCACCAGTGGCAGTGCTGTTGATGCTGTGGCAGCCACTGAAGCCTAATTAGTTTGTGGCAACACAGGATGTAAATAGGTCACAACCATACAATACGTGTGTGCTTGGCATGCTTATACATTGACACAAGTGGCAGAAAGTCTAACCAGCCCGGGGGCATACGGAATGGAATTGTTTGTAGGCACACAGTATGTTTGGGCCTGTTTTTTGTTCAGACAATCCCACTAGCCTGATAGGTGTTAGCTTTGTATCCCTACGATCTATGAACACTGAGTCTGCAACCTGGTTGATAAACATAGCTCAATGGCTTATACATGGGTCATTTATTTCTATGGTACACATGCTCTTCAAATCCTTGTATTTTGGCAAGTAGGTGGCAGTCTAACTTGGTTGATCCATATGTTGGTGTCCCCCTACATATATAGTGAGAACACTTCATATATGTATATATTACTTGTATAGTGAATACTCACAGTTGGGATCATAGTATGCCTGTAGATACAGGCATTTATTTCTTGACAAAACCATTTTATTATTTTTTTTGTTTTTTTGTTTTATTTCCTCTGGGTACTCTAATTTTCTCTGACACTCCAAAAACATACTGGTAGATTAATTTGGAATTTAGATTGTGACCCCAGTGGGGACAGGGACCAAGGTGACTGACAATCAGTGGAATTTGTTGGCATCTGTATAAACATTTAAATCATAACATGTTGATATTTCATATTTATGTGGGTTTCCTTTGGGTTCTCCAATTTTCTCTTAGACTCCAAATACTGATAGATTATTTTGGAATTTAGATTGTGAGCCCAATGAGGACAGGGACCAACATGAGTGACATCCCTGAACAGCATAGTGGAATATGTTGGTTCTGTATAAACAATTAAATCATAACATGTTGATATTTCATGGAAAAGATCCAGACAACTCCAACTTTTGAAGTTTGTCTCAATATATCCAACGTAATACATGCTTTCTTTCCAATCCTGCACAAAACAGTACGCTCGCCATTGTTTCCAAGTAAGGAAATTCAGAGTTGAAGCAATTTGTCTCAAGGAATGTTTGGTTTGTCCTTCAAGAGATTATTCATCGAAGCATTAGAACATGTTGCTTATGATAGAGCATGCAAACAATCTGATGTGTAATATTACTGTATCTCTTTTCGCTTTCCATCTGCTCCAGTTATTTAGAAGGCAGTCTTCTGATCCCGAGCTTTATGACAGACTAATAACATGGTGCATGATCCATGTTGCATGTTAAATTCATAAAAATTAATAATTAACTATAAATTAGCTATTAGTCTACAAGTACTCCTACATGTATTTGCATTTTATAAAGGGATAGCATTAAAAGGATATTCCGGTTACCATAAATATAACTTATGCTTTAGAATAATTCATCATCAATAATTACATAATATAATGTAAATTTCACATATTTACTGTTCACTAGTTATAAAAGTAGTTTTCTTCTTCTGATACCGACTGTGTTTCCTCATAAGTTACCATGGCATCGATCTGTAGTTCTGAGCCTTTGTTAGGTCGAGCATGCTCAGTGTGTTGCTATCAATTCTCTAGCTAAATGTCTTGTGAAACAAAGGGCGTGTTAGTTTGCTGGTGATTACTGAGAAGAGGGGGTGTGACCGGACTGTATATCAAGCAGCCAATCAGTAATCATCAACACTCACAGCAGGAAAACTAGGGAGTGTGGGGATTGGAGTTTTGTGAGTGAAGATCAGGAGCCATGATACTCTCAGTGTGTTGCAGGCTCACACAGGAGCTAGACAAATGGATTGCAAGGTAAATTAAAGCTCTGGTTATATGTATAGGTATGGGTCCTGCTTGGGTCACAGCTTGCAGCCTTAATGCAGTTTTTTAAAAATTAAGTTACTTTACCGGAATCTCCCTTTAAGGATGAGCAAACCAGGTTATACCAAACTGGGTTTGGTCCGAACGTTACTATTTTTAGGATGGCAGATGAACCTGAATCTTTTCAGATTCATTTTGGACAAATCCACTAAAAGAGGACGTAGCACCATTTTCGTGCACGTCGACGGGAAAAAAGGACTCGGGAGGAAGAAGAAGAGTTCTCACATGACCATGAGAGGAAGTGTGGGGGAGGGCTTGCGTTGATTGGCTTCCAGGCCGACAAACAGCCTGGATGAGCCAATCAGTACTTCAGCAGGCAGCAAGATGCCCTAGCAGAACAAGCAGAATGTCATTTTGTGCTGGGCTGTGAATGAAGGTGGTTGGGTTTAGCAGTGACTGCCAGAAAAATGATCTTAGGGAGTCAGAAATCAATCTAGTTATATTATACTGCGAGGGAGTGGTGGTGGGGGTGGTGGTGGTTTGGGGGGGCATGGAATACATGTGTTCTACCATCAATCTAACAAAGCATATAGAATACTAGTGAGAACTCTGTGTCAGGTGATTTCACATATTTTAATTTAATTTTTTTCTTTTCATTATAGATTGAAAAACCATATACATCAGTGATTGAGAACTTAATATTAGTGCCTTATATCCACACTCAGGGGGTGTATATATATATATATATATATATATATATATATATATTGGCACTGCAGGAGGGACATTATAAATATTGGAGGCACTATGGTTATATTGATACTACTAGGAGTACTGTTGGGGCATTTTTATTATTGGCCACAATATGTAGACATTGCTACTAATGGGGGCACTCTTGGGGAGTACTATCATTATTGGGTGCACTATTACTAATGAGGGCAGTCTGGGAGCACTATTAATATGTATGGAACTGTTACAGTATTTCTGACAGTATAGTGTTTGTGGGCATGGGGGAGAGAGCAGGCACAGTATTGGGAGGAGCAGCAGGATCATAGTGGCCTGTGTACATTTGGGGGCTGATTTGCAGAATCTGTAACAGTTCCCCATGTGCCTTAAAGTAATGTTGGTGTCTTCTTATTCTTATGTGGCACAAGGGGCTGCATAACCCTGACCAAAGACGTCCAACGCCCGTGATGGTCTGAACCAAATTGAGAAGAAAAGGAAAGTGATTCCGGGTGTGTGTGTGTGTGGGGGGGGGATGGGGTAGGTGGGGTCAATTTGCCTGTTCTGCCTAGGGCACTGAAATACCCACTCCAACTGGGCAAGATGGTCAGCGACAATGGGCACAACATCCTAGCCACCCTGAACCTGGGGGAAAGAACACATGCTCTCTGTATGACCTTTAAAAAAAATCCACTGGCTTGTGCAAGGTGCCAACAATGTCCACGAGACTGTCCCTCTTTTCAGCCATTCTCACGTGGTGAGGAACGCTTTCCTGGACTTGCAGCATCAGAATGGTCTGCAGCTACACGCTTAATCCACGACGTTCTAACCCTCTGGAATGCAACACTGCACATGCTCGAGTGTCTCTATGAGCAGCGGAAAGCAGTGAACAATTTGGTCATGCACCAGACAGCCTCAGTATGGGGCATGTTTTGTTTCCAGGTCAGACAGTGGCAGCTCATGCTGTAGTTGTCCCTCATATGTATTTTTGAAGAGACGCTGATGCTCATGCAAAAGGTGCTGATGAAGGAAGATGAATACCTAATGCATCTTGCTGTCCACCTGTAGCTGTTGGGGACTGCCACTTGAGGAGGAGTCGAGGAGTCGAAGTTGGAGGAGCAAGAAGATGATGATGACGGTGACCCCGGGCGCGACACCCTATTGTCTCAGTGGGGGGTGCAGGTTGAAAAAACTGGCTGCTGGGGCACAGTGACCTGAATGGCAACCTGTATGCTCACTTGCTTACACAATGACAGGCGGATCGCTGACATGAAGCAGTTTGATGATTACTCGATAGCCGTGCTTTTACACCCTCTCTATCAAAGCAAAATGGAGGAATGTTGTCCACCCATCTAAAGGGAGGACAAATTACGTTATAACCAGGAAACACTGTGTACGCAGCTTGCTACAGCTTACAGAGAGCAGAAGCCTGCCGCCAACGTGTGTGAAAGGGAGGCCCCCTCAGAGTCTCCTCAACATGATGGACCAGCTTTCCCATATGCTGTGTGAGGCTGAGGCCAGTCAGCCAGCTGACAGCTCCCACCTCAATGCCCAGGTTCAGGTCTACCTAAACTCTGGCCGTTGGAAGAGTGGCCCAAACTGGCACAGCACGCTCTCTTTCTCCTTTCTTGCCCAGCATCCAGTGTCATATGGAGAGGGTTTTCACCTCTACGGGGGCATGGTGAAGTGGTGACACCCGAACAGACCAAGTTTTCCTTCGCCAGTGTCCAAAACATCACTTCTGTCAAAATGAACCAAGCCTGGATTCTGGAGCAGTTTCACACTCCTACGGCTGAGGCCAATGAATAGATCTGGCCTTGCTGGCAGTTATCTTTCTTCCAATGTTGCGGCATGCCTGCTTCCCCCATCATGCCACCACTGCCATCATGCCTTTGTTGCTGCCTGCTGACCATCATCTTACGTGAGGCTGTTGCTGCCTCCATTGTGCCACTGTCTGCCTGTCAATGTGTACCATATGGCTGCTGCTGCAGCCACTGCTACCTCAGCTCCTCACAGCTAATCCCTTACTGCCACCACTATTTAACATAAAGCATCGGTCACTACAACCACTACTACTATTGCTATTACTACCAGCGGTGCACCTAGCCTTTCTGCTGCCTGAGGCGAAAACTAAAACAGCGCCTCCCCATGCCAATTTCTTAACCTAACCCCCTTGCCACAATGAAAGCACTCATTATCCATGGCCCTTCCGCTGCCCCCCTCTTGCCCCTACCTGGTGCTGCCTGAGGCAATCGCCTCACCTGGCCTCATTGGTGGTGCCTGATTACTACTACTACTACTACTATCCATAGACAGCCTTGTATGTGCTATGCTGCTTCTGCTACTATTCTAGCCACATGCCACTATATCCACTTTCCACATCCACACTTCATCGCTGCTGCAGAATTTTTTGTAGGCTCATTCACTTTTTCTTCTGACAATCAACACTTTTGCGTGTCATACAGGCAGGCATTATGATCCTGCCAAGACATAATTTTTAAACACTTGGTCCCCCACTTTTTTTTTTTTATCCCATATCAAGATGTGACGTTGTGGTGTGTTTTTAAACACGCTGTATGTTAACACTGGCAAGCGTGCGTTTACCCATCACTATGTATGTCAGAGTAATTCACATACCATTTACTAGTGCTGTTATTGTATTGAGCTTGGGGGGGGAGGGGGGAATTCATTAAAATACACAAAAAGAATAAGAAATTTTCCTAAAAATTCTGAGTACTGGGAGGCTAGAGAGGTTTATATACTACTTTTCAGTGCATTTGGAGCAACTTCGGTTTGGCCCGAATTGATTCGGGTCCGAACCAAACTTTTAAAAAAATTGGCAAACCTGAACCGAATCGAATTTTGAGTGATTCTCTAATCTCTAGATGGCATATAGCTAGGATTGATCTCACAATAAAGAATCTTCATCTATGTTGATGGTGAAACCTTCCTTGAGAAAAATGATTATTAGAAAAACGGAAAACTTGGAGTTTTTTGGAGACATGGCTGCCAATGCACAGTAAGTCTTTGATTAAATGAGAATGAGCTGTAGAAATGTAGCAGTGCTCTCAATTTTGCAGTGAGGCAAATGAATCCCTTAAGCATATGACCCATATAATATAAATCTGTATTGGAATTCACTTGGTCTATCGCACCTAAAGCCCTTCGTGTCAGGCTTCTTCTGTAAAAAGGAATCTGAAATAGTAATTAAAGGGGCTATCCAACTTGTAAGAAAAAAAAAAACATGGCAAAGGTGCAGAAGTTCCAATAGTCAACCCAGTCATTGCTTATGGAGTCAGCACGTGACCGCTGCATGCTCAATTATCATCACCACAGTTATGGGGGCTATGATGTCACATAACCACCAACTGGCTTGTAAATAATGACTGGAAGGACCACCAGAGTTTCTTCCGTGTTGGTGTTCAGTGTTGGTAGCACAGGTGGAAAGAAGAGATGAGTAGTGTTCATGTTATTGGTTTTCCATCCTGTGCCACTTTATCACAAACTAGATCACCCCTGAATATATGCTCATAATGAAAGACCATTCCAAGTTGTAGACCATCTTTGGGAGTTCTGTGTTCCAGAAAATGAAATCTATGCTAGCAATGGAGCTCAGGTGTAATGTGCACCAGTCTTCTGGTGCACATTTTGCCAAATGGATCTCATCACAACCACTTTTTGTAATGAGAAAAGCCTAAAAGTCGAAACTGTAAATCTCTGTGGCTGAAATAACAAAAGGAGGCACACAATGTAATAGCACTCTACACTACAACCAGTATATATGGATTATAACATGTACTAAGTCTACATACACTCACCGGCCACTTTATTAGGTACACCTGTCCAACTGCTCGTTAACACTTAATTTCTAATCAGCCAATCACATGGCGGCAACTCAGTGCATTTAGGCATGTAGACATGGTCAAGACAATCTCCTGCAGTTCAAACCGAGCATCAGTATGGGGAAGAAAGGGCTGGTCTGAGTATTTCAGAAACTGCTGATCTACTGGGATTTTCACGCACAACCATCTCTAGGGTTTACAGAGAATGGTCCGAAAAAGAAAAAACATCCAGTGAGCGGCAGTTCTGTGGGCGGAAATGCCTTGTTGATGCCAGAGGTCAGAGGAGAATGGGCAGACTGGTTCGAGCTGATAGAAAGGCAACAGTGACTCAAATTGCCACCCGTTACAACCAAGGTAGGCAGAAGAGCATCTCTGAACGCACAGTACGTCGAACTTTGAGGCAGATGGGCTACAGCAGCAGAAGACCACACCGGGTGCCACTCCTTTCAGCTAAGAACAGGAAACTGAGGCTACAATTTGCACAAGCTCATCGAAATTGGACAGTAGAAGATTGGAAAAACGTTGCCTGGTCTGATGAGTCTCGATTTCTGCTGCGACATTCGGATGGTAGGGTCAGAATTTGGCGTCAACAACATGAAAGCATGGATCCATCCTGCTTGTATCAACGGTTCAAGCTGGTGGTGGTGGTGTCATGGTGTGGGGAATATTTTCTTGGCACTCTTTGGGCCCCTTGGTACCAATTGAGCATTGTTGCAACGCCACAGCCTACCTGAGTATTGTTGCTGACCATGTCCATCCCTTTATGACCACAATGTACCCAACATCTGGTGGCTACTTTCAGCAGGATAATGCGCCATGTCATAAAGCTGGAATCATCTCAGACTGGTTTCTTGAACATGACAATGAGTTCACTGTACTCAAATGGCCTCCACAGTCACCAGATCTCAATCCAATAGAGCATCTTTGGGATATGGTGGAACGGGAGATTCGCATCATGGATGTGCAGCCGACAAATCTGCGGCAACTGTGTGATGCCATCATGTCAATATGGACCAAAATCTCTGAGGAATGCTTCCAGCACCTTGTTGAATCTATGCCACGAAGAATTGAGGCAGTTCTGAAGGCAAAAGGGGGTCCAACCCGTTACTAGCATGGTGTACCTAATAAAGTGGCCGGTGAGTGTATATATTCACTAGATAAACTACAAGCATTGAGGTACTAGAATATGAGGTACTAGAAATGATTAATCTCTTCTTAGACCTCCTGGGAAAGTAGGAGGCAGCCCCAACTCCATATATACAATAGAAAAATGGAAAAAAAAAGTCAGTCAGTACATCCTATAAAACAAATGCAAAGGTGTGTCTCATTGTGGCGGAAAATGCGAAAGCAAACACAAGATGCAATGGACTCTGCAAACATTGAACATATGGATTCTACATTTTACTAATACTACATTCACTATATAATCAAGATGAGGTACTTAGCAAATACAGTATTTTGATAAAATAAATGTGCCCACACGGAACATTTAGTGGTGCAAAAATATGAAAAGTTGCACCAAATGGATGTAAACAAACTATGGGTGCATAGGACAGCCATCCATGAGGTGGTCAAAAGAAGGCAAACATGTTTAGTTGTGCCAAACTGATTATTCGGCATGCACTAGTCTGTTAAATGTTGCCTAATTTGAACAATTTATGCCACAGTTGATAAATTAATTGATTGTACAACATAATGATGATATACTGTAATCCTAGAATGATTTCAAAATTTCTTGATACCTGCATATTAACAGCACATGAAAGATGTACAACCCTGATATCTACCGTATATTTGAATAGTAGGTAATTGCCGGCATAGCCTATTTATTAGCATCAGATGAGAGATGGGTATTCCAAATCTTCAATTATGAGTCAGCAAAGCCTGATGTAGATGACCATCATTTATCCATAACAGTGTTACAATTACAGTGAATGTGGTCATTAATCCATTAGTGACCACCAATATGCCTTTTTACAGCAGTCACGGTGGCCCGGTATAAGCGCTGAACAGGTCCTCCGTGCAGTGGAGAGCGGGGTCTGGGCTCTCCCAAACCTGGACCTGCGGGAGTGCCGATCCAGGCTGTTTAACCACTTATATGCCGCGGCCAATGGTGCCCGCCCCATGTAAGTGGTGACACAGGGGGCGGACTCCCTCTGTCTCCCATAGGCACCCCACAAATGCGATCGCTGGGTGCCGATGTGTGTAAAGGCTGGCTGGGGTCTGGTATAGGCCCCAAGCCTGCCTTGAGAGGAGCAGCCTGCTGGTTAATATCAGTATTGCAGTGACATTAAAATGCAATGCATTATAGGGATAGAGCATTATACTTTAAAAGCAATCAAAAGATTGTGTGTTATAGAACCCTTGTGGGACTATTAAGTGCCAAAAAAAATTTATTAAAGAAGAAAAATAAAAATAAAAAATATGTATTTTTTCTCATTGAAAATAGGCTTTTCAATGAAGAAAATTGCAAAAATAAAATCTCCCTCACATATTTGATATCGTTGCGCCTGTAATGACCCGCACTACACAAATATAATGTAACACTGTAAAAAAAAAAGAAAAAACGGGAGAATTGCTAATTTATTCTTAGTCAACGCCGAAAAACGTGATAACAAGTAATCAAAAAGCGTAATTTACACCAAAATGATACCAATGAAAATATAAGTCGTTCTGCAAAAATCCAGCCCTCACACAATTCCATAGAAAGAAAAATTAAAAAGCTATGGGTCTTGGGAAGCAGCGATGCAAGAAGATTTCCTTCCTTTTAAAAAAAGGGGTTTATTGCACAAAAGTAGTTAAACGTAAAAAAAACCCTAAAAACTATGGGGGTCATTTATTAATCTGAAATACGCCTAAATTTGGCCTATCCTGTTTTAGGCGTAGAAGGTGTCTAACATTTATAACAGGAGCTGGATGCCCGAACTTATGGAGAGACCTGTGCCTCGTCATAACTTCAGCGGATCCACCGCCAGCTATGGGCCTTTATTAAGACTGGTGTCTAAAACGCTGGTTTTAGTAAATGTGCCCCTATATGTATTTGGTATTACTGTAATCATACTGACCCAGAGAATAAAGATATTATGTTATATATACCAAAAAATTTAATGGCGTAAAATTTATAATGTAAAAACTCAGTCGCGGTATTGCTGTTTTTTCCCATCTCCCTCCCAGAAAGAGTTAATAAAAGTTAATCAGAAAGTTATGTGTACCCCAAAATGACACCATTAAAAAATACAACTTGCCCCGTAAAAAATACAGCTAAAATAAAAAAGTTAGAGCTCTTGGAAGGCGACGATGAAAAAAGGAACAAAAATGCTTAGTCAGTAAGGTCCAAAACAGGCTGGCCACTAAGGCAGCACTAATAGCAGGAAATGACCACTTTGGGAAAATTGATTTAAGGCTACTTTCACACAACCATTGTGTTTTGCCGTTCCGCAAATTGCCTTAGGCCTTTTTCACACGACAGTATATTTTGCGAGCTCCGATCGGCATTTTTTGCTGATAAAATGCGGACCCATTCATTTCTATGGGTCAGCAAAAAATACTAACAGCACACTGTGTGCTGTCCGCATCTGTATGTCTGTTCCATAGCCCGCAAAAAAAAAATAGAACAATAAAAGAATAATTAATAATTAGAATAATTAAAAGTGGCAACAGATGTTAGTATACACTGCTCATAACATTGAAACCACTTGCCTAATATTGTCTAACTCCCCTTGGTGCCACAAAACATCTCTGACTCATCGAGGCATGGACCCCTCAAAGAGGCTCTGTCACCAGGATCAACCCTATTAAACCAGAAATACTGCCTGGTAGAGCTCATCACCCTGATTAAAACTGTACCTTTCTTTTGTCTGTATGATAAACAGCTGCAGAGAAATCAGAGGTTGTATTAATATGCAAATGAGCAATTGGAGCACCAAGAGGCGGGGCTGAATATTCTAAACACTTCTATGTAACACCTGCAGTGCTCTGCACACTCTGCCCACAGCCTGATGTCTAGCCCTGTCAATCAAGGGGAGGGGGGAGTGTGCAGAGCATAGGAGGTGTTGTATAGCAGTGCTCAGATGATTCAGCCCCGCCTCTTGGTGCTCCAATTGCTCATTTGCATATAAATAAAACCTCTGATTTCTCTGCAGCTGTTTATCACGCAGACAAAAGAAAGATATTGTTTTAATCAGCATGATGAGCCCTACCAGGCAGTATATCTGGTTTAATAGGGTTGATTCTGGTGACAGAGCCTCTTTAAATCCTCATCTTGTGGTATCTGGCATCAAGACATTAGGAGCAGATAGATCCATGGCCACTGACATTAGGAAATGTTAAGTCTATCTATTGTGTTATCTATCTATCTATCTATCTATCTATCTATCTATCTATCTATCTATCTATCCATCTATCTCTCTATCTCTCATGCAGGGGCAGACTGGGATCCTAAAGTGGCCCTGTAAAAAAAAAACTAAAAGTGGTCCCATGTTGTTGATGCAGCCAAACTGACAGAAGGCGGCAACACAAGTAGGCAGGGTCAGCAATGCCATAGCGCAAATTACCGTCCCATCAGAACCATATACCACAGTGCGGCACCATATAATCATAACCATATATTGCCCCAAAAGCTGTCCCTCTGTGGTGGTCATCAATAGATGCCATTTTCTGTTCTCCTCATCCAGTTGTCTCTGCTTAAAGGGATTCTGTCAGCTAGTTTTAGCATATAGAGCTGTGTACATGTACTGCCAGATCGCCAGTAGCACGTTCGTAATATACATGTTCCATAGCTGTAAGTGCTTTTATTCAGTCGAAAAAAAAACAATTTTATATATATGCAAATTAGGCTAGTAAGGAGCCCAAGGGGCTGTTACCAGCGTTTCAGGAGCTCAGCCATGCCCACTGTGAAGGAGCCCAACACCGCCCCGCATCCTCCAAATCCACTCCTTTCACCCCTGACGTCACACAGTTGAAGCGCCGTAATCTCGTGCATAACTAGCTATCGCATGCTCAGTTCGTTCCCTGAGGCTGATACCATGCCAGCGCTGACATGCAGCATAGTTGCACATTCAGGAAGGCACACAGCATTAATTACCCCTGAGAACTCATTTTGTACCCAGCCAACGGCAGAGCATTTTATGCTCCAATGCTCTCCCTTGCCTGTGCTGGATCACACAGGACAAGGGTTGTTTCTTTACATTTTTACACTGCTAGGAGGAGGCTTCTGCCTAGCAGTGTTGCTGGTGATGTCACCGACACTAATGGACAGGGGCGGATTGGCAATGTATTGTACCGGGAAGGTTCCTGGTGGGCCGAATGTATTTTATGTGCAGTGGGCTGGTGGAGGGAGCCCAGCAATTGTCCTAAAAAATGCGGCCTCCTCTAATGAAATAAGAGGAGAGGGGAGAGAGGGATTCTCCTACCTCTCATCTCCTCTGCGCTGCTGTGCTTTGTTATCTGATTGGTGGAGCAGCAGTGGGCAGAAGCTGCTGCTCCACCAATCGTTCAGATGGACCCTGGAAATGACTGCCTTCCCGCCCACTTGCCCAGCCGCACCACGTTTTTATGGCCGCCCACCTTCTCGCCCAGCCACCCCTCACGTTTGAATGGCTGTCCGCCCTCCTACGGAGCCGCACATTTGCATGGCGGCCCGCCTTCTTGCTCAGCCACAGCCACCCCGCACGGTTGAATGGCTGCACACCCTCCCGCTGTTCCAGTGCGCCAAGCTGCAGCTTTGAATTGCTGCCCACCACCCACCTCTGAGATTCGCTGCTGCCTGCCTGCAAGCCAGAGCCAGGAGTCAGGACCCTCCTGCTTCAGACTTCTTGCCAGCTTTGATGAGTCTGATGCCCTGTACCCCACTGCCTTGTGACCCCTGCCCTGTGCCCCAATACTGTGGACTATGCCCCCTACCGTGAACTATGCCCCATATACTGGACTGAGCCCCCTAAACATACACTGTTGTCGGCACAGTACAAGGATATAAAGAGACCTGTACTGTGTCTCCTAACCTCTACTATTCTGCCTTATACCCTATAATGTGCCTCCTACCTTGTACTATGCCCTCTTATACCCTTCATTGTGCCCCCTTACTATACCCTATACTGTGCCTTCTAATACTCTATACTGTGCCCCTTTATACCCTATATCCAATCACTGTACGGAGGCGTCATCCGTTCACTGTACTGCGGCGTTATCCGGTCACTGTATGGAGGTGTTATGCGGTCACTGTATGGCGGCGTTATTTGGTCACTGTATGGAGGTGTTATCCAGTCACTGTATGGCGGGATATCCAGTCACTGTATAGAGACATTATCTAGTAACTGTATGGAGGTGTTATCCAGTGTATGGCAGCGTTATCCAGTCACTGTATGGAAGTGTTATATGGCCACTGTATTTAGGCGTTATCCAGTCACTGTATGGAAGTGTTGTACGGTCACTGTATTTAGGTGTTATCCAGTCACTGTATGGAAGTGTTATACGGTCACTGAATTAAGGTGTTATCCAGTCACTGTATGGAAGTGTTATACGGTCGCTGTATTTGGGCGTTATCCAGTCACTGTATGGCGGCGTCATCCAGTCACTGTATGTAGGTGTTATCCGATCCCTGTATGGAGGCGTCATCGGATCACTGTATGGTGGTGTTATTATTTGGTTGTAGGGCTAATACACTCACCGGCCACTTTATTAGGTACACCTGTCCAACTGCTCGTTAACAGTTAATTTCTAATCAACCAATCACATGGCGGCAACTCAGTGCATTTAGGAATGTAGACATGGTCAAGACAATCTCCTGCAGTTCAAACCGAGCATCAGTATGGGGAAGAAAGGTGATTTGAGTGCCTTTGAACGTGGCATGGTTGTTGGTGCCAGAAGGGCTGGTCTGAGTATTTCAGAAACTGCTGATCTACTGGGATTTTCACGCACAACCATCTCTAGGGTTTACAGAGAATGGTCCGAAAAAGAAAAAACATCCAGTGAGCGGCAGTTCTGTGGGAGGAAATGCCTTGTTGATGCCAGAGGTCAGAGGAGAATGGGCAGACTGGTTCAAGCTGATAGAAAGGCAACAGTGACTCAAATTGCCACCCGTTACAACCAAGGTAGGCAGAAGAGCATCTCTGAACGCACAGTACGTCGAACTTTGAGGCAGATGGGCTACAGCAGCAGAAGACCACACCGGGTGCCACTCCTTTCAGCTAAGAACAGGAAACTGAGGCTACAATTTGCACAAGCTCATCGAAATTGGACAGTAGAAGATTGGAAAAACGTTGCCTGGTCTGATGAGTCTCGATTTCTGCTGCGACATTCGGATGGTAGGGTCAGAATTTGGCGTCAACAACATGAAAGCATGGATCCATCCTGCCTTGTATCAACGGTTCAAGCTGGTGGTGGTGGTGTCATGGTGTGGGGAATATTTTCTTGGCACTCTTTGGGCCCCTTGGTACCAATTGAGCATCGTTGCAACGCCACAGCCTACCTGAGTATTGTTGCTGACCATGTCCATCCCTTTATGACCACAATGTACCCAACATCTGATGGCTACTTTCAGCAGGATAATGCGCCATGCCATAAAGCTGGAATCATCTCAGACTGGTTTCTTGAACATGACAATGAGTTCACTATACTCAAATGGCCTCCACAGTCACCAGATCTCAATCCAATAGAGCATCTTTGGGATGTGGTGGAACGGGAGATTCGCATCATGGATGTGCAGCCGACAAATCTGCGGCAACTGTGTGATGCCATCATGTCAATATGGACCAAAATCTCTGAGGAATGCTTCCAGCACCTTGTTGAATCTATGCCACGAAGAATTGAGGCAGTTCTGAAGGCAAAAGGGGGTCCAACCCGTTACTAGCATGGTGTACCTAATAAAGTGGCCAGTGAGTGTATATTTACAGTACATACTGTAGATTCCAGTATATTATGCTGTAGTCAGGCCTGTATTTCCCAGTAGAGTAAATGAGCCTTGTAGAACACAGTCCACACCAGTGACCATCAGGACCAGCCTTCTGTACTATAGCCTCCTTTCTCTGCCATGTTGCTCCGCTGTGTACTAGTGTTTATTTTGGCACACTTAAGGCTACTTTCACACTAGTGTTTTTGCTGAATCCGTCATGGATCAGCAAAAACACTTCCGTCATGATAATACAACCGTCTGCATCCTTCCCAGAGCCTCAACTTTATCTTTCCGTTCACGTAGCCATATAAGGACTTGTTGTTTTTCGGGACAAACTGTACTTTCTAATGGCACCGTTTAATATGGAATATGATGTAGGAGAAAGCTGAAAGAAAATTCCAAATGGGGTGGAATTGATAACAAATCCAGTTCCAGCACACTTTTATGGGTTTAGTACTGACCCCTAATACTGGCCTTGCCTGACCCCCTAATACTGGCCCTGTCGCACCCCTAAGGCTACTTTCACAGATCCGTCCAGGCTCTCACAAACGGATCCATCCTGATAATACAACCGTCTGCATCCGTTCTGAACGGATCCGTTTGTATTATATTTTATATAGCAGAGACGGATCCGTTCAGAACTCCATTGAAAGTCAGTGGGGGACGGACCCGTTTACTATTGTGCGTATTATGAGTAAACGGATCAGCTCCCATTAACTTACATTGTAGTCATGACGGATCTGTCTCCATTCCGCTCAGTCAAGCGGACACCAAAACGCTGCCAGAGCGGAATGGAGACAGAACGGAGGCAAACTGATGCATTTTGAACGGATCCTTATCTATTCAGAATGCATTAAGGAAAAACTGATCAGTTCAGGACCGTTTGTGAGAGCCTGTGACGGATCTCACAAACGGATCCTGCTGACGCAAGTGTGAAAGTAGCCTAACCTTAGTACTGGCCCCTGACCTCTAATACTGGCCCCTGACCCCTACCCTTGTACTGACCTCTAACCCTGGACCCCTAACCCTAATATTGACACCTAATCCTGTCCCTAACCCTAATATTGACTGCTAACCCTAATACTTTCCCTAATTCTAATACTACGCCATACAGACCCCTAACCCTACTACTGACCCCTAACCCTGAGGCTACATTCACATGACCATGTGTGTTTTGAGGTCCACAAATTGCGGATCCACAAAACACGGATACTGGCTGTGTGCATTCCACATTTTGTGGAACACACATGCCCAGCCCTATGATAGAAATGCCTGTTCTTGTCTGCGATTGCGGTCAAGGATAGGACATAGTCTATCTTTTTTTGCGGGGCTTGCGGAACAGAACTTAGGATTTGCGGCCCCTTTGAAGTGAATGGAAATACGGTTGTTTGAATGTATCCTAACGCTGCCTCTAACCCCAGTACTGGTCCCTAACTGATACTGACCCTAATTCTAATACTGGCCCTAAGGGTGCATTCAGACGACCGTATTTCTAAGTCTGAATCCGTTCCACAATTTTGCCGAACGGGTGCGGACCTATTCATTTCAATGGGGCCGCAAAAGATGCGGACACCACACCATGTACTGTCCGCATACGTAGTTCCGTTCCCCCCAAAAAATATATAGTGCATATGTCCTATTCTTGTCAGCAAGAATAGGCATTTCTATATAGGGCTGGCACTGTGCGTTCTGCAAAATGTGGAACGCACAAGGCCAGTATTTGTGTTATGCGGATCCACAATTTGGGGACTGCAAAACACTTTCGGTCGTCTGAATGTAGCTTTATGCGAATACTACGCCTATCCCCAATACTGACCCCTAACCCCAAAACTGACCCCTAACCCTAACACAACTGACCATAATATATGACTGTCCACATATATCTGTACACACTACATCTTTTACACCTGATATATACACAAAGAGTACTGATACGTCAGGTACAAGGTATAATAGATGCAGTGGGTAAACGTATATAGTATATACAGCAGTGTACTGATATGTGAGGTATGAGGTATAATAGATGTAGTGTGTACAGATATATAATATATACAGCAGTGTACTGATATATGAGGTACGAGGTATAATACATCCATTGTGTACAGGTATATAGTATACAACGCAGTGTACTCATGTGAGATACAAGGTGTAATTTATACATCACACCTCACATATCAGTACACTGCTGTATATATTATATATATCTGTACACACTACATCTATTATACCTCATACCTCTCATATCAGTACACTGCTGTATATACTATATATCTGTACACACTATATCTATTATACCTCATACCTCACATATCAGTACACTGCTGCATATACTATATATCTATACACACTATATCTATTATACCTCATACCTCACATATCAGTATACTGCTGTATATACTATATACCTGTACACACTGCATCTATTATACCTCGTACCTCACATATCAGTACACTGCTGTATATACTATATATCTGTACACACTGCATCTATTATAAAAGTATAATACATGCAGTGTGTACAGATATATATACTGCAGTGTATTGATATGTGAGGTATGAGGTATAATAGATGCAGTGTGTACAGATATATGGTATATGCAGCAGTGTACTGATATGTGAGGTATGAGGTATAATATATGCAGTGTGTATAGATATAGTATATACAGCAGTGTACTGATATGTGAGGTATGAAGTATAATAGATGCAGTGTGTACAGATATATAGTATATACAGCAGTGTACTGATATGTGAGGTATGAGGTATAATATATGCAGTGTGTACAGATATATAGTATATACAGCCGTGTACTGATATGTGAGGTACGAGGTATAATATATGCAGTGTGTACAGATATATAGAATATACAGCCGTGTACTGATATGTGAGGTACGAGGTATAATAGATGCAGTGTGTACAGATATATATTATATACACTGCTGTATATACTCTGTATACCCACTGCATCTAGCTTGTCATGTGACCGTTAGCAACTTGTAGCCAGTGACGTCTCACCCACTGCAATCTAGCTTTTACAGAGTATTATAATACAGTGTGCGTACGCTGTATTCAGGGGGCACCCAGAAGAGGCACTATACACAAATGGGCACATATACTGCAAGAGGCACAATACATAAAGGAGGCACACTGAAGGGGCACTATACACAAAGGGGCACATATAAGAGGCACGTTTTATAAGGGGCACCAAGCATGTGGCACTAGCATTGGGGGCACTGTGTGTGGCACTATAAACAGAGCATGTGGCACTATATATAGAGGGCACAGGGCATATGACACTATATACAGAGGGCACAGAGTATGTGGTACTATATACAGAGGGCACAGAGCATGTGGCACTATATACAGAGGGCACAGAGCGTGTGGCACTATTTACAGAGGGCACAGAGCATGTGGCACTATATACAGAGGGCACAGAGTGTGTGGCACTATATACAGAGGGCACAGAGTGTGTGGCACTATATACAGAGGGCACAGAGCATGTGGCACTATATACAGAGGGCATATGGCACTGTATACAGAGGGCACAGAGCATGTGGCACATATACAGAGGGCACAGAGCGTGTGGCACTATTTACAGAGGGCACAGAGCATGTGGCACTATATACAGAGGGCACAGAGTGTGTGGCACTATATACAGAGGGCACAGAGCATGTGGCACTATATACAGAGGGCACAGAGCATGTGGCACTATATACAGAGGGCATATGGCACTGTATACAGAGGGCACAGAGTATGTGGCACTATATACAGAGGGCACAGAGTATGTGGAACTATATACAGAGGGCACAGAGTGTGTGGCACTATATGCAGAGGGCACAGAGCATGTGGCACTAATGCTGCTGTTATATTCAGGGCACAGAATGTGGCACTAAGATGAGTTTGTGTCAGTATGCAGGGTGCCAATGTGTTGGTAAAGCGTGAAGCTGAAGACATCTTCTCGGCAAAATCTGCAAAGCTGCATTGTGGATGGGAGGAGTCGTCATGGTGGTCTGAACCAGATGGGGAAGAACTCAGGAAGAGACGTCACCTGTAAGTCACTAAATGGAAATGATTATTCTGCTACTGACTGTGTATGATGGGAGCTGTAGTCACCTGGATGATCTACAGCTGATGATGGGTGGTAGCATGCTGTTTTGCGCAACAACTCTCAGCATCTCTTTACACTTGTTCAGGCCATACTGGGAGCTCTAGTTTCATATGGCAAGGGCTGACCTGACTACTCAGATGGTATCTGTACTAAACATTTAAAATCTGGTGCTGTATTTATGTATTGAACTTGGTTCTGGTGATGTATTTATGTATTGAACTTGGTTCTGGTGCTGTATTTATGTAGAGAACTTGGTTCTGGTGCTGTATTTATGTAGAGAACTTGGTTCTGGTGATGTATTTATGTATTGAACTTGGTTCTGGTGATGTATTTATGTACTGAACTTGGTTCTGGTGATGTATTTATGTATTGAACTTGGTTCTGGTGATGTATTTATGTATTGAACTTGGTTCTGGTGATGTATTTATGTAGAGAACTTGGTTCTGGTGATGTATTTATGTAGAGAACTTGGTTCTGGTGATGTATTTATGTATTGAACTTGGTTCTGGTGATGTATTTATGTAGAGAACTTGGTTCTGGTGCTGTATTTATGTAGAGAACTTGGTTCTGGTGATGTATTTATGTACAGAACTTGGTTCTGGTGATGTATTTATGTACAGAACTTGGTTCTGGTGCTGTATTTATGTACAGAACTTGGTTCTGGTGCTGTATTTATGTACAGAACTTGGTTCTGGTGCTGTATTTATGTAGAGAACTTGGTTCTGGTGATGTATTTATGTAGAGAACTTGGTTCTGGTGCTGTATTTATGTACAGAACTTGGTTCTGGTGCTGTATTTATGTACAGAACATGGTTCTGGTGCTGTATTTATGTACAGAACATGGTTCCGGTGCTGTATTTATGTAGAGACCTTGGTTCTGGTGCTGTATTTGACTTATGGGTTTGGTTCTGGTGCTGTATTTATGTAGAGAACTTGGTTCTGGTGCTGTATTTATGTAGTAAACTTGGTTCTGGTTCCGTATTTGACTTATGGTTTAGTTATGGTGCTATATTTCTTGTTGATTTTGTTGCTGTATTTGACATATGGGCCTGGTTCTGGTGTTGTATTCATGCAGTGAACTTGGTTCTGGTTCTGTGTTTGACCTCTAGGTTTGGTTCTGGTGCTGTGTGTATGTAGTGATCTTGGTTCTTGCTCTGTATTTGTGTGTTAAACAGACATCTAACGATATACGTCTAATACTATCCATTCACATTTGCATTTGGGTCACAGATTCTGTTAAAAAGACCGGTCAGAAAAGTGCAAGACTTTTTTGTTCGGTAAAGGAGCAGCATCCTGAGCAGACCCGATTATAGTTAATGGAGTCTCTTCAGCTCAGGAGTTGGTAAATCTGGTCCCTCTAATGATCAAGCTGTTGCTACGGACTCAGCCATGTCATGTATCTGGGATCCAACATGAAAACACAACCAGCTGCCGCCTTTTAACCATTTAAAGCCCATTTACCTATACCGGCTTTATGGTAGGCGGAGTTAAACAGGTTAAGGGTGGGCCGCTACACATGGGCCAGTGCTGTGTGCTTGCCCCCCAGGCCAAAATTTGCCAGCCAGCCCCTGAGAAGAGGTTTGTCCGGGTTCAGAGCTGGACAGAAGCAGGGTCCCCTTTGCAGAATGACAGTGGAGGGGAGGGGAATATACAAGTGACAGGCAGGAGGAAGACAGGGAAGAGGTCAGAAAGAATTCTCTCTCTCTTGCAAAAGTGTAATTGTTTCTCACAGGACACCATGTAGTAGGATCCTCTGTCTCAGCCTGCCCTCTCCTCCTGTGTGCCCCAACTGCCTGCTGTCACATAATACTAGTGTGACTAGGGAGGAAGAGAGGAGATAGGATCCAATGCAAGGACCTGCGTGTCCCTGCCAGGTTTGAACAAACTTACATCCACATACCTCCCAACTTTGTAAATGGAGAAAGAGGGACATATTGAGCGGCGCACAAAGTGTGCCGCTGCAAATTTTTTCGGCACAAGGCCACGCCTCTAACTCCGCCCAAAGCATAACTATACACCTAATCCCACCCAGTCCCCTTACTGCCCCACATAGTAATAATTCCCCAGTTATGTGCCCCAGTAATATGCCCAGCTGTGCCCCCAGTAATATGCCCTGTTATGTGCCCCCATTAATATGCCCTGTTATGTGCCCCCATTAATATGCCCTGTTATGTGCCCCCGTAATATGCCCAGCTGTGCCCCCCAGTAATATGCCCAGTTATGTACCCCCAGTAATATGACCAGCTGTGCCCCTAGTAATATGCCCACATTGTGCCCCCCAGTAATATGCCCACATTGTGCCCCCAGTAATATGCCCAGCTGTGTCCCCAGTAATATGCCCAGCTGTGCCTCCCTGAAATATGCCCACATTGTGCCCCCAATATGTTCACATTGTGCCCCCATGTAATATGCTCACATTGTGCCCCCAGTTATATGCCCACATTGTGCCCCTCTGTAATATGCCCAGCTGTGCCTCCCTGTAATATGCCCACATTGCGCCCCCCAGTAATATGCCCACATTGTGCCCCCCAGTAATATGCTCACAATGTGCCCCCCCAGTAATATGCCCACATTGTGCCCCCCAGTAATGTTGTGCCCCTGACAGAAAGTTAAAAAAATAAACACCATATACTTACCTTCTTCCTAGCAGCATCACCAGCAGGACATCGTCTGCTCTAGTCTGGAGGGAGCAGTGCCAAGGCAGACTGTCGGCCGGCCCCGCCCCCCTCCCAGACCAAAGGTATGGAGAGCCAGCAGGGGGTATGGGAGGGATTATGGATGAAGTAGTGAGCCGATGCCGTGCAGGCAACTGTCTCTGCATCCTATATCGGGGACAGCGGAACATCCACTGCAATCTGGGACTGTCCCGCTGATCTGGGACGGTTGGAAGGTATGCATCCACATTGCTTCCCCTTGTTGCCTCCCACCTGCAGGTTTCACAGAGTTCAGGGGAGGAGACAGACATGAGTCTCAGACTCCCACAGAAAGAAGCTGTAACTATTAGGCTGGTAGAGCACATGGGGAGACGTCTGCAGGCTGCTCTCACTGTGCTGACAGTGACTGTGAGCCAAAACCAGATGTAAAGCCTATAAACAGATCAGGTATAAGGGAAAGATCTGCACCCATTCTGGGTTTAGAGCTGCACCTGGTTTTGGCTCAAAATGCCCCCACAAAAGTGTGATCTTCGGCCTACAATCTGAATGGGTGAATAAATTAACTGTAACTGCCATGCTTATTGCTTCCTCGTAAAGATAAATTAAACCATAAGGTTTTTGTCACTACACAGATCCCCCACCACTCCTGTCCTGACACTGCTTGTCCCTGGAGCAATTACATGTAGATACAGACAGAAGCATGTGACCACTGCAGCCAATTACTGGCTGTAACGGATCACTGCTTCAACCAGTAATTGGCTGTAGGGGTCACATATCTCTGTGACAAGACGTCATTGCTGGACTAGGAAGTAGCAGGCAATGTTAGAAGTGGAGCAGTGTGGAATTCCTGAGGTGGGTGTGTTTTTTTTTTTATTTTTTGCCCACAATATTTTTATTAGTTTTAAATATATTTTGTATTGGCTGGAAAAACTCCTTTTGGGCCTCATTTTTTTACTGTGGCTCCAAGATGCAAGCTGAATTCTTTCAGTCAATTATGCAGGCATTTTGTCCTCCTTTTTATCACATAGCTGAATACTAGAAAGACTGGTTTATTTCTAAAGAAAAATGTAGCTTTTTGAGCATTGCTGACAGGAAGACTGAGGAAGAACGGCCACCTTAATTACATATTCAGAAGAAGCCTGATCCTTGTCACACTGTTGGTTTACTGCCATCTCTCTTAGCATTCATCTTTTACGGAATTACAGAGAGATCTACTGTACATTCTGTTTCATATACAGATTACATGCCAAAGTGAAAATTCATGCTATTTTCAGGTTCGATATAAGATCCGTGGAACAAATTCCTTAGTTTATTCTTTGTAAAAAAAAAAAAAGTAAAAATTAGTGTTGAGCAAAGCGAAGCATTCCAAGCGGAAATTGGTCCGAAGCTTAGAAAAACTTTGATTTGCAATGTATCTGAATTTCCTCGCACTTCTTGGTAACTAATTAGTTTTTCCAAAAAAGGTGGCTGCACGTGTTACAAAGTGAAAGTAAGAAGCCTAGGAACGTGAAATCACCCATAATGCCGTGCAGCCAGCCAATCCCCAGGTAGCCCTCCCCTGTGATGTCACAGCCCTATAAAACCCTCATACTGCGCGTTCTCCGCCATTGCCCTGTGAGCTGAGAATAGGGAGAGACGTGGCAAGTGCTCATGAATTAGCGCCAGTGTAGCTGAAAACGATTAATAGAAGAATGTTGGAGAGGAAGAGTCCAGGCATAGTGCAGGAAGACTTATTCTGCGTCAGTTTTATTTATTCCTATGTTTACTTATTCTTAGATCAGCTGTAAATGTAATTCAATACCAATAAGATGGAAGCCTTTATTATACGGGTGCCAGCGTGTCAACCAATACCATCCAGTCTCTGCACCTTAGGGGAGCCAGATCTTAATGATGACCATCCTCATCTTTTGCTGACTTTACTTCTTCCAAATCATCCTTCAAAGTCTCCATGTCCTAGAAAAGTCAGCAAAGTACAGAGAGAGGAGGAGTTGGATGTTCCTGATGACATATTCTCATCGATATTAGATGATGTGGAGAAGGAGGAAGAGCAGATGGCAGAATAAAGGTTCCCACTAGAGTTGATCGAATCCTAAAATATTCGGGGATTCGGGATTCGGCCTGAATTTTCCACGGGATTCGTGGGTTCGAGCCGAATTACGAATCCCATTAAAGTCTATGGGAGACCCGAATATTTTAGCAGGGGCCAAAGGTTCTGCACAGTCAAGTTTGCCCCAACATGTGAAAACCTCAGAAAAAGATGGAAACACCTTGGAAATGGATAGGAAACACTAGGGGCAGCATGTAGGGATGCCTCTGAGGCTCCCTAATTGCACCATTTTTTCTAAATCTGGCCAATAGTCTGGTGATGACCCCAAGGTGGTGACCCACTTAAAAATGCTGCCTGACAACCTGGCGGTGAACCCCTGATTGTCTGTCTTTCAATAAGATTGCAGTGTAAAGCATGGTGGTGAGCCTCAGTATGACTTTTTGGATGGAGATTGCATGTGGTCACGTACTCCCTGGAACCCCATAGTCACCCCTTCTCTGATGTGCTACCCCAGAACATTCTCTGCCCCAATTCGCAAGACCTTTTGCAGTCTCAGTGTGCTGACAGTGGGGATTTACCAGTGTTGTCTGAGGAGGTGGTGGACAATGGCGAGACACAGGTGTCGGGGGGTGAGGTAGTTGAAGGTGAAGCAAATTACAGTGGGGACTCCTTGGGGGGACTTTCTCATGATGGGACAGATTCAACTTGGGTGGATCAGGCACAGGAACAGATCAATTTTTTTTTTTTGTATTTATTTAACTTTTATTTAGCACAAATAACCACAGAGATATTTATTCGTTCTCTTCACTGCGCAGTCTGGCGTTGGGGTTCGTCACTTTGATGGCGAGCTGTGCCGCTCTCTCCACAATGGTCTTTCTGTTCTTTGAGGAGACGTTGTGGGCGATTTCTGCACAGAAGGACTTGTTGCTCATCAACAGAACCTCGAGCTCCTTGACATTGTGGACCAGGAATTTGCGGAACCCTGTGGGCAGCATGTGTTTGGTCTTCTTGTTGCTACTGTACCCAATGTTGGGCATCAGGATCTGCCCCTTGAACCTCCTGCGGGCTCTGTTGTCAATACCTCTGGGTTTACGCCAGTTACGCTTAATCTTTACATAACGGTCTGATTGGTGGCGGATGAACTTCTTCGTCCGCTTCTTGACGATCCTGGGCTTAATGAGGGGCCGGAGAGCTGCCATGATACCGGTTCGGAGCGTCCGCCTTCTCCGCAGACAGCCCGAGGAAGAGAGCGGGACAGATCAATTTTAAGTGTGAGGCAACATCAGCACCACAACCGCTTGGGAGAGGCAGTGGGCATTGTGTTTAGAAAGGCTGATGGGCTTCCGTCAGCACTGTGTGTATAGAACCCCATGGCCTTTCATAAAAAATTTGGTTACAAAGCCGCATGACTCCTGAAAAATTGTTTTTAGAAAGCCGGATGACTTTCTTGAAAAATTGTTAGTAGGAAGCCGGATGACTTTCCTGAAAAATTGTTGCATATGCAACTCAGATGAAGAGGAGGAGGAGGAGGAAAGCAAGCAATTTAGGAGGTAGCCTGAGGTGGGGATGAGAACTGGGGGGATATCCATGACCTGTTCATCTTGATGAATGTGAGGATGTCGGCGTTGTCGGTGGACAGGCGCGTCCGTTTGTCCGTAATGATACCCCCGGCGGCACTAAAAACCCTTTCAGACAGTACACTTGCAGCAGGGCAGGCAAGCACCTCAAGAACGTACTGCGCAAGTTCTGGCCACCTGTCCAGCTTGGCCAGCCAGTAATTATATGGCGTGGAGTTATCGGTCAGGACGTTGGTCTGGTCCGCGATATACTCCCTCACCATCTTGCGGTACTGTTCCGCCCTGCTCTGCCTGCCCTGTGGCTGTGTCGTACTGTCTTGCTGGGGTTTAAGAAACTTGGCAAAAGCATGGAATAGTGTACCCCTGCCCTTGGCGCCTACACTGACTTTCCCCCTCCTCTCCTCTCCAACTTCAGCCACTGCAGTCCGCCCCCTGTTGCTCGACTGGTCTGGAAAGGCCTGTAGCAGTTTCTGAACCAGGGCCTTGTGGTAGAAAGTGACTCGGGTGCTCCTTTCCTCCACGGGTATAAGTTGGGCAAAGTTGTCCTTGTAGCGTGGGTGTACACCCAACAGTCATTGGTGGACAGTATCCTCTTGACCCGGGGATCACGACAAAGACAGCCAAGCATAAAGTCTGCCATGTGCCCTACTGTGCCAACACGCAAGCCTTCAGCCTCCTCACTTAGCGGACTCTCCATCTCCTCCTCCCCCCTTCCTCCGACCCCAATTCATCCTCCTCAGCCCATACCCGCTCAACAGGTAGCATGGAATCACCCCCTGATGCATGGTGCCCAAGAGTTTCTTCCTCCTCCTCAGTTTCGCGCTGTGAAACTGACAACAGGGTGCTCTCAATGTCACTGTCTTCCCCCACCTCCTGTGACACTGCTGAATCCTTAGATCTTAGGTTCCTCAAGGAGTTCTGGATGAGGCACAACAGAGGGATGGTGACACTGATGATGTGTGCATCACCACTGACCATCTCTGTTGCCTCCTCAAAGGGACCTAAGACCTGGCAGATGCCAGCCATCCACGTCCACTCCTCAGCATAGACATGAGGAAGCTGACTGGCCTGACTACCACCTCGGGGGATCAGCTGGCAGTCTACAACTGCCCTGCGTTGTTGGTACACCCTGGCTAGCATGTGTAACGTCGAATTCCAACGTGTGGGAACGTCACACAGCAGCCGGTGAACAGGGAGTTGTAGCCGCCCTTGCACAGTCCTGAGGGTCGCGGCATCGGTGGTGGACTTGCGAAAATGGGCGCATATGCGCCGCACCTCGGTGAGCAACTCACTCAACTGGGGGTAGGTCTTGAGGAACCGCTGGACCACCAAGTTGAGCACGTGGGCCATGCATGGCACGTGAGTCAGCCCACCAAGATGCAGAGCCGCCACCAGGTTACGCCCATTATCGCAGACCACCATTCCTGGCTAAAGGTTCAGCGGCGCCAGCCACACATTGATCTGCCCCCTGATGCCCTGTAAGAGCTCTTCAGCCGTGTGCCTCTTATCCCCCAGGCTCAGCAGTTTCAGGACTGCCTGCTGCCGCTTCCCTACCACAGTGCTGAAACTGCTGGCGATCGAGGAGAATGAGACTTGACGATTGGGGCATCACTGCCACTTTGGAGGAGGAGGAGGTGGAGGAGGAGGTGGAGGCATAATGTGTCGGAGACACACAGACGGAATTATGTCCCGCAATTCGTGGTGTGGGTAGCACATGTGCAGCCCCACGATCGGTCTCTGACCCAGCCTCCACCAGATTGACCCAATGTGCCGTGAGGGAGATGTAATGTCCCTGGCCACCGGTACTCGTCCACATATCTGTGGTCATGTGGACTTTACCACAAACCGCGTTTTTGAGAGCGTGGGCGATGTTCTCAGACACATGCTGGTGCAGGGCGGGGACGGCACATCGGGCAAAATAGTGTCGGCTGGGGACAGAGTAACGGGGGGCTGCCGCCTCCATAAGGTTGCGGAAGGATTCTGTCTCCACAAACCTGTACAGCAACATTTCCAAACTAATCAGCTTGGCGATGTGCACACAGCTTGCGCATGGGGGTGGGTGGCTGCGTACTTGCGCTTGCGTTCAAATGTCTGCGGTAGAGACAGTTGAACACCGCACTGGGACACATGAGTGGAGGAGAGGGAGGGAGATGGAGCTGGAGGGGTCCTTTCGGGGCTGGAGGCTGCAACGTCCTGGCTTGGACGAGACACAGTTGCTGGACTAACTGTGTCAACGTCACCAGCTGACAGAAGTGCAAACCATTTGGTGGGGTGTTTTCTCTCCAAATGTTTGCGCAGGCTACTAGTGGTCAGGTTGTTGCATTTTGAACCCCTGCTCATTGACGTGTGGCACAGCTTGCACACCGCCAAACGAGGATCGGCCTCATCATCCTTAAAGTACTCCCAAACTAAGGAGTGGCGCATAGTACGGGCTGGAGCGTGACCTCTAGGAGCACTTGGGGAAGTAGTGACTCAGCCCTGGCTTCTCCCTCGTCGCAGCCCTCTGGCTCTCTCAACAGCTTGTGGCGCTGATGTCGTCTCACAGTCTGAACCACTGCCTCCAGTTGCCTCATCCACCCAAGTAGGATCTGTCCCCTCATCATCCCCCAGGTCTTCCTCAGACTCCACAGTGACGTCCCTGACAACTACCTCCGACAACAGTGTCTCGTCGTCATCTTCCACCAGCTCCTCAGACGCCACTGCTAACTCCCCACTCTCGTAACCCGGAGACAGCAAAAGGTCCTGAGAATCAGGGCATAGCAGTTCGTCCACTGGCACATCAGGGAAGTGGTGGCTGAAGAGTTCCATGGATAAATTTTGTCCGTGGGACATACCCCTAGAGGGTTCTGGCTGGGGAGAAGGAGGGCGAGTTGGAGGACAGCAACCCTGGCTCAGAGAAGTCGACTGGCTGGATGAGGGGGCAGACGAAACGTGGCTGGACGTGCTCTCTGCAATCCACTGAACCACCTCCTGTTGTTGTTTGGGGTCTGTCAGAGTTGTAGGACGCTGCCCTACCAAGTTCTGGAGTTGACCAGGCACCCTGACCTTACGTGTTTCCACTGTACCCACAGCAGCCAGCACTGTGTCACCACGCACACCACGGTCATCACCGCTGACCACAGCACCACCACGATTCCCACCTCTCCCTCCACGACCACCTCTTCCACCTCTCCCAGCTCTTCCCCCTCTCCCCCCGACCCTGGGGTTCTCCATGTTCACAGAAGCAGTATTTTATTATCTTCAGATCTATCAAGAAATAGCATGCAGTATTTGTATATCACACTGGAATCTACAGATCAATACGGAAACTATAGACTGTGAGGTATATAGAAGGCTGATGAAATATATTCCCTTGTCGCAGCACCGTGTACTACAGAGAGCACTAAAATGCACTGGCGAATATAGATATATTGATATCTAGGTAAAATCATCTTCAGATCTATCAAGAAATAGCACGCAGTATTTGTATATCACACTGGAATCTACAGATCAATACGGAATCTATAGACTGTGAGGTATATAGAAGGCTGATGTAATATATTCCCTAGTCGCAGCACCGTGTACTACAGAGAGCACTAAAATGCACTGGCCAATATAGATATATTGATATCTAGGTAAAATTATCTTCAGATCTATCAAGAAATAGCACGCAGTATTTGTATATCACACTGGAATCTACAGATCAATACGGAATCTATAGACTGTGAGGTATATAGATGGCTGATGTAATATTCCCTTCTCTCAGCACAGTCATGCACAGGAATATATCTGTTTAGAGATGTATAGTTTGAGCTATGTGGATTGACAAGGTGTACCAGGCACAGCTCTGCACAGAATACAGGCTTACAGCATATACTGTATACTGTTCTTCACAGAATTAATTAGTCTTTAAGAAGACTGTTGGGGCTTCCTATCCGGCACAGAATACAGGCTTACAGCATATACTGTATACTGTTCTTCAGAGAATAATTAGTCTTTAAAAAGACTGTTGGGGCTTCCTAACCTAACTCCTAACTCCTTGCTGCACACACTACACTAGCTAACACTGTCTCTCTCTTCTCCTTCCAAAAGCACAATGAGGCTGGTGCTGCAGGTCCCTACCTTATGTAAAGTAAGGTCACATGTTACTGCCAGCCAATCACTGCTGGGGAGGTATAGGGGCTGGTACATCACAGCAGGCGTTCCCACAGCCTTCCCTTTCATGCTGATTTCCTGAAAAAAGTGGGCATTTCAAACGGGCAGTGATTCACGGATATTCACGAGTCCGCGCTGCCTCGGTATCCCGAGCCGAGCCGAAGCGGGCAATATTCGTGCGAATCACGAATATTGCCGATTCGATTCGCTCATCACCCTGTAGGGCAGGAGAGCACTGGGGTTGGAGAAGTGATTAATATTCTGTGTTTACTGTCAAATAACCTGCAGGAGATTGCAGGCAAGAACAGCAATAATATGCATATTGTCCCCACACCTAACCAGCCAAACCCCATACCAGCAACAGCCCCTGTTTAAAGGTGCATGAAAGGTGCAGCGCCGCCATTAACAATGAAGAAGGTCTATACAGTGCGGTCTTTTTTATTAAATGAAAGGCAGCAGCAGGTTAATTGGCAGTGTGGTTCTTCACCGCAGCATGTCCGCAACCCGCCCACAGCACGGCTGCTCTACATTGTCGTACCTTAATGGGGTTGTCTCATGATAGATAATCGCTAGGATATGCCCCCATTGTCTTATAGGTGCGGGCCCCATCGCTGGGACCAGCATCTATATAAAGAAGGGAGCCCCGACAGTGAAGGAGGGCACACTGCGCATGCGCAGCCGCCCTCCATTCATTTTCTATGGGGCCGGCGAAAATAGCCAAGCGCTGGGACCCACATCTATAAGACAATGGGGGTATATCCTAGCCATATACCCCCATTGTCTATAATAAGACAACCACTTTAAGGCAGAGTGCCCCGGGTACACCCAATCTATAGCAATTTGTGACAAATTAATTCATAACAAATCACAGTTCCTGGCTAACTTCAGCAAGGTTGCCGAATTGACTTTTTCAAAACTCATGTCTAGTAGAAATGTTAAGAAGAGAACTGGCATACAATGAGCAATCATAAAAACAAATAACTAAAAAGTTGCTGTGGCTGCATTAATCACACTGTTACATAGTGAGTACAAGCTATGCAAATGTGTTAGAGTGAGATAGTGTCATAGGGCAGAGGGCAATAGTGTAGAGGAGGTCAGTTATAAGGAGGATTTTAATTTTTTTGCTGTTGATCACTTAGTTCTTATGCGTTTTCTAGGATGCAAATTAGCTCTTATACAGAAGGAAGAAAACTCCTAGGTTTGCTTAGGAAAAATGACATTCTTCAAAAGAGCTAATTTAATGACATACAGTAGGTGAAGAACAACATTTTTATTCTTTTTAGCTGATTTTAAGGCTGTGTTCACACAAGTGCCATGACTTCTATTCTATGACAGTTATGTCGGATAAGTTTACAAATGGATGCTGACAAATTTGGCACCCTATTGACTTATAATGGAGTCAATCAAGTTTTTCTGGCTGTGTTTCATAATTTTTTAAGAATAATGCTGGCAATGAAAATACCATAAACCCTGGCGGACTGTCAGAAGCACCAGTCCAGCACTAATAAATAACTATTATTCAATTCAATGTACGTGAGGTGACTGGGTTTCCTGGAGCCTACTAGAGGAAATTATTGTAGAGACCCAAGTCCTATATCATCAAAAAAAGTTTAAAAGGTTTAGAATTAAAGAAATATATCTTAGTGGCAAGTACAAAGGCAGCCAAAAGTTTTTTTACTCTCCTGTCTTATTAGGGCCACTATGGTATCAGAGCCTCGGCCCACCGGAGGATCCGCTGGTACTCAGTATTTGTTCAGTATTTTGCATCTGTATTTATAAACCAAAACCAGAACTGGAACCTAAAAATGAAAAATGTATAATAGAAAGATTTTGTATCTCTTCCATGGTTTTGGCTTACAAATACTGAGGCACGTGTTAATATGGATGTGCATGTGTTTTTTAAATATTCAAGAACATATATTTCAATAGGCAGGAAAACTGGGTCCATACTGCAAACTCGTTGATTGAAATGCAGGCCTGACTGTTAAATAATTGTTGATATAATATTAATTGGTATTTGATATAAAGGATTTATTACACTACACACTGACACCATCTATAGTAATACACAAAAGCGATGGGAGGTCTGTATAAGAATGTCAAGACCTACAGTATATTTGAAGTCTCCATATATTACAATGTAGAAGTACATACATTAGCAGAACACGCCTGTATCTATGGTATAAATGACTGACAGAGACAGACAAGGGGGTCGTCTTCTTACTCTCACGCTGTTGGGGGTTGCTGCTGAAGAAGATGGAAGACACACATGGAGTCTGAGAAGGAGGTTCCTACCCTTCAGCAATAATACTTCAAGGACATTCATATTCACACACGGACAATAGACTAAGACTTTTCCTAAACTATTCTTGTAACTAATCAACTTCTATGAAGACCGAAAAGAAATCACATTATTCATTTTTAATATCACTCTTGTTGAATCCTGGTGAATGAGTCCTCCAGGTGTTCCTTACTCCAAATAACGCGTACACTATATTTGGAGAGGAGAAACAGTTTTATATTTTCACGCATATTTATTACACTGACCATTTAAGGTAGTGTTTCCTTCAGTAGAATAACATCAGGTAATTTACATTAGTCAGAAGCTGATCTACGAAAAAAGCATGACGCAAACTATAAAAGGAAGAATTATATCATCATTAGTAAGAAAAGACTGAAAATAGACCAGAGGGACACATTTAAAATTCACTGTAAAAACACTATGACAATTGTGCGTCATGTTCATGTCTATATTTAAATTTAGTGCTGCCCTAGGAAATTAGTATTAATAAGCAATGTTCTTATATCATAAAAATATAAATACGTGAAAGGAATAATTCAGATTTTATTTTTTCATCTTCTTCACCCTATGGCTGGGTTTAAACCCAGCCTAAAGATGCCCTTAGATAACTGTCAAACTCCTGACTGCCCTATATAATGGAGTTCTGGAGTGCAGGCCTTGATAAATTTCCCCCATCGTACTCATCGTGTCAAATGTTATATTATAGCCAAGTGAAGACTATATCCACTACTCTAATCCTAAAATCATATCTCAACTTAATCATAGTACAGCATAATCCTCTGAAAATGAAAGCATGGAAATCACAATATAAATAACACTTTATATCGTCAGGACCCTGAAGTGTGTATAGAGAGATAGCTGTCAGTGACTGATAACCCCTTCCTCCTGTACCGATAGCACAGGAAGTGGAAAAAGCATAGATATAAATGTATAAACTAGAGGTTTTACTGAATCTTTTCCCACAAAACCATCAGTCCGCTCAGCATCTCCTGCTAATATGGTGCTATCAGATTGCATTGCATTTTCTGGTGACAAGTCCTCTTTAAGTGGAAATTTTTATTAAAATGTAGATATAAAACATGTACAAAAAATGTACTAAAAACTATACAAACACAGTGAATACTCAA
Organism: Rhinella marina; assembly: GCA_900303285.1. Classification (NCBI taxonomy): domain Eukaryota; kingdom Metazoa; phylum Chordata; class Amphibia; order Anura; family Bufonidae; genus Rhinella; species Rhinella marina. Next base: position 312,563 of record ONZH01023784.1, on the reverse strand, counting down.
TCCATAACAATCCACCCTGCAGTGATCAATCTACAATGTGATAACATAATAAGAAGCAAAAATGTTAATGTTTCTCCATAGCGTAGCTTCGTCCAGTTGGTTTTCCAATATTTCCACACAGTGCTTTACCAATGACAAAGATCTTGATGGATGCGCTCATGCATACAGTGCATTAGGAAAGTCTTCAGGCCCTTTCACTTTTTCCACATTTTGTTATGTTGCAGCCCTGTGCTAAAATAAAAAAATTATGTTTTTCCCCATTATTCTGTGAAAACAGAATGTTCTAAATCTTCGTTAGTTTATCGAAAAGGAAAAACTAAAATATAACATTGACATAAGTATTCAGACCCTTTACTCAGTACTTAATTGAAGGACCTTTGGCAGTGATTCCAGCCTCCAAAGTTCTTGGGTATGATGTCACAAGGTTAGCACACCTGGATTTGGGGATTTTCTGTTTCTTTTCCCTGCCGATTCTTTCAAGTTCTGTCAGGTTGGATGGTGACAGTCAGTGGATAGCCATTTTCAGGTCTCTCCAGAGATGTTTGATTGGGTTCAAGTAGGGGTTCTGGCTGGGCCACTCGAGGACGTTCACAGAGTTGTCCCTAAGCCACTCCTATGTTGTCTTGCATGTGTGCCTAGGGTCATTGTCTTGTTGAAAGGTGAACCTTAGGCTAAATCTGAGGTCCACAGCACTCTGAATCAGGTTTTCATGAAGAATATCTCCATACTTTGCACCATTCAGCTTTCCATCAACCCTGGCCAGTCTCCTTGTCCCAGCTGCTGAAAAACACACCATGGTTTCCTCCAGACATGATGTTTAGAAATGAGGCCAAAAGGTTCAATCTTGGTTTAATTAGACCTTGCTGTGTTTCTGTTCTTACTGTGCATTTTTGGATTGTTGCTATTTACATTTGACTTCGGCTTCCCTTGGACCTCTCTCTCTGCTCTGCAGTTTTGACCCTTGGCTATTTGTGACAACTCTGTTTCTGGGTTCCAGTTGTGTGAACAGGTCCCTGCAGATTTTACCGTGGTTGCTTGGTTTGACTCCCTGCCCTTACCAGCATAGGGACGGACAACAAGTTGTGGACTTGCAAGTAGTGTGCTTACTCTGCAAGTAGGCAGGGACTGTAGGTTGGGTGCAAGTTAGGGCTCCATGTGTATGTGTGTTTCCCTGCCTACTGTGCTGACACTTAGAAAGCAGAGTGATCAGCGAAATCACAGCTTCATAGACCCTGCTGCAGGTGAGGGAAAAAAGGTCACCCATCACCCAGAACAACCACCAGGCCAGACCAACTTCAACCTTGTATCACAAAGTGGACACCTACTTCCACAAGTCCCTACAAGTGTCATTTAAACTGCCACACAACCAGCCACCATACCTAATCATCTGGTGCCAGAAACTGTACTTTGTACTTAAGCTTGAGTTCACACTTCAGTTATTTGGTCAGTTATTTCCATCAGTTATTGTGAGCCAAAACCAGGTGTGGGTCAAAAACACAGAACAGGTGCAGATCTTTCCCTTATACCTTATGTCTGTGGAGGCTCCAATCCTGGTTTTGGCTCACAATCACTGATGGAAATCACAGACCAAATAACTGGTATGAACAAGCAGCGTCCTGAGCAAATCGAGCTTCAGATTCAAGATCCAAAGTTGATTCGTTTAAAACTTTATTTGAATGCTGTATGGAGAGGATATCCATCTCTGTACAGCATTCAAATGTATGGGCTCTGGCGAGGGAAATTCGATTTTTAAACTTGAAAAACATTTTAAAACTTGGATCTGAAGTCACTTTGATACCGAGATACCAGACAGTACTGAAGCCGACTTCAGATTCAAGTTTTAAAATGGTTTTCAAGCTTAAAAATCGAAGTCTGAACTCGTGGGAAGTCTTGTGGGACTTCGGGGATAACGAATTCTCACCTCATCGTAACCCATGCATTTTGATGCTGTATGGAGATGGGTCTCTGTACAGCGTTAAAACTAAGTTTTGGCGGAATCGATTTCGGATTTTGGAACCGAAGCTTGATTCGCTCAACACTAGCCACAAGGTTTATTTTGCACTAAGAGACTGTTATACATTTACTTCTTGCCTGATTCTTCCAACCATCTTTACGTTGCACTAATCCCTAGGGAGCAATGGCTTGTGACACAACACCTCATCAGAGTCAGTACCACTCCCATTCTTTGCACTGGCTCCTCGGGGCTTTTTGCCACATAATGCAGAAAATCTGCAAGAAATCTGTACCAAAACTGCACAAAAACTCATAAAGCCGCACAATTTATCGCTGTTTTGGCATGTTTTGTGTGCTGTTTTTATGCAGTTTTGTTGTGTATTTTATATGGTTTTGCTGCAGATCTCACCCTTTCATGGAAAAGGGTGAACTCCGCAGAAAAGATGCAACAGTTGGCACCCTAAGACTGGTAATAAGGTATATCACAACCAGGACCCAGCTGTGTCCAACATATTTAACCAGATATGTCCACAGATGGGTGCTTCTGGTTGGCTTATACCCAAGACATGACTCCATCTGGAAAAATATGCTAACATATGGTATAGTGACTAAAGTAGCACTAGAAAAATTATTTCCCTTATCTTGTAGAATATTTTTCAGTTTTTTTTTGGGAGGAATTTCTCACACTCTGCCCTCCAGAATTATGGCTTCAAAAAGTCACAAAATAGAACTTTGGGGCTTACTTGTGCAAAATTTTGGGTTTTTAGACCACTTACTCAAGTTCAAACTTCAGTTATTTCCATCCGATATTGTGAGCCAAAACCAGGTGTGGGTCAAAAACATACTATGTAGGTGCAAATCTTTACATTACACCTAATCTCTGAGTAGGCTTTACTTCTGGTTTTGGCTCATAATGCAGTAACTGATGGAAATAACTGACCAAATAACTGAAATGTGAACTTAGCCTCAGTGAGTTATACTCCAGATTTATCACTGAGAGTCGCAAAACAAGTTGCAAACCCCCTCCAGTAAGAAGTGAACAAAAAAAAGCTGTAGTAACATTTCTAGACAGGAGTGTTAGGAAAGTATAAAGTAAAGAATAAATTTAACAAACAACATTTCATAAATTTGACAAAATGTACACCACCGCAAACTTAATGGGGTTGTCCTCCAGATAGGTCATCAGCATCAGATGGGCCAATTCAGAGCTGCCGATCAGCTGTTTGAAGAGAATGCCACGCTCCATGTGAATGCTGCCTTCTCTTCATTGTTTACCTGCATTGTAATTACTCCTAAGCCACCCTATTCACTTCTAAGAGATGCCTCCTTCCATTCAAGTGTTTAGGAGGGAGGTGTCCCACAGAAGTTAATGGGATGGCTTACTCGTAATTATACCTACTCGCCATCGCAACTGCAGCAGTGAGCAGGTCTAAACAATGAGGAGAAGGCAGCACTCACACGGGGCACAGACTTCTCTTCAAACAGATGATCGTTGGGGGTGCCAGGAGACGGACCATCGCCAATCTAATTTTGTGACCTAGCCTGAGGATAGGTCATCAATATAAATAAAGCGGACAACCCCTTTAAGCTAAACTGGCTTCAAATATTACCCTGATAGGTTCCCTCTATTTGTTTTATCTCTCCAAAATTCAGATCATTACACCTTAACATTTTCGGTTGCAGCTTACCATGACACCTGCTTTTCTTACGCTATGATTTATGGTTTTATTATTAATAAAGGTTACAATTTTACTTGCAAAAGAGATTTTTTACCCAGATGAATCAATGCTTTAATCAATCTGATTTAACACCTTTGATAATGTAACTCTTGGATTTTGCATATGTCCTCAGGCCACACCAACTGTGCATGTTTGTGCCTCCTCCCTGAACCGCAGCTAGACTAATTACACACGCAGTTGGATGGATGCAATTGTATCAAAGTTATGACACCTTTAAAAAACAATGACATTTACAACCACTGGAATAAAATCCTGGTGCTTGTGAAAAAAGAACTAGAATACATCAAATGTAAAACAATAGCAGATGCATTGCATTACAAAAGTAACAAAGCAAGTGGAATGTAAAGTGGTAATTTATAAACATCTAACAGATAAATCCTTCTATACTCGCTAATAAAGGTACTGTGTTAGTTTTACTGCAAGGACATCCTATTTTTTTCACAATAATACCAGCTAGTGAAATCCGAGGTTTATTTGGACATTAAAGGGGTTGTCTCATGTCAGCAAATGGCATTTATCATGTAGAGAAAGTTAATACAAGGCACTTACTAATGTATTATTATCCATATTGCCTCCTTTGCTGGATAGATTCATTTTTCCATCACATTATACACTGCTGTTTCCATAGTTACGACCACTCTGCAACCCAGCAGCGGTGGACATGCTTGCACATTATGAGCACTTCCAATTTCCCGGCCACCAGTGAGGCCAGCGCTTTTTCCTATACTGTGCAGGCATAGCCACCACTGATGGATTGCAGAGTGGTAATGACAATGGAAATGAGCAGTGTATAATTTATACCTGTGAGCTGTGGGCCTGAGGGGGTCTGTCTCCTGCTTTGATGGGTGCAGGATCTTTGCTCCTGACCTGGGGGTTTGCCATCTGCCCTTTCTGTGTGGTCACCTGGTAAAACATTGATGTCAACTGTATCAATGTCACCTGGTAGCTATGTTACCTTGGCAATGTTATGTTGGTACTTTGCCACTCTGTCTATTGTTGTTTTGGTATCCTTGTCTCGGCCTAGTCTTTTTGTGCAGCTCTGCCTGCGATCGCCCTGTATTAATTCCGCATGGTGTCCAGGCATCTGCTTGTCTCTTGTCTGAGCAGCTCTGTCTGTGACCACCATGCATCTGTTCCGCATGGGGTCCAGGCATATGCCTGTCTCCTGTCTGTGCAGCTCTGTCTGTGAGATGTTCTGGGGTCTGTATGACCCTTGGAACATGACACATGCTACATAGAGTACAGAGCAGTGCAGGGTTTTAGTTTCCTTCACCAGAAAGGAAAAACAACCCAGTAAGGTGCCTTCTCACATGGCAAAAACTATGCAAGCCTCTGAAGAGCTGGAGCAGAGGTGCTCAAATTCTTCTGAGTCCATATCCTAGTAGCAAGGCAACTGGTTTTGTCGCTCTGGTAAATATTAGAGTCCTTAAAGGGGCTCTCTGGCCCCTACTTTAAAATTGGCCCTTAAAAGTAACTTGTGGAGGGAAGATGATTGCATTAATACTTACCTCCTGCAGCTTAGGTGTTTCCTCTTCATGGTCACATGACTGCTCCTGCTGTGTTTCCAAGTGTTCCATTCCCTTGTCATCTTCTTTTCTGCTCTGAAGCAGGCTTTCCTAGGTCCCGATGCCTGCACACTAGTACGCATGTTCTGGGGCCGCCGGTCGACTATTCAGTGTACAAGCTTCTGTGTGAAGCCTGTAGTTTACTGACTTATGCTCAACGCAATGTAAAAACTGTGTATAAGTGACAGCATAGTGATCACCCTCTGTGCTTTCGCTATACTGTCACTGGGGGGCACTGTGGATGACACTTTTGAGGAATTGTGGATGGCACCAGGGGCACTGTGGATGGCAATTGGGGATGCTGTGGATGTTACTGTTATGGGGGTGCTATGGATGTCTCTGTTATGGGGGTGATGTAGATGTCACTCTTATGGGAGCTCAGTATGAGTTATAGGGCTCATGCAAACGACCATGATCAGCCTAGGAATCACAGTCCATGTGTCAGCCTCATTTTCCAGGCTGACTGCGGCTTCTCTGACCCAAACTAACTGTATGATAGTAATACAATCAGTCTTTATCTTACCACGTGGTGATTGTAGTTTAATGTGACATTTTGGGGACTAAGTCCCCTTTCTCAAGCATTCATGGTACTTATTCCATATGCTTAAATACCCAGAGGAGCCAAAAGTGTTAACTCCTAAATGGCCAAAAGTACAAATAAATGTTACCTTACCTTTAAATCCAATACATTATTTTAAAATACCATAATAATATCCATGCATATGGAACTGTCCACAAATGAATGGCACGTCTAAATGTATGATATCTATCATTATTATAAGAAAACAGTAAAACTACAGCCTTCATTTAAAGCTTTAGGACTCCAGCTGTCCATTGTTACAAATCCAATACGCTTTATTCAATCTTTTTCAGCATTTCAAAATGCACACAACATATGTGCTACAGGTGTAAACAAATTACCATGTTTTTTTATCTCCACCTAATATGCCCCAATATTCATTGATCACGTCTTTGATGATTTTTAAGTCTATTAAACATAGATATGAACATAAATCTTCATCTTTTTTGTGATTTTTTTTTCTCTACTTTTTACCTCATCTCTTCTTAATTCCTCAACCTCTAGAGCTGTCTGGGTAGTTTCTTTTCATGAATAACCTCTTTCAACAAACTTTTCTATCATCTTTTCAGATTGTAAATCATATTCTGTTTTCATGTCACATATCCTCCTGACGTATGAATTGTCCCCTAGGAGTTCCCTTGAGCACTTGTGGCGCATGATAACTATCCCGTTTCAATAGATTATTCCTGTCCGTTGGCTTTGAAAAAAGGGTAGTCAATATTTAGTTATTATTCCTATCAATTCTCAAGTTTACATCAAGATAATGTATGACTTCTGAGTGTTCTTCTAAAGTGAACTTAAAGGGTTATTCTCATCTCAGACATTGGGGAAACATAACTGGATATGCCTTCCAATGTCTGATAAGTGCGGGTCCCACCTCTGGGACCTGCACCTTTGCTTAGAATGAAGCCCTCAAAATCCCAGAGGGTGCAGAGAGAGCCAAATATTGCTGAGCACTGGCTTGGCTATTTACATCAGCCTCATAGAATTGAAAGGAGAGGTGGCCGTGCTTGCACGGTGTCCCTCCCATTCGTTTCAATGGGACTTCCAAAAATAGCTGAGCGTGCCACTCGGCTATTTTCGGCACTTCCATACAAAGAATGTAAAGAGATAGTGTATGCACGGTGTGCCCTCCAGGTCTTTGCAGGCTCTGTTCTGAGTAGAAGTGCGGGTCCCAGAAGTGGGACCACCTATCAGACATTGGGGGCAATGCCTGGGATAGGAATAACCCTTTAAATTTTTAAAATAATCAATAAACTGATCTTACTGGAATTCACTTTCCCTCCAGAAAACACAGCTACATAACTTAACCACAAAACAACATGGTCAGTATACTCACATCCTGTCACAAACTGTTTCTCATAAGCAGATATATAAGCATGTTAGCATAGCTTGGTGCTACTGGCGATCCCAATGAAGATCCCTACAATTGCCACCAAAACGAAAATCATTTTTAGAGAGCATAACATCCAATAACGACATTAAAAAACACATTTTTCTTTGCTAATTTGAGGATCTTATGATCCTAATTTCATTCTCACTGATGACATTCCTTCATCGTATTAATTAATGTTTAAAGTACAAAAAAAGGACGCCGGTGCTAAGGAAACATTTACTTCTTCAATCCTGTTTAAAAAATTAATTTGTATCTTGCAAACAATTGGGTAACCTCCTGACAAAATTTTGTAAATAAGAATCAACCTAAACTGCTAAAGAATGAAATACATGTTTTCATGAGTTCACACATAGCAGTTCACACTCTGATTTACATCCTTTATCAGTTAAATTCTTATTTACAAAAAAATTGTTAGGAGGTTACCCAATTGTTTGCAAGATACAAATGAATTGTTAAATAGGATTGAAGTAAATGTTTCCTCAGCGTCGGCATCCTTTCTTTGTACTTTAGACATTAATAGTCTTTATAACAACATTCCATGCAATGAATCCATGAGAACATAATTAGGAGAAGATCCTCAGTTTAGCAATAAAAAAAAATTAGTTTGTTTAATGTCTTTATTGGATGCAATTCTCACTAAAATGATTTTCGTTTTGGTGATGAGTACTTCCTGCATTGCAGGGATTTTCAGTGGGATCGCCAGTAGCACCAAGCTATGCTAAAATGCTTATACCTGCTTATGAGGAACAGTTTGTGACAGGATGTGAGTATACTGACCATATTGTTTTGTGGTTAAGTTTTGTACATGATGTCTGTGTTTTGTGGAGGGGAAGTGAATTCCAGTTAGATCAGTTTATTGATTATTTGAATAATTGTCAATCATTAATTAAGTTCACTTTAGAAAAACCTTTAGAAGTCATACACTTCATACATCTTGATGTAGAAGTGAGAATTGCTAGGAATAACAACTAACTATCGACTGCCCTTTTTTCAAAACCAACGGTCAGGAATAATCTTTTGGGACAGGATAATTATGCACCACAAGTGTTCAAGGAAATTCCTCAGGGACAATTCACACGTGTCAGGAGGATGAAAAAATTTATGTACATGTTGAAATGCCCTTGTATGTAGTCCAAACATCTAGGATGGCGAAAATCAGATTGAACGAGCTTTGATCTACTATTAGATTGTTTATAAAGAAAAAAGTTACAAAAAGGTACAAAAAGCATGAAAAATGCAATAGAGTAATATAAAAAAACAACATGAGACCAGTGTAGTGAGACATTTTGCAGAAATGGGTCATAATTAGAGCGCGCGAGCGCAGGGGAGCCGAGCGGTACAGTGCTAGTTTCGAGCACGTTCGCTCATCTCTAGTCATAATGTCTCTGATTTAAAGTGTCTGATTTTGGCGGAGGTTGAAGGGTGGGATGATACATTAAAATCCGGTTGTTACAAAGAAAGGTGTGTTCAATGTTCAGCTTGAAAGCTGCGATTTTAGTGTTTTCTTATAATGATGATTGATGTCATACATTTAGAAGTATTGTCTAATGTCATTCATCTGTGGACAGTTCCATATGTATGGATATTATTATGGTATTTTAAAATAATGTATTAGATTTAAAGGTAAGATAACATTTCTTTGTACTTTTTGGTCATTTATGAGTTAACATTTGTGACTCCTTTGGGTAATTAAAAATATGCAACGAATACATGTATACTTGAGAAAGGTGGTTTGGTCCCTCAAAACGTTGTGTAGCGTGTGCGCACACCAACTTTCCACCGCCATGTGAATGATCTCTTGGCATTGTGGTTGATAAGTTTATTTTATAGACATTGTACCTTTTGGACTTTGCACTTTTTAAGCTTTTCAGCAAGACATTGCACTTTATGAAAGTTAATATACTGAATATTGCTGTTGTCAGTTGTTCAGAAGAAGATGATCATATGCTATTGATGACAATATAAAGTCAATGAAAATATTCTATTTTGGACATATATGTTCTTTGGTCTATGGACTGCCATCTTACTGCATGTGGTGGGTCTCTGTCTACTCTTTCCTGAGAACTTTGATCTGCAGCATCTTCTGGCACTAGGTTTTTTCTTCTGCTCCAGGCATTCTTCGGTAACTGACAGCTGAATCTCAAACAGGATTTGGCTGATGGTACCAAACACCGGAGACATCTTCTCCCACTCCCAATCCCCAGTAGTTGGGCTTCTAACAGCAGAATGAGGAGGTCCTGCCCTAGGTAAAAATCTTAAAAAAAAAAACAATGACCCATTGAAGGTACCAAACACCCAGGAAAATGAGGAGCATTCCACAGGTATGTCTTGCCTGATCCTTGGCGTACTCTCGTTTCCTCCTCTGGAGTGGGTGGAGCTTCAGTGCTGGAAGCATGGATCAAAGATGGACGATTTACCCTTTCTGGTCTGGATAATGGTGTGTTTCCGAGCCTTGACAGCAAATTGGGGTGAGTGTTGACACCCACAAGGAGTCTTTAGTGTGGCTGTAGCTTCCACAGTAAAGAACATTGGTAGCACAGTAAAGTCTCTTTTAGGGTGCCCAAAGCAGCAATACGACCACTGATTTAGTAGGACACAGAGGATTCTGATCAAGTTTGTGATGACAATTTTATATTTGCAGCAAGCCCCTGAGGAGCCAGAACGGAGGATGGGAGTGGTAGTGGTCTTGCTGTCACAGTCAATTAACTGGCTTTCTTTACAACATTGCTCCCTAGGGCTGTGCAGTGAAAAGAGGGCACACTCTTTCTTCCCTTGAGGCACGCCCTGGTTCTGGGGCTCCTGTCTCATGGTAATTAGGGTTTCCGTGGTGTTAAGTGTTTTTATGAGTGCAAGGCAGAGTATGTAGGGTGCATTGGCCGTTGTATGGTCTAGGAGTCAGTACCCTGGCCTGATGTAGAAGAATAAATGCCTCTGTTTTACTGAAGTGCAAAATAGACATAGTGCAACCAATGGTAGCAAAACACAGTTACAAATGTACACAGTGCAATTCTTCCCAGATAAAGATGTATGGATTTTGGCATAGGTGGGAATTATGACCTTCTTCCCTCTCTATTTGTCTCAAGTCTCTTCCAATAGAATCTATGGTGTGCAATAGTACTCTTTCAATGTTCGCTGTAATATCCAATGAGGGATACAGGGTTTTAGAGATACGATAGGACAGGTCATGTCCAGGTATTAAGGAGGACTTAACAGTACCCCTCACTGCAGTAAAGTCTTAACAGCTTGTGGCAGCAGGTTACCTTACTGACTCCAATTCTCTGCCATGCAAAAGTCTCTAATTCTCTATTTCTTCTTACTCCTTCTCTTCTTCTATGGATCATGCAGAGATCTGTGAGTCTCTGTAGCTTTTTGGGCCACAGGGAGCACAATGCACAGCTTCCTCTCCTTTCTAAATTCTCCCTATCACTCCCTACAGCTAGCGGTGGAGCCATTCCACACCTAACCTACAAGGACTGAGCCAGGATTGTTAACTTTGGCTCTGCCATCTATAACTGGTTATAATGGGTGGAATACATTGCATGACATAACATTATATAACATAATGAAATAAAGTATTTGCAGATACCCCCATCCACGATAACTGTCGAGCGTCCAGTGTCGCCATGTAGCCGTAGCCTATAGATTTCCCCCATGTTATCCTGTGCGGCTGAAAAGTGTCAATCCCTGCCCTATGTTCCTCTGCAGATTAACATTCTTCTGCATAAATAATGATGTGATGCGGCTTTTCTGAGGCAGAATGTCTCCACTCAGTTCAATGGGAGATGTAATCTGCACAGAAATCTGCATCCTAATCCGCACATTCACAATGGGCATGGTTGAGCTCCTGAAACGTTGCTCCTTACTAGCCTCATTTGCATATACGTATATAAAATTGTTTTCTTACTCAATAAAAGTATTCATGAATATTGCGGACGTGCTAGTGGCAATCTAGCAGCACATGTACACAGCTCTATATGCTAAAACTAGCTGACAGAATCCCTTTAAGCAGAGACAACTAGATGAGGAGAACAGAAAATGGCATCTATTGATGACCACCACAGAGGGACAGCTTTTGGGGCAATATATGGTTATGATTATATGGTGCCGCACTGTGGTATATGGTACTGATGGGACGGTATTTTGCGCTATGGTATTGCTGACCCTGCCTACTTGTGTTGCCCGCCTTCTGTCAGTTTGGACGCATCAACAACATGGGGCCACTTTTAGTTTTTTTTTTTTCCAGGGCCACTTTAGGTTCCAGTCCGCTCCTGGTTATATTGTTGTTTTTAGTGTTAATTGTTTTTTATTAAAGATTTTCATGTATATAAGACATGCAATACAGGGTATTACAAAAATGAACATAAGAAAAAAACATAAACGGAGAAATAAGAAAATAAGTAACATCATACATCAGATATCACTTAACATAGCGTCTATCATGTTGCACACCTACATGACATGTTGAGATACCACTTTGTATACAATGAAGTAATGAGATTACCAAACGCCCTCTGGCAAGGGGGTAGCAAATCTACATGATAACCACGGGATCCACTGATTATGGGTTTTGATCCTGGATCGCAAAGATGGTGCATAAGAAAGCTCGCATTGCATATGAAAATTAAGTAATTGGGCCACTTCAGGAACCTTAGGCATATACGGGAGTTTCCAATTCCTGGTTGTTATCTTCCTAGTAACTGTAAGAATGTGGGCAACCACCCATCTGAGTTCCAAGGGGATGTTTTCTATTCCTATATTTAGTATCGCTAATTCTGGAATTAGTACTATGTTCAACTCTGTGACTTCAGTAATTAAGTCTGAGATATTACTCCATAATGCCGTTACAGATGGGCAAAACCACCACATATGGGAGAGCGTGCCCCTACCTCCACATAGTCCCCAACAGAGTGGAGAGTATGTGGGAGAGAAATGTGCTATTCGATCAGGGGTCAAGTACCATCTTAACTGTATCTTCCTATTCTGTTCAGTGTGGTTTATGCATTTAGAGGCAGTGGGTTCAGTTTACAAACCTTTTGAGTATGAAGGTCATGTGAGGGAGTATTGAGAAAATTCTTGATCTGTAGATATTGAAAAAATACCCTGTTGGGGAGGCCAAACATCAAATGCAGGGACTCAAAATCCATAAGTTTCTGATCTTTATACAGTTGGCCTATAGTAAGAATACCTTTTTCTATCCAGACAGTTAGAGATAGGTTAGGGATTAGGTATTCCAAGGTCATAATTGGAAGGTCAGATCTTCTCAGGTCTAGATATTTGCTAGAGTGTAGGAGGTGCTGCCATGCGAAGATGGAAGCATGCATAGTGTCCAGGAAGGAAGAGGTGTTTGGCCTACCCAGGGCATATGCTGCTAACAGAGTCTTCAGGGATTTTCTCTTCACAAAATGTTCCTCTATTTGAATCCATTTTTGCGGGCTAGCAGGTAGCCACCATTCTCTAACCTGCTCTCCTAAGCTGGCAATGTAATACTTGTAAATGTTTGGGACCCCTAATCCACCACCTTTTAAAAGAGGATATAAAGAAGTAGCATTGACTCTGGGGCGTTTATCTCCCCATATAAACTGTTGCAAAGAGGATTGTAGCTTTTGAATGTATTGTTTGGGTATTTTTAGAGGAATGCACCGAAAACGGTACAACATTTTTGGTAGAATTAACATCTTTACTGCATTTATCCTTGCGATCCAAGACAAATATAGAGAGGAGTACTTAAGGTAGTCCTTTCTCAGTTCTTCAGTCAAAGCATTAAAGTTGAGAGGAATCACTCTTTTAAGAGTTGAGGGTAGTAGGATTCCTAGGTAGGTGATATGATCATCGGTCCACTGAAATCTAAACCGCTGCTGGATGTGATGTCTGGCTTCAGAATGGAGATATAAGGGGAGAATGCTAGCTTTAGAGACATTCAATTTATAGTAGGACACATCAGAGAACTGTTGAAGGATATTTGTAGCTGCCCCCAAGGAATTGAGAGGATCTGTTAGTGATAATATAAAATCATCATCAGCATATAATCCGATGACATGTGACTGATTTCCTTCTTGAATACCAGTGATTTGGGGGGAGGACCTAAGCATCTCCCATACCTCCCAACTTTGTAAACAGAGAAAGAGGGACAAATTGTGCGGTACACAAAGCGCGCCGCTGAAAATTACTCCGCCAAAAACATAACTATACACCAAATCCCACCCAGTCCCCTTACTGTCCCACATAGTAATTATTCCCCAGTTATGTGTCCCCAGTAAAATGCCCAGTTATGTGCCCCCAGGAATATGAACAGCTGTGCCCCCCCAGGAATATGCCCAGCTGTGTCCCCAGTAATATGGCTAGCTATACGCCCCCCCCCTATAATATGCCCAGTTATGTGCCCCCAGTAGTATGCCCAGCTGTGCCCCCATTAATACGCCCAGTTATGTGCCCCCAATAATATGACCAGCTGTGCCCCCCAGTAATATGCCCAGATGTGTCCCCAGTAATATGCTCAGCTATGTGCCCCCCTATAATATGCCCACATTGTGCTCCCCAGCACATTGTGCTCGCCCAGACCGAAGGTGTGGAGAGAGGAAGGTGGTACGTAGAGCCTGCAGGCGGAGACGGGAGGGAGAGTGGATGAAGCAGCGAGCCGATGTCGGCTCTCTGCTTCATCACCATACAGGCAACTGTCCTATGGACGCAGGGACAGCTGCCAGAGACCGGGACATACCTCCCCCGTACCGGGACAGCGGGACAGCCACTGCAATCCGGGACAGTCCCGCTGGATCCGGGACCGTTGGGAGGTATGATCTCCGTCAGTGGTTCCATTATCAATGTAAACACCAGGGGGGACAGCAGGCACCCCTGTCTAGTCCCGTTAGTGATACAAAACGGGGAGGAAAGAAAGCCAGAGGCCAACACCCTTTCAGAGGGAGAAGAATAAAGACCCATAATAGCAGTGAGTATATTTTGCCGAAATCCAAACTTGCGGAGAACCTGTTCCAAGAACCCCCAGTGGACTTGGTCAAAAGCTTTCTCCGCGTCAAGGGAAACAAGAATCGTGGGGGTTCTGGAGAGTTCTGCTACCTAGAGCAAGTTTAATATTCTCCTAGTTCCATCCCTACATTGTCGTCGGGCTACAAATCCGACCTGGTCTGTTGCTATTAGTGATGGCAAAGCATTATTGAGATGTGTGGCAATAACTTAAGCATACAATTTCAAATCAACATTTAACAATGAAATTGGGCGGAAATTAGCTGGATTATTGGCCGGCTTACCAGGTTTTGGCAGCGTGACCACTGCACATAAAGAGATTGAATAACCGGGTCAAATAAGCAAGCAATTCTAGATACAATGTTTTATAATAATCAGCCATATACCCATCAGGGCCTGGAGCCTTATTTGGTTTAGATGCTAATATAGCCTTTTGAATTTCTTTAGAGGTAATAGGGCTGTTGAGAGCTTCCACTTCTCCCAACGAAAGAGAAGGCAAAGAGACATACTGTAAGAAAGCTTCATTAGAAGCTGTTGTAGGTTGAGTAGTGTTACTATCCTCCTTAATGTTATACAGGGTGGAATAATAAGATGCAAAAGCATCGGCTATCTGCTGGGGATGAGTGACTGTGGATGCATCAGTTAGAATCAGTGACTCAATCTTAGTAGCAGCTGCTCTACGGATAAGACATTTGGCTAGAAGGACTCCTGCCCTGTCCCCCATCAGGTACAGGTTGGCCCTCAGTTTCCGCATGGCATGTTCATGTCTGTATAACAACAATGCTCTTAATTGAGAACGCAGTGACAGTAACTGCTGCTGCAAGGAGACAGCTGGAGATACCCTAAATTCTGTTTCCAAAGCTGATATTTTAGTTGTAATCTGGGTCAGTTGTTGTTCCCTACTTTTTTTAAGCCTGGAGGCCTCTTTTAACAGAAGACCCCTCATATGAGAGCACCAAAGGGTTGACACAGAAATATCACTATTATCATTGAAAGCATAAAAAGTGCGCATTTCAGCTACAAGCCTATCCACCCCCTCCTTACTGCCCAGTAAAAAAGGTTTTAAGGCCCTTTTAGACGGGCCGATTATTCTCCCTGCCCGAGCGCCGATCAGCGATATCGGCGCTCGGGCAGGGAGCCTTTACACGGCCCGACGAATCGAGCGCCGGGCCGCACGAGTGATCGCTGTATCGCTCGTGCGGCCGGGAAGCTCCATGCTGTCAGGCGCACATCGCCTGTTTACACAGGGCGATGTGCGCCCGACAGATTGGATCTTTTGGTTTCTACAAAAGATCCAATCAGCCGACGAACGAGCGTTTTGCTCGTTCGTCGGCTGATTAGGGCCACTTTTACACGGGCCGATTATCGGCACTGGCGTTCCTAGGAACGATTTTTCGGCCGATAATCGGCCCGTGTAAAAGGACCTTAAGTCTCCACGTAGGGAGAGGGGGTCTAGGAAGACCAGTATTAACCGTTAAGCTGATGGGCGCATGATCCAACCATGTAATGCTCCCAATTCCTGATTCAGAGACACTGAACAACAGATCCCTGGAAACCAGAAAGTAATCTAGACGTGATTGAGATAAGTGTACAGATAAAAGGGGTACTATCTCTCCTTAGGGGAGAGAGCGCTTTAATCGGCAGTAAAGGTCCTTTTACACGGGCCGATTATCGGCCGAAAAATCGTTCCTAGGAACGCTAGTGCCGATAATCGGCCCGTGTAAAAGTGGCCCTAATCAGCCGACGAACGAGCAAAACGCTCGTTCGTCGGCTGATTGGATCTTTTGTAGAAACCAAAAGATCCAATCTGTCGGGCGCACATCGCCCTGTGTAAACAGGCGATGTGCGCCTGACAGTATGGAGCTTCCCGGCCGCACGAGCGATACAGCGATCACTCGTGCGGCCGGCGCTCGATTCGTCGGGCCGTGTAAAGGCTCCCTGCCCGAGCGCCGATATCGCTGATCGGCGCTCGGGCAGGGAGAATAATCGGCCCGTCTAAAAGGGCCTTAAGTCCAGGAGATAATGGGGTTACCTGCCCAACAGGACTCGGGCACCTAGTGCTCCACACCGCTCCACATAACACTTGTGTGATCACGCTGTACTTACCTGTTTGCTTACAACGGCATTATTGGGTTCCTAATGATACTAATCGTAGAAACGGGTCGAGCCATAAGTAATTTAGCCATCAGTTACAGAGTTTCCAGTGTAGAATCAACTCAGTGCAATCCCTCCTCTGTCCGGGCCAGTGGGGAGTAGTTTTGGGCGCTCCTGAGATTGGAGCTTTCTCATACCCCCAACGGCTGTAACTTGGACGGGGTGTGGGGATGCATTATTCTGGCAGGACAGTGATTTCCCTACCACTTTTATAGACCTTTGAGCCATAAGAATTGGTGCCTCGGTCATAGGCTTTAGATTCAGTGCCATCCTTCTTCGCCTGGGCCTGTGGGGAGTAGTTTTGAGCGCTCCTTTGTTCGGAGCATGTCTCATACCTCCATAGGCTGTAACATGGACGGTGTGTTGGGATGTAGGGGCTAGGCAGGGCACTGACCTTTCTACCATTTTAGGAGACTCCAGTATAAAGCCGGTTCTTTGGGGGGGCTTTGACTGTATATGTCTATAGGCCCGTCATTCTGGTAACTAAAACTAACCTTTGGGTACTATCTTTGCCTGCCCCATCCACCCTTATTTGTGACAAGTTGAGAGGTGTTTGTAAATTGATGGAATATACGCAACAGATCCATCATACCTCTCTACCCATCTTGTCAACTATTGTGAGTATAGCTGTGTACTTCTTAGAGACGATACCGGGCCCTGGGCCCATTTGTGGCATTATCCGTTATTGGCCATGTTGCAGGCCATCTTGGGGTTCCCAGTATAGTTAGTGTCTCTTTTTAGCTCTCAGACCAGTCAACAATTTGGGCATTAATTTGCTTTAGCCTTTTTTGTGTTTATGGCGTTGGTCTGGAGCATGTAGTTTCTCTTTTTGTGTTTATTGTGATTATTTTGCCTATACGCTCTGGGATGTTTTGTCTTCTTTTAATATTAATTCAATAGAGCATTATTATTTTTGTTTTAGCGTCTATTATAGGCAGTGATATTCACCCAGTGAGATAAACAGTGTTCCTTGCATGCAGAGTTGAAGAACTTGAAACAGATTAAACTTTTTCCCATTCAGTGGCCACTTTGTCCGGTCTAGTAGAGGCGTCTACGTGCGACTTGGGTACGGTGGAGATGAGGCCCCAGGAGTGCAATATAGAATGAGTTGCTTGTAGCAATCTGCAGGTATGAAGGATGCCATTATGGTAAATCAACAGTTTCACCGGGAACCCCCATCTATAGCGAATGTTCTTCTCCTGGAGAACCTTAGTAGCCGGAGCAAACTCTTTACATTTAGCCAATGTGCTAGCCAATAGGTCAGGGTACACCGAAATCCCAGTAAACAGCTCTAATGGAGCATTCTTTGATGGAGCATTCTCACTACGTTTTCGGAGGAAGGCATCCTTAATATGGTAAAAATTAATTGTAGCCAGCACATCTCTTGGATTTCGCGGGTCAAGACCCGAGGGCTGTGGGATCCTATGAATACGATCGACTGTAAGGTCTAGCTCAGTTGCCACAGGAACAACAGATTTTATAAGTTCCTTCAATAAGCCCTCAAGGGCATCTGGAGCCACCGATTCGGGTATTCCCCAGAGACAGACATTATTCTGCCTATTGCGGTCTTCCATATCTTGAATTTTTGTGACTAGTCTTGTGCATTCTTCCTCTAATGCTTCATGTGCGTCTATGATGGAATTGTGCGAGGCGCCAAACTCCGCCATTTTGCCTTCCACATGAGTGGTTCGGTCCCCTAAGGCTTGTAAGTCTCTTTTAATTTCTCTGACCATACCTTGCATATCTTTGTATAGGGAGGTTCGGAGGGAGTCCAACAAGTGTCTCTTAGTATGCTCAGAGAGTGGTTGGGATGAGGGTGACACATAGAGTTCTTCCACTTGGTCTGAGTGGAAGAACTCTATGTGTGCGCTGAGGAACGTGCAGGAGTCTGGTCTGCTGCTAGGCCTCTGGCTGGGGGAGTCTCCTTATTAAAGAATTCCGTCAGTTTGGAGGGAGCAGCACGCTTCTTTAGCTTCCCCATTGTGACGAAGACTGGATAGGCACTGGATCTCTCACTTCAAGAGTTTGGTTTGGCCGAGGTGAGCTGAGGTACGGGTGTTACGAGCGGAGTGAGCAGATCAAGCGACCTGCGCCATTGCATGCAGGCAATGCCCCTTATATTGTTGTTTTTATTAAATCCTAATTACACAATGCAGCTAAAAAAGGAAAAAATATATTTTTACCTGCATTACTGCAGCCATCGTTTTCTATATAAATGAATCTGGGAAGAATATCCTAGAACAGTTTTTTTTTTCTTTAAAGCCATGTTCGAAGCAAAAAAAAAAAAAGGAAAAGAAAAAAAGAAAAGAAAATGTTAAAATATTAGCAAAGAAAATCCATTCATGATGGCATTTACTTGAGAAGTGCTTGCAAATGGTCTGTATCCTTTGTTATAATCATGTTAGCTTTATGCGTATTGAATGTGAAGAATAGCACTTTACTACTATGTTCAGCTGCACACTGTAAGACGCATTTATCTCTGATGTACTAGTGGAGAATACTAGTGATTTGTATGGTATATTTACAGCATATTTTATGGATCAGAGTCTATAGCAGGGTAAACAGAGTGTGGTATTACCATATGTGAAAGGAAGAAAACGTATTTGATGAATGTCCTTTTTGCTTGACTTGACGTATGTGTCACCTGGCGTGCTAACAGGCTGGTGTGTATTTAGTATTGAGCAGCTGCTAACTACAAGTCTGGAAGGTGTAAATACAACTAATTCCCATTAAGGAAGTCTCATCAGACAGGGAAAGATGGCAAAAGTGTTAGCCTATTTTAATGAATTTTCTGCTTTAGTGTTAATTTTAGTGACAATTTAGAAGTAGGTTCTAACATAATACACTACATAGCCCATATTATATAGGCTTGACTATCACAGCAATTTAAGCTTTTTTATTTTTTTATTTTTTTATTTTTTTGAGGGGGGCACTGGGTTACAAAGGGATTCTAACAAGTGACTTTGAATAGGCCAGGGTATTAGGTCTATGTCTTCGTATATTTTAGCATTTAATCATCTTTCACGGGAAAGGATGGCTTTAAACTCTGAAATACTGTCCCATACCATTCTTTCTTTTAAACCCTTCCCGACACTGTTATTTTTCACCTTCCTGACAAAGCCTATTTTTGCAAATGAGGTGTCACTTTATGTGGTAATGACTTTATAATACTTTTACTTATCCAACTGATTCTAAGAATGTTTTCTAGTGACACACTGTAGTTCATGTAAGTGGTAAATTTGGGTCGATAAGTTTTGAATATATTTATAAAATAATTCAAAATCTCCAGAAAATTTGGAAAAATTTTCTAGTTTCTAAATTTGAATTTCTCTATTTTTAAGACAAGGTGTGACACCTCAGAAAATAGTTAATAAACATTCACCATATTTGAACTTTATTTTTTCATAATTTTGTAAATGTCATTTTATGTTTTTTTTAGGACGTTAGAAGGCTTAGAATTTATGAACAAGTTTCCAAAATTTCAAGAAAATTTCCAAAACAGACTTATTTAAGGACTAGAGATGAGCGAACGTGCTCGTAACGAGCACTGTACCGCTCGGCTCCCCTGCGCTCGCATGGGCGCAGGCAGCCGCTTCCGTCCTCCTCACCCAACGGAAGCGGCTGCCTGCGCCCATGCGAGCGCAGGGGAGCCGAGCGGTACAGTGCTCGTTACGAGCACGTTCGCTCATCTCTATTAAGGACCAATTCTGTTATGAAGTCTCTTTCAGGGGCTTACATAATATAATCTATCCATAATTGTCCCAATTTTAGAAACTACAATCCTAACATTATTCAAAACTGATTTTACAAACTTAGTTAACCCTTTAGCTTGATTTTATGCACATGAACACAATATCTCATGCATTTGGGTGAGAATGAATTTTGTATAGAGTTTGTGTCTTTATGATCTGTTAGACTATTTCTAAGTGATTTAACCTCTCAAGCATTTCTTGGTCTGAGCCTCTCTCTTTTACTACATTGCTACTTCTCATTTTACTACACATTGTACATACACAAAACTTGAATCACATTATACCCCATACTCAAATATATTTTCTTAAAGTAAACATCTGGCAAAATGTGAAATTTACATTCTACACCCTTTAAATGCCAATTATTTACATTCATGGGTGTCTTAAAGACAATCTGTCACCAGAAAATTGACAGTTAAACCAGGTACAATGCTTTATAGGGCTAGTTTAACTGAATGTAATGATACCTTTCACATGCAAATGACCAAGCCACTCTGTGCACCCCTGGTCCTCTCACCTTCTTTTGCTAGCCCCCTCTCTATGTTCATTGACAGGACCAGGCAAGATAACTATGTATTAACCTGGCCATGCCAACCAAGAAGGAGAAGGAGTTGCTGGCAGAGAAAGCAGGAAAAGCAAGGGTGCACACAGTGGCTTGGGCCTGCCATCGGTGAACTTAACAGGTTGAACAGTCAATTTTCTAGCGATGGACTCCCTTGAAAGCCATTTTGTAAGAATATGTAAATTTTTTTACAGTTTAAATGGATTAACCTTTAAATCCAGAGTGATTTCCCTTTTTGTGTTTTCATTTTATACTCTCTATGTTTCCCAAGCCATAATCTTTTTTTATTTTTCCATTTACATAGCTGTATGAGGGCGTGTTATTTCTGGGACAAGCTGTACACTGTTTAATATTGCATATAAAGTAGTGGGAAACTGGGGGTGAAATTGGAGTGTAATTTGGAAAAAAAAACAATTCCATCATAGTTTTATGAATTTTGTTTTTATGGTGTTCCCTATGCAGTAAAACGACCTGTGCCCTTCATTCTCTGGGTCAGTATGATTACAGCAATACCACATATGTATTTTTTCTTGTGTTTTAATACTGGAAAAAAACCCTCACATTTACAAAACCTTACATGGAAAACATACATTTTTTCTTTTAAATACTGAAAAAAAATTGTTTGGAAAAAATACATTTTTTATTTTCATTACCATGTTGTGACCCCATAACATTTTTTATAGTTATGTCTAAGGATCAGTGTGAGTGCTATTTTTAAGCAATCTGTAGTTTTGGAGTGTGTATGACTTTTTAAAAATCACTTTTTATTACTTTTTTTTGGGGAAGTGAAGCAATGGAAAAATGGCAATTTGACCTCTTTTATTTTATTTTTCTGGTATGACGTTTACCGTACAGGTTAAATACGATTATATTTTAAAAGTGCGACTGTCTTGGGACATGGCAATGCCTATCTTTATTTTTTTTATTGTTTATTTTTATTATGGGGGAAAGGGGTTGATTTGAATTTCTATATATGTTTATATATTTTAAGAACTTTGGGCATCATTTATTAAAGTTTTTACGCCACTTTTTGGCATATTTATGTCGCAGATTTTGTCACAAAGGTGTTTTGCAGCAAAATCTGCAACTTTTTCCCTGTCACTTCACTTTTACAAAGTGGTGAAAAAGGGTGTGTGGCATGGGCAGGGAAGAGGGCAGGCCGGAAGGCCCTTCTCATTCATCATTTTTCATCCCAGGTGTGGAAAATAATCTTAAACTACGCCAGCAAGGGAACTGGCATAGATTAAAGCATATGGAAAGCTAATAAAAGTATGGCAGCACAACATTTCCCATACAAACAATAGAACTGAGAAATGGGGATCATTCTAAATTAAAGTGGTATTATACCTACTATAAATGAAAAAATAGAAGCTCTTTGCACACATTTTTGATCAAACGTGTGTCGGACCCATCTACCAGGCGTCAAGGTGGCTGTTTGTATGTGAAATGTTGTGCTGCCATACTTTTATTAGCTTTCTGTATGCTCGCTTTATGGATATGCACCTGTGACTATGAATGTGCTAGTCTAAATTTTCTTGTAGTATATATTGAGGGTAGTGGCCTCTTTTAGACTGAGCAACGCCCATCTGCCTGGGGCTTCTCAGTAGAGTATAAATGTAGCTGGTTCCTACACCACCCTGAACATTGTAGGCTTAGGATAGCCCTAGGAGAGGTAGTTCTGTTAGTATTAGGTACCCATCTGCAGAAGCTACCTTGACGCCTGGTAGATGCACCTAACACACGTTTGATCAAAAATGTGTGCAAAGAGTTTCTATTTTGTTCATTTATAGTAGGTATAATACCACTTTAATTTAGAATTATCCCCATTCCTTAGTTCTATTGTTTGTATGTGAAATGTTGTGCTGCCATACTTTTATTAGCTTTCCATATGCTTTAATCTATGCCAGTTCTTATAGATTAAAGCATGTTGCATGGACAGTGGTAGCAAGCCCCAAAGTTGTGTAGAGGCCATGTTTCTATATAACTTTGGCGCTTCCACTGGCAGCACAGAGGGATTAAGACCAGCATCTAAATCGCCGGTCTTAATAAATGTTCCCCTTTTTTAAATTCTATTTTTTTTAGCTTTTTTGAGCTTGAATACGCGATCTTCAGATCACTTCTCCCTTACAGTGCAATGAATTAGCTTTGCAGTATATAGAAAATTTGCGATGCTCTTATGGAGCCCTGCCATCTGCAAGCCTCCCTAAGAACTACAGCTGTGTTAGCCTGGGCTCCAGAATATTACAGAGAATGAACGGCTTCCCTGATTTCTATAACCGCTTGTGCCAGAAGTGCAGCACTCCTGGGGAAAACTGCCACGGGATCTGAGGGGTTAAATATCTGTGAGTGGCACTATTGTGCTCACAAGCAGGTGCCATCTTTAAAGACCGCACCAACGCCGTACATGTATGGAGCTGGTCATCAAGGGGTTAAAGAGCATAAAAATGGGTGTTTGCTGACCCAAGCAGGGATATTGCAACGCATCACCTCCTAAACCTAGAATTTAAATTTGTGCAGGTTCATACCCTTCATATCAATATACAAATATGTTTACAAAAACATCAAAACTGAAAAATCCAAAAATCTGCAAGATCCAAATGCCAGTGAACATATATAATTACATAGTTCATAAATCTGAAAAAGGACACTGGTCTATCTAGTCCAACCCATGATCTAATTGTGTTGATCCAAAGGAAGGCAAAAGCCCCACATGGTGTGGCTGCCAAGTGCCACATGTAACAGCAAAAATTACTTCTTGTTTCCAAATACGGCCATCAGTATAAATCCCTGAACCAACTGCCCATCTCCAGATAAGGGGTACATATAGTTACATGAACTCTCCATGTCTTGTGCTTTTAGGAGAAGAATCATTTACTGCTTCTTAAAAGTCCTCTTTCATAACAGTGGTTGATGCCTGGATCCACCTGACCCAAATCAGCACCACCATCCATCCTCTGAGGGTGCTGCCACACATTCATGTTTTTTTCTATGCAGTTTTTGAAGCCAAAACCAGAAGTGGATTGAAATAAGTGAAGAAGTTGTATCTGTCCTTAATGGGCAGGAAAATATTTCTGATAATGGGCTGGATTTAGCCATATACAATATTTTTCATGGGCTAAGCCATTTAATGATTGTCATGTGTATTTGTTTTTCTCACCTGAATTTACTTTTTGAAAAAAATAAAAAATAAAAGACTACATATTGAGACCTGTTGTGTTGTTTTTTTTATTGTCACCAGAGGTATAGAAATTGGAGAGGATGGTACAAATGTTATTTAGGTCCTAAACAACTACAAATTAAAGGAGGGTGCCCTTTTTTCTTGGACTGTTTATTTGCAGTGTCTCCGCAGTGTGTGAGTAGCCAATGTGGTCTTGCGATGTTACCACTTTTCTAGTGCAATAGCATGTTTGACATTGTTTTTCTCTTGTGTCACTGGCAGGGGCATAGCTAAAGGCTCATGGGCACTGGTGCAAGAGATCATCTTGCCCCCCCCTTCCCTCAGTGCTTTGAGGCAAGTGGCAGGGAAGCGCATAGCCTTCCTGCTCCCTGAGGCAAAAACTGAAATGTCACCCCTTCCCCACCATGCCAAATTCTTGATCTAACCCCTTCTCTCCATCTAGAGGTGTAACTTGAATATTCTGGGCCCCAGTGCAAAATCTATGACAGAGCCCTCCCAGCATGCACTTTCTATACCAGTGTCTTCTTATGCGGCACAAGGGTCTTTGGGCCCCCTCAGGTTCATGGGCCGGTAGCAACTGCTACCTCTGCACCCCTATAGCTATGCCCTTGGTCAATAGAATAGGAGTTCAAGGAGTTTCCCAGCGAGTGCTATAGCATCTGATGGCTTGTTTCCACTATAGCATCTACATAAGAGAGTGGATGTGCTTGGAAGAAACAGGCAGCGTTAGAGAGTTTGTGGTTGTGTAAGTACACTAAACTTTCTATCCAGGCAGATGGACATCTTTATAATCATGCTAAAATTGCATATAATACTCAAGGGAAGGGAAGAATAAGTGAAAAGAAATGGAAAGGAATTTGTTAGCGAACATTAAAATAGTGTGTATATGCAGAAACATCCCTTATATGTCTGATGTCAGAAGTGACGCTGATTCTAGCACTTGAAATAGATTTTATACAGCCAATAATGTGTAATGTGTTCATTGATGATAGTAGCAAGCATGCAATCTGTTAGTTCAAGATGTGTATTATCTTGTGATCTTGTGATGTGAGTTTAGCACCTGACTTCTCTACAAGTTGCTAAGAATAAACCAACTGTGAACATAAAAATATCATAAGAAAGACTCAAGTACAGGGGCGGACATACTGCCTGTGCAGCCAGTTCAGCTGCACAGGGGCCCAGAGTGGGAGGGGGCAGCTGATTGTAATGGTGAAGCAGGGCCGCCTGCTTCACCATTCATTACTCCATCCAGAACGTAGAAAGGGCCCCCTGGCAACCTGTCTCGCCATCTTACTTCAGTCTGCCGTGGCCCCGCCTCCTTACAGCCTGTGGACAGCGTCATGAAGCGTTTTAAATGAGCTCAGCCAGGCCTGTACTGAGCCACTTCACTGTCGGTAGGTAGCTCCGCCTCCCGTTTAGCGATACTATCTCCGCCCCTTTCTATAGCGCCACCCATGACTGGTCCTCAGCTAGCTGTTCAGCACCTCAGACTTGGTGCTGAATGAGTGAGGCCTGCAGCAAGCCAGCAACCAGGAGGAAGTGAGTGACAACTGGAGGAGGTCTGTGTGCCCACTATCCCTGCCAGGCCCTCCTGTGACTGTCCCTGAGGTTGCATTCACACAACCTTGCCGTGTTTTGCGGTCCGCAAATCGCAGGTCCGCAAAACAAGGATGCCCTTGTGCATTCCGTGACCCATTATAGAAACGCCTATACTTCTCCGCAGTTGCGGACAAGAATAGGACATGCTCTATCTTTTTTGTGGGGCCACTGAATGGAACAACGGATACGGACAAAATTGCGGAACAGATGCGCCACCATTCATACAGTCGTGTGAATGAGCCCTTACCCACACACTGTGAGGATACATTCACAATATCAAATGTATTTTACGGTCTGCATATTGGCAAGATATGGATGCGGTCCATGTGCCATCCACATATTTTTGCAGAGCCATTGACCTAAATGGGTCTGCAGTCCACATTTTGCACAGAAGTTTAGGGCATGTCACATCTTCTGTCTTGTGCAGAACGGACATACGGAGGCAGATACATAGAAGTCATTTGCTTTCCGCATCCGTATGTCTGTTCCACAAAGGATAGAAAATGTGACATGTCATATACTGCTCCGCAACATGCAGACAGTTAATGGGTCTGCAGAAGAATGCAGATGGCACATGTATAGCATCTGTAATTAGCAGATCACAAAATACATATGGTCTGGGTTGTGTAAATGGGTTAAAAGTGTTGCCCTGATGCTCAGGGGGTCATTTATTAAGGGGCTTTAGACGCTGTTCTTAATAAGCCCCATCACTGGCGGTAGATCCGCTGAAGTTATGAAGAGGCACCGGCCTCTACATAACTTTGGTGCATCCAGCTCCAGTTCTAAATGTAATAAAAACCTCCTTTCTTACGTTTAGACCATTTTCTACACCTAAACCAGGCGTAGAAAATGGTAAAGGAGACGGGCCTACCGACCACTCCCCGCCCACGCCACAACCACTTTTATAGACCTGGCGTGAGCGGGGAGAAGTCACAGATTGCAGCACAACTAACTGTTGCGCCGCAATCTGTATCTGAAATATGCCTAATATAGGGATATTTCAGGATAATAAATGACCCCCTCAGTTTCTCCTACTGAGCAGACATGGAGAGACAGCAAGAACATTTCCGACATCCAGCAATTATCAAATCACAAGGGACTATGCACGATACTTGCTGAGCGTCGCATGTCTGGGAGTCGTTGCCATGTCTGGTGTCGGCAAATGGAATGCACTGGTGTCCCTCCACGTGTCATGTTGGCGGGGGGGCCCAGGCATATTCCTTGCACAGGGGCCCTCTGCTGTCTGTCTGCCCCTGCTCAAGTAAATACTACAGGAGCAGGAAGTGCAGACGTCTACTATGTGTCCATTTCTTTCCTTGTCCAAAGTTACAATAGCTGTCACTACACCTCTTGTCAGTCTTATGCCACTTACGCAGTATAAGGATGTGAATGAGTGTATTTCAATATCCACAAAACAATATTGTGCCTGCAAAGAATCTACTTGTGTGCACCACATTTATCTGCCTTGTGTCAGTTTTTAAAGGGCCATTTAATGTAGAAATGAATGAAAAGAACACATTAACAATACTATGTATTGGTTAGAATACAAATATTTCTGAAAACATTTGTAGAAATGTAGGCAATACAGTGGTATATTTTTATAGTGTAACTGTCATTCTTTTTTTTATTTGTGTAATATATAGGGGCAGTGATGCTTACCATTTTTGTAATATACTTTAATTACTGAAATCATACTTTTTTACCAGAAAATTAGCCCATTTTGAGCCTTAGCAACGCTCCTTTGTCTTCTGTTTACATAACTGTGGATATTTGCTCAACACTGACTGTATAATGTAAACAGAAGACAGAGGAGCGTTGCTAAGACTCAAAATGGGCCTCTTTACAGCTAATTTTCTAATAGAAATGTATCATTTCAATAATTAAAGTATATTACAAGAATGTTTAGTATCACTGCCCCTACACATTACAAAATAAAAAAAAGAATGACAGTTACACTTTAAGCACAGTCGCCTTGCTGCATTAAGGGCAACATCCGTATGGATTGTCTTCTCTTTAGGTTTACATAGATTCCTCTAGTATGAGTGTGTCTGAAAAAGCACATATGTAATGATAGAGAGTAATAGAATGATCTTAGAGATTAAGGGCCCTATTACACTGTGATATTTGGGCAGGACCAGCACTGATAGACTATAAACACGTCCATCGACACTCATTGGCATCGGCCTATTACATGGCCAATGCAAAGAGAATGTGGGAGAAACAATGGCTACTGCAGTCATTCCTCCCTCATTCAGTTCTCATGATAATTGACAGTACATCCCTGACGACACAACGAGATGTGCTGTCCAAAAATCGTGTATATTTCATCCTGATGAAAGATGCAAATCAGCCGACAAACCAGCATTTGCTCATTTATCGGCTGATTTGTGGTGCGATTATACAGGCCAATTATTGGAACTAGAGAAGGCTTGTTCCTGATAATTGGCCCAAAAATCACTTGGTCTAATAGGGTCCTTTTACAAAGGGTGTAAATGAGCACCGACTGACACTATAGCATGTCCACTGGTGTTTGTTTCACACGTTTAAATGTCATGCTGTATATGAACAAATGATCATTAGTATGCTCGCCCATCCCAGTACAGTTTGCATATTGTTCTGTTACATGGGGATGTGCCGCCTAGAAATTATCACTTTGCAAATGAACTTTCTTCTGAACATCTGTTTGGATCGTCATCATCACATATTAACAGGCCTTAAGTGCTTAAAGGGATTGTCCAGGAATTGCTTAAAATGCCAACAACCTGTCTTAGAATGTGAGAAGGACTGGTGGCGATCACATGCAGAGCTGCCTAGTAGGGTTCAGTTTATTATTTTATATGGTCCTACATTGTTTTAAAGTAGGAATAGGCAAGTTTGGCGAGCAAGAGATCTACTGTAGTAATACAGAACTTACTAAAGACTGGCCACAAGACAGTTCTGTGAAAAATCTGATCTTATACTTTTTTTTCAGTCTTTGCCAGATACAGTAATTAATAATGGGCCAAACAACAGGTTTTTACCCTATGAATAGAACCTCAGATCACAATTCAAAGCAGAAGCCTAGGATACCAGTCTGTATTTTTAACTTGCATTATAATCATAAATGACAACCTTCACAAACCAACTGTAAAAGAAAAGTGTATAGCCAGCCCAAGACATAGTGATCTACTCAAAGCCCATCAAGCATCTACTGTCTGTCTAAGCGTCACAATACTAACATTTTTAAGTCTATTACAGTCAATTCCCATTAGTGAATAATGGACCATATGTTACAACATGATTCATAGCCTTTAGTGGAATACAAACAAAAAGTAACGCCAAAAGTAAATGTGGAATATGAGTGGTTAAAAAGATGGAAGAAGCGTCCTCTGTCACCCCCGCTCACCGCAGGACCGCCCGGATGTTCCTGTGCGCTCCAGATGGTCCCGCCTCCTCCCTCATTCCGTGCTGCTACTGGACGAGGAGGACCTGTGCAGCGCAGCAAAGAGGGGAAAGAAGATCAAGACCCCAGCCTCCTCCAGAGTGGCGTCGGCGGTACAAGGGACAAGTAATTGTAAGTATTTATGTGTTTCATGTGTGTGTATGTGTGTGTATGTGTGTGGGTATATGCATACTCTGTGCCAGACAATATACATTATACCTCTACACTGTGTATATACTGTATATTGTACAGCGTGGCGCAGGGTTATATTGTCCGGCATGGTGTAACCGCCATGCATTTGTTGTACAGTACAGTCATGGCCAAAAGTTTTGAGAATGACACAAATATTATATTTTCACATGATCTGCTGCCCTCTGGTTTTTATGTGTGTTTGTCAGATGTTTTTATCACATACAGAAATATAATTGCAATCATATTATGAGTAAGAAAAGCTTATATTGACAGTTAGAATGAGTTAATGCAGCAAGTCAATATTTGCAGTGTTGACCCTTCTTCTTCAGGACCTCTGCAATTTTCCCTGGCATGCTCTCAATCAACTTCTGGACCAAATCCTGACTGATAGCAGTCCATTCTTGCACAATCAATGCTTGCATTTTGTCAGAATTTGTAGGTTTTTGTTTGTCCACCCGTCTCTTGATGATTGACCACAAGTTCTCAATGGGATTAAGATCTGGGGAGTTTCCAGGCCATGGACCCAAAATCTCTATGTTTTGTTCCCTGAGCCATTTAGTTATCACCTTTGCTTTATGGCAAGGTGCTCCATCATGCTGGAAAAGGCATTGTTGATCTCCAAACTGCTCTTGGACGGTTGGGAGAAGTTGCTCTCTGAGGACATTCTGGTACCATTCTTTATTCACGGCTGTGTTTTTAGGCAAGACTGTGAGAGAGCCGATTCCCTTGGCTGAGAAGCAACCCCACACATGAATGGTTTCAGGATGCTTTACAGTTGGCATGAGACAAGACTGGTGGTAGCGCTCACCTCGTCTTCTCCGAATAAGCTGTTTTCCAGATGTCCCAAACAATCGAAAAGGGGATTCATCAGAGAAAATGACTTTACCCCAGTCCTCAGCAGTCCACTCCCTGTACCTTTTGCAGAATATCAGTCTGTCCCTGATGTTTTTTCTGGAGAGAAGTGGCTTCTTTGCTGCCCTCCTTGAGACCAGGCCTTGCTCCAAGAGTCTCCGCCTCACAGTGCGTGCAGATGCACTCACACCTGCCTGCTGCCATTCCTGAGCAAGCTCTGCACTGCTGGTAGCCCGATCCCACAGCTGAAACACTTTTAAGAGACGGTCCTGGCGCTTGCTGGTCTTTCTTGGGCGCCCTGGAGCCTTTTTGGCAACAATGGAACCTCTCTCCTTGAAGTTCTTGATGATGCGATAGATTGTTGACTGAGGTGCAATCTTTCTAGCTGCGATACTCTTCCCTGTTAGGCCATTTTTTGTGCAGTGCAATGATGACTGCACGTGTTTCTTTAGAGATAACCATGGTTAACAGAAGAGAAACAATGATGCCAAGCACCAGCCTCCTTTTAAAGTGTCCAGTGGTGTCATTCTTACTTAATCATGACAGATTGATCTCCAGCACTGTCCTCATCAACACCCACACCTGTGTTAATGGAGCAATCACTGAAACGATGTTAGCTGGTCCTTTTAAGGCAGGGCTGCAATTATGTTGAAATGTGTTTTGGGGGATAAAGTTCATTTTCTAGGCAAATATTGACTTTGCAAGTAATTGCTGTTAAGCTGATCACTCTTTATAACATTCTGGAGTATATGCAAATTGTCGTTATAAAAACTGAAGCAGTAGACTTTGTAAAAATTAATATTTGTATCATTCTCAAAACTTTTGGCCATGACTGTATATATTATAATCCCTGTACCATGCTATACAATGTACAGTATAATCCATACACCATACTGTATAATATACAGTATAATCCATACACCATTCTGTATAGTATACAGTATAATCCGTACACCATGCTGTATAGCAGAGCTGGCCAACCTGCGGCTCTCCAGCTGTTGCAAAACTACAACTCCCAGCATGCCCAGTCTGCCTACAGCTATCATCCTACAGCAGGGCATGGTGGGAGTTGTAGTTTTACAACAGCTGGAGAGCCTCAGGTTGGCCAGCCCTGCTGTATAGTATATAGTATAATCCGTACACCATGTTGTATAATACACCGTATAATCCGTACACCATGCTGTATAATATACAGTATAATCTGTACACCATGCTGTATAATATAAAGTATAATCCGTACACCATACTGTACAATATACAGTATAATCCGTACACCATGCTGTATAGTATACAGTATAATCCCTACACCATGCTGTATAGTATACAGTATAATCCGTACACCATGCCGTATAATATACAGTATAATCCGTACACGATGCTGTATAGTATACAGTATAATTCCTACACCATGCTGCAAAATATACATTATAATCCATACACTATGCTGTATAATATACAGTATAATCCGTACACGATGCTGTATAGTATACAGTATAATCCCTACACCATGCTGTATAATATACATTATAATCCATACACCATGCTGTATAATATACAGTATAATCCCTACACCATGCTGTATAATATACATTATCATCCATACACCATGCTGTATAATATAAAGCATAATCCCTACACCATGCTGTATAATATACAGTATAATCCCTACACCATACTGTATAATATACAGTGTAATCCGTACACCATGCTGTATAATATACAGTATAATCCGTACACCATGCTGTATAGTATACAGTATAATCCGTACACCATGCTGTATAATATACAGTGTAATCCGTACACCATACTGTATAATATAAAATATAATCCGTACACCATGCTGTATAATATACAGTATAATCCATCCTTGTGGCTGCCCCCATTCAGCATAACGTCTCCTTAACCACTTCCAGTCTGCCCATTGACTATAAATGTCCTGGTAGTGGATCTCTTTCTCTGAATGGACGTTTTAAAACGTCCTTGAGCTTTACCCCCTGTGTGCAGCACCTGACCATAGAAGCTCCATGACTCAGCTGCCTCCTGACAGCCAAGAACATGGAGCTTTAACCTGAGACCTTTTTTCCTGGTCTCCAGGCTTTTGATCACTCTGACAAGCTGTCAAAGCCATCACAAATGCTTGTACTATCTCCTTCTCATTACTGCCAGTCACAGAGCAGTTTACAACCACATATGGGGTGTTTCTGTAAACTTCAGAATCAGGAAAATAAATATTCAGGTTTGATTTGCAGTTTACCCTTGCTATCTTATAGGTAAAATGAATTAAAAATTGAAAATCTGCAAAAAAAAATATTTATTTTTAAATTTCACCTTCCTTCTGTTTTAATTCTTGTGGGAAATCTAAAGGGTTAACAAACTTTGTAAAAATCAGTTTGGATTACATTGGGGGCTGTTGTTTCTAAAATATGTTAATTTATGGGAGGTTTCTATTATTTAAGCCCCTCAAAGTCACTTTAGAACTGCAAAGGTCCTTTAAAATTAACTATTGGAAATTTTCATGAAAATCTTAAAAATTACATATAAAATTTGAAGCCTTCTAACGTCCTCAAAAAATAAAATTACATTTTTAAAATTATGCCAACATAAAGTGGACATATGGTGAATGTTCATTAATAACAATTGTATTAGAGATCCCTATGCAACTTAAAAGCAGATAAATTAATATTTTTAAAAATTGTGATTTTTTAAAAAATTTTCAGTAAATTTTGGATTTTTTATAAATAAAGGTAAAATATATTGACTCAAATTTACCATTAACACAAAGTACAATGTGTCACAAGAAAACAATCTATGAATGGCTTGGATAAGTAAAAGCGTTCCAAAGTTATTACCACATGAAGTGACACATGTCAGATTTGCAAAATTAGGCCTGGTCAGGAAGGGGGTAAATGGCCCGGATGGGAAGTGGTTAATTAAAAAAAAAAAAAATAAATCAGTAGCTCATGTATACATTTCTTTATTGGCAAATGGGGGTGTGGCATGGGAGGAGCCAGGGCAGCATGTGGGATGGGCCAGGGTAGTGGGCAGGGTTAGGGGCCCCATTCAGATTCTTGCTATGGGGCCCAATGATTTCTATGTACGCCCCTGCCTCATGTTATTGTGACATCTGCTACCTTTATGTCAGTCCTTTTATGTCCTTTTATGTTTGTAATTTTTATATGTTATTGTGATTAATAAAGTATTGTATTTTCTATTACGGTTTGGTGGTCATTTATGTAGGTGTGGGCCCTTACATCATTGCTTGTTCAGCCTCCATTCACAACAGTTAGATTAAGATCTGGGAGGACCAAAATGTCATTAGCTATCAAAAGTCTCCTACTTCATAGAACTATTTAATCATTTACTTTGGATAGTCTTCTATGATCTGCAAGTTTGAAAATAGATCCTTTGTGTGATTAATAAAAGAAACTGTTAAAGAGTAATTAGGAGAAAGCACCGAATCTTAATAAATTTGGCTCATCTTTCTCCAAAGGAATTTTTACTAATTCTGGCATATGAAACAATATATGTGCCCCACTGTGCTCTAAAACCTTGCCCTTGTATTGTCTCATTATCCAGATATGATTTGGGCATTTTTGTCACAAATATATACCACTTAGGGCTCATTCACATCACCGTTAGGGATTCCGTTCTAACTTTCCGTTATAACATCGTTATAACGGAAAATAACGGAATCCCTAGGACGGAAATCAAAACGGACACCTTTAAGAGGCATTCCGTTTTGATCCGTCATAATAGAAGCCTATGGGAAAGCATAACGGATCCGTCTGGTTGCCGTTATGCTGGACGGAAACCAAAGTTCTGTCGACATCCAAATGGTTTCAGAGGCAGAGACACCCCCATAGACCATCCCTCACAAGACAATCATGGGGTACCAATAGTTGGTACAGCAGTAGGAGTCCAAACAAGTGTAGTAGCCTATTAGGACCTACCAGAGGCGGGGTCTAATAGGCTGCATATTAGTGTAAGGTATAATACACTGCACTAATTCTGTAGCAAGTGATCATATGTTCAAGACCCCTTCTGGGACAAAAAATAAGTTGTAAAAAAACCCACCCAAATAAAAAACAAAAACAAAACATTTTTCTCCATACATTTGTTTATGGAAAATATGTATAATTGGCATTGCCACATTCTGAACAACAAGAACTATAAAAATATTGCATTATTATTTATATTATTTATTATTCATTATATATCACACATGGAGCCCTCATACAGCTCTGACAACTGTAAAATAAAAGAGCTCTTGTCATAACAGAAAGACAACCTTTTTTTTAAAGGATTTTTTTCCCCCAAAAGTAGTAAAACAGAAAAAAATAAATAAATACATTTGGTATCCTCACAATCATATTGCCCCAGGGAATTAACTCACCATGTAACACAGGATGCACACAGAACACAATAAAAAAATGCAAAATTGTTGTTTTTTTTCCAATACCCCTCCCAAATAATACCTTATACATTCACCAAAAGAGTGCTAGTAATAAATTTAGCTCAACAAAAAGCTCTCATACAGCTCTGTTGAAGAAAAAAAAGACTTGGAATTTGATGATAAAAAATAATAATACGAAAATTGCCGGTCACTAAAGGGTTAACATAATACATCAGGAGGGAACTTTAGCAAATATGAATAAAAAATTCGTCAATGATCAACTGGTGCATTTTGATGTCATCTTATATTGAAATAATATATTATTTGAATCTCTATCCGTGTTAAAAACCACTGATCTGTAAAGTGGAAAAATGTAAACTTCATTTAAATTCCAGACATTTATACCCTGAAAGCTATTCCAGACAGTCTAGGCTGCTTATTACATTGACAGGGTTAGGGGCCAGGCTACAGCAGCAAAATCTACTTTGTTCCCTGCCCAGAAGAGGACACCTAGGAGAGCTGTGTATTCTACAGAAAGCCTCTATTCTATAGTATGATTCATGGTAATATATTGGACATTTTATTTCATTTCTTGTGTTTTACTTACCTTAAAGCTAAGGCTTGTATAAAATAAAAATACTGTATAAAGCTTATATTCCATTTGTTTTACAAAGTAAAAGAAATGTTCACTGTTTGTATCTTTTCTTTCCTGTGCATAATACAGATTTTAACCCTTTCTCAACTGCCCATTGACTATGTACATACGGGCAGTCGCCCTTCATCTTTGTTTGGACATTTTAAAATGTCTGCACAGAGATTGCAGCTGCACGCTAATCGTGCAGATGTGGGAGCAGGGGGGCCAGCTGTCTGTAACAGTTGTGCTCTCGATAGAGAACACAGGGACAGATTTTCATCGCCACTACCTTCCCACTTGCTTTATACACAGGGCTAAATGAGTTCTGTGTATAGAGATCAGGAATGGCAATGCCATGGGGTCTCCGGGGGCCATGAGTCTGTGTGAGCTGCTGGGTCATAACCCCTTCAACCCTGGGCCTGTTTTCACCTTCCTGCCCAGGCCATTTTTTGCAAATCTGACAGGTGTCACTTTATGTGGTAATAACTTTGGAACGCT
This sequence comes from Rhinella marina, assembly GCA_900303285.1. NCBI lineage: Eukaryota > Metazoa > Chordata > Amphibia > Anura > Bufonidae > Rhinella > Rhinella marina. Next base: position 277,117 of record ONZH01023784.1, on the reverse strand, counting down.
TTTACTTATCCAGGCCATTCTGAGATTGTTTTCTCGTCACATATTGTGCTTCACTACAGTAGTAAATTTGTGGCAAAATATTTCATTTTTATTTATAACAAAATACCAAATTTACCAAAAATTTGAAAAAATTGCAAATTTCAATTTCTCTACTTTCAAAATACATAGTAATACCTCCAAAAATAGTTATTATTTTACATTCCCCATATGTCTACTTTATGTTGGCATCATTTTATAAATGTCATTTTACTTTTTTAGGACATTCGAAGGCTTAGAAGTTTAGAAGCCATTTTTCAAATTTTCAGCAAAATTTCCAAAACCATTTTTTTAAGCACAAATTCAGATATAAAGTGATTTTGAGGGGCTTACGTAATGGAAACCACCCATAAATGACCCCATTTTAGAAACCACACCCCTCAAATTATAAAAAACTGCTGTTACAAACTTTGTTAACCCTTGAGGTGTTCCACAAGAATTAAAGGAAAATGGAGGTGAAATTTCAAAATTTATCATTTTTGGTAGATTATTCATGTTAGTAATTTTTTTCTTGCAACACAGCAAGGATTAATAGCAAACTAAACCTCAATATACATTACTCTGATTCTGCAGTTTACAGAAATACCCCATATGTGGTGGTAAACGTCTCTATGGGTTTGTGGCAGTGGTCAGAAGGATAGGAGCGTCATACGGATTTTGGAGGCAGATTTTGCTAGAATGGTTTTTAGGCACCATTTTGTAATTGAGAGACCCTGACGTACCCCTACAGTGGAAACCCTCAAAAAGTGACCCCATTTTGGAAACTACACCCTTCAAAGAATATATTAAGGGACGTACTGGCCACTTTGACCCCCTAAGCCTTTTTACGGAATTTGGAAACACTTGGCTGTGAAAATGAAAAGCTTCATTTCTTCCAATAAAATGTTGCTTTAGCAAGGGGTCACAAGGGGTAACAGGAGAAAAGTAGCCAATAATTTGTTCCCCATTTTCTCCTGAATACGGCAACACCCCATATGTGGTGGTAAACTGCTGTGGGGGCACATGGCAGGACTCAGAACAGAAGGAGCGCCATATGGATTTTGCAGCACAGATTTTGATAGATTGGTTTGCGGGTGCCATTGATTTTTATTTTTTTGAGTTATTGTCTTATGTGGGGGCTCATATTTTGTGGGATGAGGTGACGTTTTCATTGGTACCATTTTGGGGTACATAAGACTTTTTGATTGCTTGGTATTACACTTTTTGTGAGTCAAGGTGAAAAAAATAGCTGTTTTGGCATAGTATGTTTTAAATTTTTTTTACAGCATTCACCTGAGGGGGCAAATCATGTGATATTTTTATAGAGCAGGTTGTTACGGACACAGCAATACCCAATATATCAACCATTTTTATTTTTGTTAAATTTTACACATTAGATTTATTTTTGAACAGAATAAAATCTTTTTTTTGTATTGCCATTTTCTGAGAGTCATTTTTTTTTCTGGCGATTGTCTCACTTTTTGCGGGACGAGATGACGGTTTGATTGGTACCATTTTGGGTTAAATTTGCCTGTTTGATCGCCTGCTATTACACTTTTTGTGAGGCAAGAGGGAAAAAAAATCACTATTTTGGCATAGTTTTTAAAAAAAATTTTTTTACAGCATTCACCTGGGGGGCCATCTCATGTAATATTTTTATAGAGCAGGTTGTTACGAATGCGGCAATACCCAATATGTCTAACATTTTTATTTTTGGAAATTTTTACACATTAGATGCATTTTTGAACAGAATAAAATCTTTTTTTTTGTGTTGCTATTTTCTGAGAGCCATATTTTTTTTGGCGATTGTCTCAGGTGGGTCTAAATTTCTGCGGGATGATTGGTACCAATCAACGGTTTGATTGGTACCATTTTGGGGTAAATACGCCTTTTTGATCGCGTGGTATTACACTTTTTGTGAGGCAAGGTAAAAAAACAATGGCTGTTATGGCATAGTTTTTAAAAAAAATTTTTTACAGCCTTCACCTGGGGCGCCATCTCATGTAATATTTTTTTAGAGCAGGTTGTTACGGACGCGGCGATAACCAATATGTCTAGCATTTTTATTTTTGGAAAGTTTTACACATTAGATGCATTTTCTGAAAGCCATATTTTTTTTTTATTTTTTTTTTTGCCGATTGTCTTAGGTAGGGTCTCATTTTTTGCGGGACAAGATGACGGTTTGATTGGTACCATTTTGGGGTACATATGCTTTTTTGATTGCCTGCTATTACACTTTTTGTAAGAGAAGGTGACCAAAAAATGGCTGTTTTGGCCCTGTTTTTTATTTTTTTACTGCGTTCACCTGGCGGGGTGGATCATGTGATATTTTTATAGAGCCGGTTGATACGGACGCGGCGATACCTAATATGTCTATTTTTATTTTTTCCCTATGCTTTACAATTTTTTTTTAATATTATTTTGTGAAAAGGATGCTTTTTTTTTGGAACTTGAAACTTTTTTTTGTAAAACTTTATTTTTTTTTCACTTTTTTTTCTACTTTCTTATTTTTTACACTTTTTTAACTTTTGGGGGTCTGATCTGTATTGTAATGCATTGGCTGAAAGTGTATTACTCAATGTAATACACTTACAGCCTTCAGATGCCTAAGGAAGGCATCCGGCTGCTATCTAAGCCATCGGGTCCCCATCACAGCAGCACTGCAGCTTCTAGCCCCACCTCCAGCAACCATAACATACTGTATACATCAAAAAGTCCCTTATGGAAACAGGACATAATAAAATATTTTAGTTTCAAGTTGTGCTATTACCAAACCAAATGTAAAAAAAAACAGACAATTCCTACCGCCCTTTTTTTATTATTTCTTTTTATAAATAAATAAATAAATAAATAAAGGCCCATGTGTGACTGAAAAAGGTGCAGAAATTATTTATATAACCAAACAGAACAAAAGTTATGGCTTTCAAAGATTCAGGTTACTAAAAAAAACAGAAAATGTGCCTGGTCAGGAAGGAGGGTAAATGGCCCGGTCTTGAACTGGTCAAAATACTATGCCATTATTATCTTCTATTACCAAAAACAGATGATCAGGGCAGGTAGCCTTGTATATAGAGCACATCCTTTCCCATGGAACTCGTTACCCAAGATGTCCATATAAATAAAATATGGCCGAATGGCTAATTTAGCTAGAGATTAGATGTTGCAAACTGGAGGCATGTGTAGCTGTGGTTTGTCTGTGAGGGAGCTTTTTTTGCCTAGTTGCCAATATATTCAAAATGGGCAAAAGATAATGACTAACATGATCCACTTTAGAAATAAATTAGTAAATCAGGCGGATCTTCCTCCACATAACAAGTCTGTGCCACAAAACAACCTGTAGACAAGTTGTGCAAACGACTCACACTGTAAGTATGGATCATCTTTCCTTCAGCAATGTGAGATGATCTGAACATGATGGGGGTCACAGTCCCCTAGTTTTAGAAAAAGTAAATTGGTATGGTAAAAGCCAATGGTAAAAGTCAATGGTAAAAGCATAACACATATCACTTTTGATATTTAGTGGTCTTTTACTCATGGATAGGGGGAGCTATACCTGACAATAGGCAGTAATTCAGGTAACCAGGGACTAGAACATAGCAACACTAGTTTTGCCTCTTACTGTTACTCTCTGATCAGTTACATTCTCTTTCCTTAGCCTGTGTGCGTGTCTGTCTCTGTGGTAGTTATGCTCCAGGTGTTCTGTCTCAGTCATCTCTTTCTCTATTCAAAGGAACATGAAAGAAGAAAATACACAAGAAAATTCCTCCCTTAATCTCCTTCTCTCTTACAGCTTTATTCTGTATCATATCACAATCAAATCTTGTGTAACATATTTAAAAGATTCTTACATAAGTACCCTAAGATCATCCATTTTCTCTCTCCTTCTTATAAATCTTTGAATGCATCTCAAAACAGTCTCTGATTGTAAGGCAGCTGGCTCCAGCAGGAGCTCTTCCCCAGTGCTCTGTTTGCATCAGGCAAATCATGTCTCCTTACCAAAGCCCTTCCTATAGCACTTAGGCTAAATTAAAGGGATCAGTACAAAACCAAGTTCTATGTTCTGTACAATACTGATTCAAGAGTGCAGAAGTTCCTACAAATCGACAAACACTGATTTGTCTCGTTTTTACTCTTATCAATCATTTCTAGGTTTATGGTCCTTTTAACCCCTTCCTGATGCAGCGATTTTTCAATTTTATCCTTTTTACTGTTTACTTAATGCCTTCCAGGAGCCATAATTTTTTTTTATTGTTCTGTTCATATAGCTTTATTAGAGCTTGTTTTCTAATATTCCATATAATGTAGCAAGTTGTAAAATAATTCTAAATGGAGTGGAATTGGGGAAAAAAAATACAATTCCGACATTTTGGTTTTATAGCAAGTCATATGCAGTAAAACTGACATGTTAATTTCATTCTGCGAGTCAGTACGATTACAATGATACTGTATTTGTATAGTTTTTCCTATGTTGTAATGTGAAAAAAAAAATTTCTTTGCATCGCTATATTCTGACCCTCATAACTTTTTTATATTTTTGTCTATAAAGCTGTGTAAGTGCTGTGTAAATGCCATTTGTGGTGTGTATTAATTTTTGTTCACTTTTTTGTTTGGATGCTACATCAGAGGTTTGCGGCCACCACTGCTCTGCTCACCTATCCCTGCTGTCTCCTCCACCTCTGACCTTGCTCTGCCCCTCCACGCAGACTGTGACCTACTTGCCGGCAAGACCTCTTGTCCTCTGCCTGTAGGGCATGCGGGCTTCCTTTTGTTCTTACAGGGTTATCGTGTGGGCACCCAAATCTTCACCAGCCAATCACTGGCAACCCTGAGGGTACTTAAGGCAAGACCTCTTCTCCTCTGCCCGAAGGGCACACAGGCTTCTTTTTGCTCTTACGGTTTCATTGTGTGTGCACCCAAATCTTCACCAGCCAACGACTGGCAACCCTGGGAATACTTAAGGCACCTTCCTCTGTGAGACGGTGTCTGAGCAATAAGGCTCTTATCCACCAGTTCCTGCAAAGGTGTGGTATATCTCGTCTGCCATGTACTGACCTCCACCTGTTTACTGGATTCTAACCCTTTGCTGCATGACCTAACCTGTGCCTCACCTCTGTTTTAACCCTTCGCTGCCTGCCCCAACCTTGGACCGTTTACAGTATAGCACCCACTCTGCCTGCTCTGAACTCGGCCATTCCCTGACTACGATTCTGCCTAACCCCTTGGTGCTCTGCACCTGTGTCTGTTGACACCTCTATGGGTCAGCTTTTAATTACTCAGAGACTAATCTAGAAAGTAATGGCCTGGTGGTTACCATGCTGCGAAGTCCAGATCCCTGGACAGGGGTTAAAGAGAGAAAACCAGGAACTGCTAGGATAATGACCTTAAGAGTAGCCCCAAGTCAAACTTGTTGGTTGACAATGTGGTTCCACACCCACAAAGGCAAAATTAACCAAAAATAGTGATTCAGCCATTTAGACATTTTTTTTCATTCACCATATGGGATAAATAGTGTTATTTTAATCATTTAGGCATTTTCGGATGAGGTGATACCAATGATTTTTTTTATTATTATTATTTATTGCAATATTACAAAAATAGGTAATGGGAGTGATTGAAATTTTTAATAATTTTTTTTATATTTGTAACTATTTTTTTAAACTTTTTTTTAAACCTTACAGTATTTTTAGTTCCCCAAGGGGGCTTCAATATTCGATAATTAGATCGCTTAAACCATAGACTGCAATGTCACTACATTCCTTATTAAAAACTTTACTACACCAGGCCTTAGAACCGTCAGAAGGCCCCAAGGTACAAGGCCACTAGAGTTGAGCGAACGTGCTCGTAACGAGCACTGTATTGCTCGGATCCCCTGCGCTCTCATGGGCGCAGCCATCCGGATCCATCCTCCTCACCTGACGGATCCGGATGTCTGCGCCCATGCGAGCGCAGGGGATCCGAGCAGTACAGTGCTCGTTACGAGCACATTCGCTCAACTCTAAAGGCCACCATTCTCATGATCAGTGGGACCCCCACCAATATAATAGTTATCCTTATCCCGTGTATAGTGGATAACTTTATATAACTTGAATACCCTTTAAAGGCCCTACATCTGAAGGGGGTCGTCAGAAAGGGGTTAAGGTCTCTTATTCATCATCGTTACTTTTTCATTGTTTACATGTCCAACTCTGTTGCGTTTCCTAAATATGCTGAGCTGATTTAAAAGTGTTGTTCCACCTTAACATGTCATATTCATTTTTTAGATCATAAAAATGGAGCATATTTGCTATGTACATGCTGTTAAAAAACAATCTAGTGAGGAGTTATGACATTTACTCATATAATATGGCATTACCATCCTATCAGTGGATAGCAATGTTCTCCTTTCTCTACTGAGCTCAGTGCTGGTGGTCACAAATGCCCACTCTCCCCAGAGTTAGGTCTCTGCATAGTGATCCTCTGTTCCCTTAAGAGTAACCAATAGAAATAATTTTCTGCAGGGAAGAGAGACATTTTGATTAGTTCCTCTGAACTGAACACCAGGAATTAAGCTACTTTTATTAGCGATGCCCAGGGGTGGATTGGCCATAGACCATCCTGTTGATTTGAATACTAACCAGTGACACCGTTGACTTGCAGCTTCCAGTGTTAAAGGAGTATTCCAGTAGGTAAAAGTTATCCCCTATCCACAGGGGATATCCATAACTATCAGATGGGACCCCTACCGATCTCCAGAACAAGGACCCTGTACCCCTGCTGCTTCCCTGAAATGACCAGAGTGACCGGTCGCAGATTTCGATGGGTGAGAACAGTGCTCTGCTACCTCCGGAACTCCCATAAAAATAGATCGGGGATCATTTTTACTTACGGAATACCCGATTAATTAACACTGGGAGAGTCAGGTTCTGATATACAAGGATGGTGGACATGGAAGGTCTATTATAGTATTAATTTATTTTAATACAGCAAAGACCTTCCTTCATTTCTGGCTGCCGGTACCTGAGGCTCCCGGTGTCAAGATGCCACATGAACATTTCTTCATCACTGTTTTAACACTGCAAGTGACAGGACTTAGTACCAACAGACACTGACGGTGACTGCAACCAGGCTTTGGTCCACCTCCCTCCTGTTCCATCACTGCACCAAGTCATCTCAACTCTTAGCCAGACTACGGAGTTGGGCTCTCAGCCGCCTCGCCACCCAAGGCCCATCTCGGATTCTACCCCAACCTGCTTCAACTGCCTTCCCCAGCTACCCCTGCCCTAGGATGGAAGTGGTATGCGCTGGCCCATAGTGTGTATATATAATTGTATATAGATTACATACATACAGTACAGACCAAAAGTTTGGACACACCTTCTCATTCAAAGACTTTTCTGTATTTTCATGACTATGAAAATTGTAGATTCACACTGAAGGCATCAAAACATTGAATTAACACATGTGGAATTATATACTTAACAAAAAAGTGTGAAACAACTGAAAATATGTCTTATATTCTAGGTTCTTCAAAGTAGCCACCTTTTGCTTTGATTACTGCTTTGCACACTCTTGGCATTCTCTTGATGAGCTTCAAGAGGTAGTCACCTGAAATGGTATTCCAACAGTCTTGAAGGAGTTCCCAGAGATGCTTAGCACTTGTTGGCCCTTTTGCCTTCACTCTGCGGTCCAGCTCACCCCAAACCATCTCAATTGGGTTCAGGTCTGGTGACTGTGGAGGCCAGGTCATCTGGCGTAGCACCCCATCACTCTCCTTCTTGGTCAAATAGCCCTTACACAGCCTGGGGGTGTGTTTGGGGTCATTGTCCTGTTGATAAATAAATGATGGTCCAACTAAACGCAAACTAGCATGCCGCTGCAAGATGCTGTGGTAGCCATGCTGGTTCAGTATGCTTTCAATTTTGAATAAATCCCCAACAGTGTCACCAGCAAAGCACCCCTACACCATCACACCTCCTCCTCCATGCTTCACGGTGGGAACCAGGCATGTAGAGTCCATCCGTTCACCTTTTCTGCGTTGCACAAAGACACGGTTCCAACTTTGGTTGGAACCAAAGATCTCAAATTTGGACTCATCAGACCAAAGCACATATTTCCACTGGTCTATGTCCATTCCTTGTGTTCTTTAGCCCAAACAAGTCTCTTCTGCTTGTTGCCTGTCCTTAGCAGTGGTTTCCTAGCAGCTATTTTACCATGAAGGCCTGCTGCACACAGTCTCCTCTTAACAGTTGTTGTAGAGATGTGTCTGCTACTAGAACTCTGTGTGTGGCATTGACCTGGTCTCTAATCTGAGCTGCTGTTAACCTGCGATTTCTGAGGTTGGTGACTCGGATGAATTTATCCTCCGCAGCAGAGGTGACTCTTGGTCTTCCTTTCCTGGGGCAGTCCTCATGTCAGCCAGTTTCTTTGTAGCGCTTGATGGTTTTTGCGACTGCACTTGGGGACACTTTCAAAGTTTTCCCAATTTTTCGGACTGACTGACCTTAATTTCTTAAAGTAATGATGGCCACTCGTTTTTCTTTACTTAGCTGCTTTTTTCTTGCCATAATACAAATTCTAACATTCTATTCAGTAGGACTATCAGCTGTGTATCCACCTGACTTCTGCCCAACACAACTCATGGTCCCAATCCCATTTATAAGGCAAGAAATCCCACTTATTAAACCTGACAGGGCACACCTGTGAAGTGAAAACCATTTCAGGTGACTACCTCTTGAAGCTCATCAAGAGAATGCCAAGAGTGTGCAAAGCAGTAATCAAAGCAAAAGGTGGCTACTTTGAAGAACCTAGAATATAAGACATATTTTCAATTGTTTCACACTTTTTTGTTAAGTATATAATTCCACATGTGTTAATTCAAAGTTTTGATGCCTTCAGTGTGAATCTACAATTTTCATAGTCATGAAAATACAGAAAACTCTTTGAACGAGAAGGTGTGTCCAAACTTTTGGTCTGTACTGTACAGTCATGGCCAAAAGTTTTGAGAATGATACAAATATTAATTTTTACAAAGTCTACTGCTTCAGTTTTTATAATGGCAATTTGCATATACTCCAGAATGTTATTAAGAGTGATCAGCTTAACAGCAATTACTTGCAAAGTCAATATTTGCCTAGAAAATGAACTTTATCCCCCAAAACACATTTCAACATCATTGCAGCCTTGCCTTAAAAGGACCAGCTAACATCGTTTCAGTGATTGCTCCATTAACACAGGTGTGGGTGTTGATGAGGACAGTGCTGGAGATCAATCTGTCATGATTAAGTAAGAATGACACCACTGGACACTTTAAAAGGAGGCTGGTGCTTGGCATCATTGTTTCTCTTCTGTTAACCATGGTTATCTCTAAAGAAACACGTGCAGTCATCATTGCACTGCACAAAAATGGCCTAACAGGGAAGAGTATCGCAGCTAGAAAGATTGCACCTCAGTCAACAATCTATCGCATCATCAAGAACTTCAAGGAGAGAGGTTCCATTGTTGCCAAAAAGGCTCCAGGGCGCCCAAGAAAGACCAGCAAGCGCCAGGACCGTCTCTTAAGAGTGTTTCAGCTGCGGGAACGGGCTACCAGCAGTGCAGAGCTTGCTCGGGAATGGCAGCAGGCAGGTGTGAGTGCATCTGCACGCACTGTGAGGCGGAGACTCTTGGAGCAAGGCCTGGTCTCAAGGAGGGCAGCAAAGAAGCCACTTCTCTCCAGAAAAAAACATCAGGGACAGACTGATATTCTGCAAAAGGTACAGGGAGTGGACTGCTGAGGACTGGGGTAAAGTCATTTTCTCTGATGAATCCCCTTTTCGATTGTTTGGGACATCTGGAAAACAGCTTATTCGGAGAAGACGAGGTGAGTGCTACCACCAGTCTTGTCTCATGCCAATTGTAAAGCATCCTGAAACCATTCATGTGTGGGGTTGCTTCTCAGCCAAGGGAATCGGCTCTCTCACAGTCTTGCCTAAAAACACAGCCATGAATAAAGAATGGTACCAGAATGTCCTCCGAGAGTAACTTCTCCCAACCGTCCAAGAGCAGTTTGGAGATCAACAATGCCTTTTCCAGCATGATGGAGCACCTTGCCATAAAGCAAAGGTGATAACTAAATGGCTCAGGGAACAAAAAATAGAGATTTTGGGTCCATGGCCTGGAAACTCCCCAGATCTTAATCCCATTGAGAACTTGTGGTCAATCATCAAGAGACGGGTGGACAAACAAAAACCTACAAATTCTGACAAAATGCAAGCATTGATTGTGCAAGAATGGACTGCTATCAGTCAGGATTTGGTCCAGAAGTTGATTGAGAGCATGCCAGGGAGAATTGCAGAGGTCCTGAAGAAGAAGGGTCAACACTGCAAATATTGACTTGCTGCATTAACTCATTCTAACTGTCAATATAAGCTGCAATTATTGCAATTATATTTCTGTATGTGATAAAAACATCTGACAAACACACATAAAAACCAGAGGGCAGCAGATCATGGGAAAATATAATATTTGTGTCATTCTCAAAACTTTTGGCCATGACTGTATATACATTGGGCTGTGTTCACATCACAAAAAAGTGTGACATAAATGTGATGTGGACACATCCTAATTTGTGTATTTTACTGCGTTTTAGCATCCTGCATAGTCTAGTAACAAAAACATGTATATCAAATACTTTTTTTTTTACAATGGGACCCTACTGTCTACAAACATAATGGTTTGATGACCCCCCACAAACTTTTGTTGGCTCCACCTTCTGTCAATTTGGACTTAACTACAACATGGGACTACTTGTAGGTATTTTTCCAGGGCCACTTTAAGTTCTCAATCTGCCCCTGGCCATGCCTCCCATCCAACTTGGATCCAACTAGTCAGCCATGGATTTTAGCTGCTGTCCCAGTAAATCTCCTGAATGCCCTCAGGAGGAAGATACAGTTGAATACAATAGTGAAACAGGAAGTCATCAGTTTCCTCTTCCACCATTCGAGCTTAGACTTGTTCCACTGGCGATGTCAGCGATAATGCAGGTCGCAAACTTTTAATCCCTCAGATGAGATGGTATATTGTATCTGAAGTGGCTTTCCCTGAAACCAGTGTGCTCCCGAGGCCTGAACAGCCCCCCCCCTTGTGGGAGAAGCCGAGTGTTCTCTGTGGTATCCTTAAAAAGGTTTGAGGCTACCACAGGAATACAGGGCTACATAAGAACATATTTAGTCTCCCATAAACTACAGTGGTAACTCATTGCAGTCTGGGAAAAGTGACTGAAGCATGTTCAATTCCCCTAGGGGAACTTCAAAAAAGTAGCAAAAAGTTTTTAAAAATAGAAAAAATGCTAATTTAAATCACCCCCACTTTCCCCATAATAAAAATAAACAATAAAAAAAATCATAGGACTCACTGCATCTCAAAACACCCAAACTATTAAAATATCACCATATTTATTCCATACTGTGAACGCTGTAACAGAAATAAAAATCATAACAGCTGATTTACCATTTTTTTTATCACTTCACCTCCTCTAAAACCGAATTGAATAAAAAATTATCCATAAGTCAAACACACACTTCTATTGTATCAATAAAAACTACAGCTCGTCCCATAATAACACAGCTCTGTAGACTATGAAAAAGTTATGGGGGTCAGAATATGATGATGGAAAGGAAAACATTTTTTTTCCAGTATTAAAACACAAGAAGAACTACAGTATACCTATGTGGTATCACTGTAATCATACTGACCCAGAGAATAAAGGTAAGGCGTCAGATTTACCGCACAGTAAACTCCATAAAAACAAAACCCATAAAACCCAAGTGCAACTTATCCTGCAAAAAATAAGCCCTCATACGGCTATGTGAATGGAAAAATAAAAAAAAGTTATGGCTCTGGGAAGGCAGAGGGTGAAAAAGGAAAACACAAAAATGGAAAATCGACTAGTGGGTAAAAGCTTAAATTTGCAATTCAAGTGTATTTCCTTTATCAATTCAGCATCATGATATTTGGCCAATGTTTTGGTCCATGGCCTTATGATCAGAGGGCAGCATGTGGAACGAGCCTATGGCATCGCTCGAGGACACCATAACCGCGAAGCCATAGCCTCCAGCAACACCATCCAGCTGCGTAGGATAAGTGAGGCTGTTTCTACTCGCGACCAAGGAATGCAGTGTAGCAGAACATCCATAGAAAGGAAAGGGGTCACAGCAGGGTGGAGTGTGTGCACACTACATAATGTAAGGGAGAGGATATAAGTAAATTAATCAATTTGACAATTCTGCTTGTAATTTTCTTGTGTGTAAATCTGAAAAAATTGTGCTATTTTGCTCCTCAAATACCAACAGTTCTGACAATGGTCTCCTTGTCAAAATATGAGGGGGCAGCCAATAATCTGCAATATTGTGACCTGCTGCATACTGGAATTTCCTATTTACCTGAAAATAAAATAACGTGCTGTATGAGGTGTAGCAGGACAAGCGAAAGGAGAGTTTATGAATAGAATGAAATACATGAAACCTATCCCAATTTCCTATTTTATGACCCCCAATTCCGGTGACAAATGTCTGCACACAATGTATAACATCCAGCCAGTTCAAGAGCATAGAAAGCTCCCACAATATATCATCTAGGATGGAAATAGGACAACCTCATGGGGTTTTATGAGTAATAGAAAACATAGAAGAGCATGGACGTCACTTCACCTCCGAGCCGCTGCCGTAAGCACTGGGCTAACGGAGGAAATGAATGGAACGAGGCTGAAGTTGGTTTCTTATTTGTCACTTTCTTATTCACATCATTTGTATTTTTTGTTTTTTTTTTTAAAGAATTTTGAGGACACCTTATCAACAGTAACAGGTAAAGTTGCAGTGAGCTGTCCTTAACCTAAATCAGTGGAAAGCAGAAATAAAATACCAAAGATGGGCACAAAAAGTGTGATTTAAAGAAATAAAAGAATTAAGGCCAGTGATCTCGCACTGCTATCATATAGAGGGTGATGGCCTGCATCAGGAACAATGGAGTTCAGCCTGGCCCGAACAGGTTCTGGGCATGAAAACTGGCATCAAAGTGGGCAGACAGACACTTTTCACTGCTATGAATAAGTAAGTGATGTTTTTAAGGGGTTAATTGAATTCAGGCCAGTGGTCTCGCACTGCCAACATACAGAGGGTGATGCCCCACATCAGATACAATGGAGTTTAGCCTGGCCTGAACAGGTACTGGACATGAAAACTGGCATCAAAGTTGGCAGACGGACACTTTTCACTGATATGAATTAAGTAACTGATGTTTTTAAGGGGTTAAATTAATTTTAGCCAGTGATCTCGCACTGCCAACATTCAGAGGGTGATACCCCGCATTAGATACAGTGGAGTTCAGCCTGGCCCGAACAGGTTCTGGGCATGAAAACTGGCATCAAAGTGGGCAGACAGACACTTTTCACTGATTTTAATAAGTGTTGTTTTAAGGCAGGGGTAGGGAACCTCCGGCTCTCCAGCTGTTGTGAAACTACAACTCCCAGCAAGCATACTCGCTCTGCTCTTCTAAGAACTCTCATAGAAATGAATGAAGCATGCTGGGAATTGTAGTTTCACAACAGCTGGAGAGCCGGAGGTTCCCTACCCCTGTTTTAAGGGGTTAAATGAATTCGGGCCAATGATCTCGCACAGCCAACATACAGAGGATGATGCCCCACATCTGATGCAGTGGAGTTCAGCCTGACCTGAACAGGTTCTGGGTAGAGATGAGTGAAGTTTTCAAAAATTTGATTTGGATGGTTTGCCAAATTTTCAAAAAAAAATTTGATTCGATCCGAATTTATTTGTGACAAAGCGCTTTAAAAAAACAGCTATTTCCTGGCTGCAGAGAGCTTGTATAGTGGTGTAGAACACTGTGCCTTGCAGTAACACGCATATGGAGTCTGCTGTGGTAGTGAAACAATACTGTGAGTCAGTATGACATGCAGATGACAGGCTTCGCTCTTAGAATCACTGCACACTTCACTCAATTAGTCAGTTAAGGGGCCAAAACTGATCAAATAACTGAACTGTGAACTCAGCCTTACAGGTCAATGTTAGCGCAGATATAAAGAACTGTGCAGAGGCCCAAGATCCTACTGTAGAGTGAAGAAACACACTCCTTTTAGACCATCTTCAGCTGATTCCACATAGATTTCTACAGAATCAGTTCTGTTACATGATGATACAATGATGAGTGGACAGGGTGTCAGGAGTAAGTTTGTGTTGACGTCACTGTTTATTTTACCCTTCTTCTCATCCATCATAAGAACAATCTCAAAAAAACGGATCCTGTCTTTTGGCCAAGTCACAGAGTGGGGAGGTGGGGGACAACAGCAGTGGCAGTAACAGCACAAGATAGTGGCAGTTTCAGAGGATGGCAGCAGAGGCAGCAAGTGTGTGGCATCAGGGGTGGGAGCATCAGAATAGTGGCTGAAGCGGGTAGCCAGAAGAAACGGGTCTTTTCGGTGTGGTACCCAGTATTATCTGGTCTGATCCATCAGGCACTGGCGTGTGAGGTTGTAATTTCCTTCTGGATCAATGAAGTCGTATGCTATGTTAAGTTATATTGGATTTAAGAATTATGTTTTCTACTGTGTTCTTGTCTCCTCTTTCCCATCACTCACAGTAAAAAAATTGATGGCCTATCTGGTGGCCGGGACCATGGGAGCATGCATAGGGTGGTGCTTTTTCCTAGTGCCCAAGCATGGCCACCCCTGATGGATGGCAGGGTGGTCATTACCATGGAAAGGAGCAGTATATTAAGCTATAGACAAATGAATCCAGCCAGCAGGAAGCAATATGGATAATAACAATACATTATTAAGTGCCTTGTATTAACTTTCTCTACATAATAAATGCCACCTGCTGAAGTGAGAGAACCCCTTTAAATACTGTACAGCTTTGCTTACAGAAAGAAATACACAATACTTTTGTTATTTTTTTTAACAATCTTGAATATTCAAGACTATTAGCAATAAAGATTTTGTCCCACCAGTAACACTTATGCCCTAACCACAGGATACAGAACAAATATTTGATCACAGGGCATCTGCTGGGAATCCAACCCCCATCCCACTGCCTTCAAGGGAAATTTGGGGATCTGAGTTCAGAACCCCTACAATTAAACTATTATCTCTTATCCTGTGGACCAGAGATAATTGTGACGAGTGAAAATGCCTGTGATATCTGCAAATATTGTGTCACAGATATCACACCGGCTTACACACAGGCGGAATCTCTGAAAAACAGACGTCCAATTATCAATTGTAGTTTGAATATTGTTGAAATTTTCACAGCTAAGAAAACAGAACAGACAAATCCCCCTGGGTTTAGCTTGGCTGCTATTAATGCCAAATAAAGAACTTAATATATAACATTCTCAACTTAACAATTAGAAAGCTATGTTTGGTAAAAATGGCGTCTGTACTAATTGTAATATATATAGTGCAGGTGCCATTTTGTGCTGCAAAAATACAGTGCTCTAGATTTTTTTTAATTGAAGCTCAATTTCTGTAACTTACCCTAAGTCAATACTATGTTTGACCAAATATAGCAGTCAATTTTTTAAGTTGAGAATTTTGTATGGCCCATGAATGATAATACAAATATCAAATGGCCCTCGGCAGAAAAAAGGTTTTCCACCCCTGGTGTAGGCCATTAGATGGGACAAGGACGAGGCATAAATATTTATTTCCCAAAACTGGCCCATTATGGGGGGGGCATGGCCTGCAGCAGAAGGGAATGGTGGCTGATTAGAGGAGCTCCAGCATGGAATCCCTCAAACGTGACGCCAAAGCCTCTGATCCCAACAGATCTCACCTCCACCAGCGGGCTAATCGTCACAGACAGCCATGATGACAAGAAAGAAGGCTGGCAGACCGGGCCTCTGCCGCCTCAGCGAATTCTTTTCTTCCCCGGAGTCGCGGCCTCCTTCTCAATTCCCGCAGCCTACTTCCGGTGCAGCTTCTGTAGCGGTATGCCCACATCACCGACACCCCAGACAATGCAGAGCAGGACCCCATCGACTGTTACCTCCAGAAGTCCCCACGATCCTGTCCCTGGATCGGGTAGGCAAATGGCACATACTCTGTCTGAGGGGTGGGGGGGGGGGCGAGTCAGGGAAGGGAAACATCATTTATCCCCTAAAATGGCGTCTCTATATGAAGACAAGCAGATGTCTCCACCATCTCCAGACGCTGCTACACATTATATACTAGAAACTGACGCTCAGGGAGTTTCTTCAAATAACGAAGAGTCGCCTCCACAGTTAAGCCCTTCTCTGGGTCCTATAATTAACAATATTCCTATTGAAAAAAGAGAGAGGGGCTCACAACCTTATAGAAAGAATCCTGACCCAAGTCTTAACACAGACATATCTGTGCTAGCACACAGCTCCTCATCCCAAATATCAAAAGATCCAATTGCTGTGATTGAAGGTCAAAAAGATATAACAGACCCCCTGAAAGATTTCCCAACATCTGACCAAACAGCCTCAGAAGCAGTAATCAAATCCATGATATCTATGTTACTGTACATAGGTCTCTTATAGCTCAAATGAAGCAAATGACCTCTTCTATAACAACATCAATCAATGACATTGGCTCCAGAGTAGATCATATTGAGACCAAAATGGGTGAGCTTACAAACTCTCACAATGAGCTGATAGATGCGCATTATTCTTTGGAGGATGAAGTGAAAGCCCTGAAAGCAAAACTAACAGATCTGGAAGATAGAAATAGACGAAACAACCTGAAATTTCGAGGTATTCCAGATTCTCTAGCAAATGATGACCTTGTGCCCTACCTTCAAGATTTAATGAAAACCGTCCTTCCAGATATAGATCCTCAACTTCTGCTCATAGACAGATCTCATCGTCTCCCAAAGCCGAAACACATCCCTGAATTGGCCTCCAAAGATGTGATAGCAAGAATTCACTTCTATCATGTTAAAGATGCTTTGATGACAGCGGTTCGCAAACATAAAGGTCTTCCAAAACCATTTCATAGGATCCAAATATATGCATACCTGTCCCAGGCTACACTTCATGCAAGGAAAAGTTTTGCTCCGCTAACAGCTATCCTACGAGACTCTAAGATTCCCTATCGATGGGGATTCCCTCTCAAACTTATGATCCACAAAAATGGGAAGCTGCATATTCTGAAAAGCCCAGAAGAAGGTGAACCTCTTCTACGCTCTTGGAACTTGAAAGGTTTATCCTCTGCTGCCCAATCTACGGTTAGAAGTCCAAGACATATCCCATGTGACTGGTCAACGGTGGGGGACTGAACTCCTAGTATGATTGAATCCTTTGGGATCTGTTTCAATATAGTTTAAAGTTCTGAGGGAGTCATTCCTTTGGCCTGAACTTTATGATTCCCTGTAAGATTATGGGACACTGGAAGTTTCGGTCCCTGACATGTATCCTTTGCTTTCAGCAGAAATTGAATTCTGTTCATGTTGTACTGTTCTCTGTTATTTCCTTTTTTATTGGTCTGCATAGTTTAGAAATGAGCAATGTAGGTTTAAATCTACAAACCTCAATTACTGAGGATACACACTTTCATTGGCCTTACAATGGCGGTTAAGGATATGTCTATAAATGCCAGAGGTTTAAATTCCCCATACAAAAGAGCCTCTATTTGGAAGGATGCTATAACAGCTCATACAGACATACTATGTATACAAGAAACGCACTTTGTAAAAAATAAGCATCCTGTCTTTTTGCGCCGAGGCTTCTCACAGATATTTCTGGCGAATTTGGCGAAGAAAAAAGCAGGGGTTGCTATAGCAGTCAGTGATTATATCCATAATTCTTATAGATAGATAGATAGATAGATAGATAGATAGATTCAAATATGATTACTTTAGCCACGGTTCATGCCCCCAATAAATCTCAGGTGCGTTTTCTTAACAAAATAATGAAAAAGGTTAAAAAAAATCCAAAAAGACCCCCTGCTACTTTGTGGGGATTTCAATATTATCCCAGACAAAGATCTTGACTCAACTGGTAGAGGAAGACTGCAGCCTCCTTCACTAGGAAGATGGTTGAGGAAATATAACATGTACAACTCTTTTAGGTGTCTAAATGCTTGCTCTAGAGAATATTAATTTTATTCCCCTCGTCACAGATCTTTCTCTCGCATTGACCTACATGTAGTAGATAGAACCCTATTGAATGTGGTAAAATCTTTCTCTATTGTACTCTCGTCTTTGTCGGACCATGCCCCAGCATTCTGTACTCTCGAGATTTCCTCTCACACCATCACACATAGAACTTGGAAAAATAATACTTATCTACTACGCCATCCTCATTACAAAGAACAGATTAACAAACAAATCTCCGAATATTTTCTACTCAATAATGTAGAAAACATTGACCCTTTTATACTATGGCAAGCCCATAAGGCTACTATCAGAGGTCTACTTATTAATCAAAGCTCGCACTACAAACGATTGAAAGAAGCTAAATTAAATACAGCACTTTCTTACATAGCGACCACAGAAGCCGAACTTGCAAAAATCCTTCCTTACATCTTGATAGAACCTTGATGTCATTAAGACATGAAGTACATATCATCCTACAGATGGATTATGATAAATATTTGACTTCCTTACGTTTATCTTACTACAAATCCTATAATAAACCAAGTAGAATGATGGCAAGAAAAATCAAACCTGTACTCCAAAAAACTAAAATACCCTATATTGTTGCCTCAGATGGCAGCTCAAAAATATTACATCCCTCTAAGATCGCAGACTC
The DNA here is from genome assembly GCA_900303285.1 of Rhinella marina. Taxonomy (NCBI): domain Eukaryota; kingdom Metazoa; phylum Chordata; class Amphibia; order Anura; family Bufonidae; genus Rhinella; species Rhinella marina. The sequence continues at coordinate 258,361 of ONZH01023784.1, read as the reverse complement.
GTTTAGTGAATTTTTACGCAAAACTCTATAATTTAAAAGATGACGCTTTAACAAACCAACCTACTTAACAAGATATCACTGATTTTCTTTCCACAATAAATCTGCCCCATTTAACTACTCAACAATTGACAGAACTGAATTCCCCCATTTCAGAGCAAGAAATATTAGCCAATATTAAAACATTAAAACACAACAAAGCACCAGGACCTGATGGTTACTCAAATAAATACTATCAGCTTTTTGCTCCCCTACTGGTCCCACACCTTTCCACCCTTTTTAACCAAGCAATGCTTGGAAAATCTTACGATTGTACCGATTCCAAAAAGGGGTAAACCTTCTATTACCCAAATTTTAGACCCATATCATTACTTAATTGTGATATAAAACTATATGCAAAAATAATTTCACAAAGATTAATCCAAGTTCTACCATCAATCATTCACAGTGACCAGGTGGGTTTCACAAGGGGGAGACAAGCTCCAGACGGAACCAGGAGGATTTTGGGTCTGTTGGAACAGGCGAATAGGAATGGGAACGCCTTCTCTGCTCTTAACTTTAGACGCAGAGAAGGTGTTCGACAGAATCCATTGAGGGTTTGCGTTTGAGGTTTTGGATAGGTTTGGCTTCAGCATTGTAAAGCATTGTACACTCAACCATCAGCTGAAGTTTTAGCTAAAGGCTCTTTCTCCCAGTCGTTCTACAAAACAAATGGCAATCGTCAAGGGTGCCCTTTATCCCCCTTTTTATTTTTAATGGTTATGGAACCATTCGCACAAAGAATCCGGACATCGGGGACTATTAGAGGTATTTCAGTAGGAGGTAGACAGCACAAACTGGGTCTTTTTGCTGATGACGTAATTTTAACATTAACAGATGCCTTATCCTCTTTAAGAGAAGCTTCGCCCATCATATCGGGGTTTGGAAAGGCATCTTATTATAAAATCAATGAGACAAAGCCACAGATGCTTCCAATCTTGATCTCTGCCTCTCTGAAATCCCTGGGAAAAAAAAAACTGGCCCATTATGGAATGTTTGCCTGGTTCTTTTCTGCTGCTTCACTTTCCTAACACTTAATACTAACACCATCAGTTACAGGGTTAACACTTTAAGAGATGCAGAGTCTTATGTGTATATTCAACTCAGAGAAAAGTGCTTGTCTGCCCACTTTGCTGCCAGTTTTCATGCCCAGAACCTATTGGGGCCTGGCTGAACTCCCCTGTATCTGATGCGGGGCATAACCCTCTGTATGACGGCAATGCAATCAAAATTAATTTAACCCCTTAAAAACATCAGTTGCTTATTCAAATGAGTGATCTACCCTCTCCTCCTGCTCACTCTCTGACCGGCTACAAGCTGTCTTCCGACCCCACCACTTGACTGAAACTGCCCTTACCAAAGTCACCAACGACCTGCTAACAGCAAAAACTAAAAAACATTACTCTGTCCTCCTCCTCCTTGACCTGTCCTCTGCCTTTGACACCATCGACCATTCCCTTCTGTTACAAATGCTCTCATCTCTTGGCATCACCGACCTGGCCCTCTCATGGATAACATCATACCTCACAGACTGGACATTTTGCGTCTCCCACTCTCACACCACCTCCTCCTCTCATTCCCTCTCTGTTGGTGTTTCGCAAAGCTCTGTCCTAGGACCCCTGCTGTTCTCTATCTACACCTTCGGCCTGGGACAGCTCATAGAGCCCCATGGATTTCAGTATCACTTTTATGCTGACATCACCACCTTACTATCCAGAATCCCACAATGACTATCTTCCATACCCTCTTTCTTCTCCTCTCGCTTTCTTAAACTTAACATGGATAAAACAGAATTTATCATCTTTTTCCCATCTTGCACATCCCCTCCAACAGACCTATCTATCATGATCAACGGCTATACACTCTCCCCAGTAAAACAAGTCAGCTGCCTTGGAATGACCTTGGATTCTGCCCTCTCCTTCAGACCACACATCCAAACCCTTTCCACCACCTGCTACCTCCAACTCAAAAATATCTACCGCATCCGTGCATTCCTCAACTATGAGTCTGGGAAAGTGCTAGTACATGCCCTCATTATCTCCCGCCTAGACTACTTCAACATTCTCCTCTGTGGCCTTCCATCTAGCACTCTCGCACCCCTCCAATCTATCCTTCACTCTGCTGCCCGACTAATCCACCTCTCACCCTGTTACTCCTCTACCTCTCCTCTCTGCCAACTGCTTCACTGGCTCCCCATTGCCCAGCGAATTCAGTTCAAAATACTAACAAATACATACAAGGCCATCCACAACCTGTCCCCTCCTTACATCTCTGAGCTATTTTCCCGATACATCCCCACACATAATCTCCGATCCTTACAAGACCTCCTTCTCTCCTCCCCTCTTATCACCTTTTCCCACAATCACCTCCAGGATTTCTCACATGCATCCCCCATACTCTGGAACTCTCTACCCTAACATATTAGACTCTTACCTACAGTGGAATCCTTGAAAAGAAACCTGAAAATCCACCTCTTCACACAAGCCTACAACCAGTGATCCTGCTGCCTCTACACCACCATGACCAGCTTTACCCTTACCTGCTGTGTCCTTCTCCCATAACATATAGATTATAAGCCCTCGTGGGCAGGGCCCTTGCTCCTTGTGTACCAGTTTGTAACTCGTCTTGTTCATGTTTAGTGCAATTGTCTGTATGTATACCCCTTTTCATATGTACAGCGCTATGGAATGAATGGTGCTTTAACCCCTTCTACCCTGGGCCTGTTTTCACCTTCCTGCCCAGGCCATTTTTTGGTAATCTGACATGTGTCACTTTATGTGGTAATAACTTTGGAACGCTTTTACTTATCCAGGCCATTCTGAGATTGTTTTCTTGTCACATATTGTGCTTCACAACAGTAGTAAATTTGTGGCAAAATATTTCATTTTTATTTATAAAAAAATACCAAATTTGGCAAAAATGTGGAAAAATTAGCAAATTTCAATTTCTCTACTTTCAAAATACATAGTAATACCTCCAAGAATAGTTATTATTTTACATTCCCTATATGTCTACTTTATGTTTGGATCATTTTGAAAATGACATTTTAGTTTTCTGGGACGTTATAAGGCTTCAAAGTTTAGAAGCAAATCTAAAAACCCATTATTTTAAGGACCAGTTCAGTTATGAAGTCACTTTGTGGGGCTCACATAGTGGAAACTCCTAATAAATCACCCCATTTTAGAAACTACACCCTTCTAGCTATTCAAAATTTCACTTTTTTTAGCAGATTTTAAATTTGAATCCATTTTTCATTAAGCACATCAAGGGTTAACAGCAAAAGAAAACTCAAAATCTATTACCCCGATTCTGGATTTTACAGAAACGCCCCATATGTGCACAAAAACTAATGTATGGGCGCACAGCAGGCTTCAGAGAGGAAGGAGCACCATATGGCTTTTGGAGAGCGGAATTAGCTGGAATAATAATTGGGAGTTATGTCGCATATAAAGACGCCCTGAGCTGGCCCTACTGTGGAAACTCCCAAAAGTGACCCCATTTTGGAAAGAGCACCCCTCAAGGAATCTTTCAAGGTGTGTAGTGAGCAATTTGAGCTCAAAGGTATTTCCTAGAATTAGGATACACTCGGCAGTGAAAATGAAAAATTGCAATTTTTTGACAAAAAGTTACTTTACACCCACATTTTTCACTTTCACAAAGGGTAACGGGACAAAATGTACCACACATTTTGGTCACCATTCTCCCCCGAAGATGGTAACACCCCCTATGTGCTTGTAGCCCGATGTACTGATGCATAGCAGGTTTCAGAGTGGAAGCAGCACCATATGGCTTTTTTGGAGAGCGGAATTAGCTGGAATAATAATTGGGGGCTATGTCGCACATGAAGACACCCTGTGCTGGCCCTACAGTGGAAACCCCCAAAAAAGTGACCCCATTTTGGAAAGAGCAACCCTCAAGGAATCTTTCAAGGTGTGTGGTGAGCACTTTGAGCTCAAAGGTGTTTCCTAGAATTAGGATACACTCTGTAGTGAAAATGAAGAATTGCAATTTTTTGACAAAAAGTTGCTTTACACCCACATTTTTCACTTTCACAAAGGGTAATGGGACAAAATGCACCCACATTTTGGTCACCATTTCCCCCCAAATAAGGCAACACCCCATATGTGCTTGTAGTCCGATGTACTGGCGCACAGCAGGCTTCAGAGTGGAAGGAGCACCATATGGCTTTTGGAGAGCGGAATTAGCTTACAGAAGGCAGAAACACTTGCAAAAGCATTTCAAAGCACACATTTGTGAAAATGAAAAATTACTAGCAGACCCCAATTTTTCACAGTCACCAGGGGGTTAAAGGAGAAAATGCACCCAACATTTTGTTCCCCATTTTCTCCCCATTCAGGAAACACCCCATATGTGCTCGTAGCCTGATGTATGGGGGCACAGAAGGCCTCTAGAGGCAAACAGCTAAATATGGATTTTGTGCATTTTGCAGGCCTGAATGGGCAGAAATAGATTTTACGTTCTATTTGTCATTTAAAAAAATCCTGAGGTCCCCAGCAACTAAAAACCCCAAGAAGTGACCCCATTTTTTTAAAAAAGCACCCCGTACGAACGTTTTAAGTGGTAGAAAGGGTACTTTTTAGTAAACAGGTGTCTCGCAAAAGACAGAAATACTTGTAAAAGCATTTCAAAGCACACATTTGTGAAAATTAAAAATTACTAGCAGACCCCAATTTTTCACAGTCACAAGGGGTTAAAGGAGAAAATGCACCGCAGTACGTGTTCCCCATTTTCTCCGCATTATAGCAACACCCCATATGTGCTTGTAGCTTGCTGTATGGGCGCTCAGCAGGCCTCCAGAGGCAAACTGCAAAATATGGATTTTGCAGACCAGAATTAACAGACATGGTTTTATTAGTGCCATCTTGCATTTAAATAATTCCTGAGGTCCCCAGAAATTAAAAACCCCAAGAAGTGACCCCATTTTGGAAAGAGCACCCCCGTACGAACATTTAAAGTGGTGGAAAGGGTACTTTTGACCTAACAGGTGTCTCACAGAAATGAATATGTAGTGGTTGGTGAAAAGTGGATATGTAAACTATTCAGAATATATCTGAGGTATAAAGTGAAAAAATTACAGGGTGCATCAAGGATGAAACTAATCCATGGATGAGTGGTAGATTCTGAAACAATCCTTGATGCACAGGCCAGGTTTTTAAGGGCAGGTTTCGCAGTGGTAAATTGTGTCCTTCCTAATCCCCCTTTTTGAACACACCCTGCATCGTTTTTGGGTCCTTCCCTTCCTCGCTGTTTGGAGGACTTCACCAGGGAAATGTTGTCCTGGTACAACTTGGGCACCGTAACTTGCAGAAGTACTGGGGCCCTCTTCAGCTTGGTTGGGAAAAATTAGGGCCTTGATCACTACTTCTTAAAAGTGAAGGAAAGTTCCTGTGTGTCCTGCAGATTTAAATAGCATGTACGCATTGTACATTGCCGTCTGTACAATGTGTACAGCTAACTTTTTGTACCACACTTTTGTTTTTTTCATGTGGCACTGTAGGGCTTAAGAACTTGATCTGAAAGATCCACCCCTCCCATGTGCCTGTTATAGTCCAAGATACAGACTGGTTTGGGGACAGTGCTAGTGGTACCATGTACAGCTGCAGGGGAGCTGGTGTTGGGGTGAATGCTGGTCAGTACAAGGACGTCCCTCTTGTCCTTGTACTTAACCACCATCATGTTTTTATGGAGGAGAGCCCTACATTCACCCTTTCTCAGTGGTTGTCCTACCAGGGATCTAGGGAGACCTCTCTGATTTTTGCGTACTGTACCACAAGCCACAGTACGCCTGGCACTTAGAGACATGAAGAGGGGTATGCTGGTATAATAGTTATCCAGATAGAGGTGGTAACCCTTATCCAGCAGTGGGTGCAGCAAGTCCCACACTAGTTTCCCACTAAGGCCTAGGCCAGGGGGGCATTCTGGGGGTTCTATCCGTGAATCTTTCCCTTCATAAACCCGGAACCTATAGATGTACCCAGACCTACTCTCGCAGAGCTTGTACATTTTTATGCCATACCTTGCCCGCTTGCACGTACTGGCGGAATTTTACCCTCCCTTGAAATGTACCAGGGACTCATCTATACAGATGTTTTATTCTGGGGTGTATACTTCAGAAAACTTAGTGCTGAAGTGGTCAAGGATGGGTCTAATTTTGAAAAGCTGATCAAATGTTGGGTCACTTTGGGGTGGACACTGCATTATCATTATAATGCAAATATTTCAGAATCAGAATATTGGAGTGTGGTACAAGACATCCGCACTCCAATACTGTTTCATTTCTGGTTTTTTAACAAGCCCCATGTGCAGCACAAGCCTGTTACTGGGGTCCAACCAAGGGGTCTTGCGTATGGTGACGTGGGGTTCTGGGTAATGAACTGCTGGAGGTATAAATCTGTTTGGGCCACGATAAAATTTACTAAATTGTCACTGAAAAAGATTTTGAAAAAATCAATTTCTGTGAAGCCCGTGCAGTCAATTTGAATTCCAGAGTTTCCCACAAACTTTGGAATTTGAGGCTGATAAACTTCAGGGAGTGGGGTCCATATGGGCTCACTCTGGGGGGCTGCCTCAGATGTCGTTCTGGGGCGCCTCCTAGAGGGTCCCCATCAGCGGATGATGATGATGAAGGGTAGAGGAGGAGATGAAAGTGGCATCCTCTTCTCCTTCAGTGGCCGACTCGGTATCAGAGGCAAGGATGGCGTATGCCTCTTTTGCCTAGTACACTCATTGGGATGATTGGGACATTTTTATTTTATTGGGGTGTGATGGGTGAAACGTGTAAAACTTTATTTAGTGTGAGGAGCGTGTATGTAGTGTTTTCACATGTGAAGGTTTTTTTTAAAGTTTTGAAATAGAATTTTTTTAAAACAGTGGGGGGGGGAATAAAAAAAAAAGGTATTTTCTGTAAAAAAAAAGTCTGTAAAAAAAAGTATTTACTGCAGAAAAAAGGCTTTACTGCAGAAAAAAGTATTTACTGCACAAAAAAAAAAAACATACAGTGCAAAATGAGCAGACGCGATCAGTAATGGACACTACTAATCGGTGCGCAGTGGTTGCAAAATGCACGTACGCAGATGATGCGTTCATGCAAATTCCTAAACTGACACTAACTGAAATCTAACTACCACTAAGTGCAGGTTTTTTTTCACACAAGATATGTTAAAAAAAATTTTTAAAAAATGTGCAGATGCTGCTGATACAGCACGCACACACACAGATCGTGTGTACGTGCAGAAACTATAGTGTAAAAATTTGCTACAGTCCTCTGCAAACTGCACGTACGCAGATACAGTGCGTTCATGCAAAAACCTACACTGACACTAACTGAAATTTATATATATATATGGCTTGTGTAAGTATTCGGCCCCCTGGAAGTTTTCAACCTTTTTCCACATTTTAGGCTTCAAACTAAAAGATATAACATTTTAAATTTTTGGTGAAGAATCAACAAGTGGGTCACAATTGTGAAGTGGAACGAAATTTATTGGATCATTTAAACTTTTTTTGTAAAAATAAAATTGAAAAATGGGGCGTGCAAAATTATTCGGCCCATTTACTTTCAGTTCAGAAAACCCACTCCAGAAGTTCATTGAGGATCTCTGAATGATCCAATGTTGTCCTAAATGATTGATGAAGAGAAATAGAATCCACCTGTGTGTAATCAAATCTCTGTATAAATGCACCTGCTCTGTGATAGTCTCAGGGTTCTGTTTAAAGCACAGAGAGCATCATGAAGACCAAGGAACACACCAGGCAGGTCTGTGATACTGTTGTGGAGAAGTTTAAAGCCGGATTTGGATACCAAAAGATTTCCCAAGCTTTAAACATCCCAAGGAGCACTTTGCAAGCGATCATATTGAAATGGAAGGAGTATCAGACCACTGCAAATCTATCAAGACCCGGCCGTCCCTCTAAACTTTCATCTCAAACAAGGAGAAGACTGATCAGAGATGCAGCCAAGAGGCCCATGATCACTCTGGATGAACTGCAGAGATCTATAGCTGAGGTGGGAGAGTCTGTCCATAGGACAACAATCAGTCCAACACTTCACAAATCTGGCCTTTATGGAAGAGAGGCAAGAAGAAAGCCATTTCTCAAAGATATCCATAAAAAGTCTTGTTTATAGTTTGCCACAATCCACCTGGGAGACACACCAAACATGTGGAAGAAGGTGCTCTGGTCAGATGAAACAAAAAATCAAACTTTTTGGAAAAAATGCAAAACGATATGTTTGGCATAAAAGCAACACAGCTCATCACCCTGAACACACCATCCCCACTGTCAAAAATGGTGGTGGCAGCATCATGGTTTGGGCCTCCTTTTCATCAGCAGGGACAGAGAAGATGGTTAAAAATTGATGGGAAGATGGATGGAGCCAAATACAGGACCATTCTGGATGAAAACCTGTTGGAGTCTGTAAAAGACCTGAGACTAGGACGGAGATTTATCTTCCAACAAGACAATGTTCCCAAACATAAAGCAGAATCTACAATGGAATGGTTCAAAAATAAACGTATCCAGGTCTTAGAATGGCCAAGTCAAAGTCCAGACCTGAATCCAATTGAGAATATGTGGAAAGAGCTGAAAACTGCTGTTCACAAACGCTCTCCATCCAACCTCAAAGAGCTTGAACTGTTTTGCAAGGAAGAATGGGCAAGAATTTCAGTCTCTAGATGTGCAAAACTGATAGAGACATACCCCAAGCGACTTGTAGCTGTAATCGCAGCAAAAGGTGGCGCAACAAAGTATTAATGCAAGGGGGCCAAATAATTTTGCACGTCCCACTTTTCAGTTTTATTATTACAAAAAAGTTTAAATGATCCAATAAATTTCGTTCCACTTCACAATTGTGACCCACTTGTTGTTGATTCTTCACCCAAAATTTAAAATGTTATATCTTTTTGTTTGAAGCCTGAAATGTGGCAAAAGGTTGAAAAGTTCCAGGGGGCCGAATACTTTCGCAAGGCACTGTATATGATATATATCTAACTGTCACTAACTGGAGTTCTTTTCTAACTCCAAAAAATGTGCTAATGAAGCAAGCACGCACGCACGCACATAGAACGTGTGTGCGTGCAAAAACTGTAGTAAAAAAAAGTCACTACAGTGTAAACACTAGCTAAAAATTAACTTACAGTATATCTATATATATAGATATTTGAAGTTCTGTATATATTTATATAAAACCCTAACTGTACTTTCTTCTTTTTTAACAAAAAAAAAAAAAGAAAAATTGGCAAAAAAAAGAGGAGAAAAAACCCACAAAGAATGATTCCCAGGTGCTGATCAGGTAGGTATGCACTGAAAAGCACTGGGCGGTCAGAGCTCGCACGCAGAAAAAGTGGTGCGGAGCTGGAAAATTGTAAAAAAAAAAAAAAGAGCAAAAAACGCACGGACCAAGTGACGTCCATAAAAAAAGGACGGGAGGGAGGGGGGACGTGAGGGGACAAGGACAGGGACAGAGGGGGGTTAGGGATCTAAAACTGCTTCTTCTTCTTCTTTTCTTCTTCTTTTCTTCTTCTTTTCTTACTATTTTCTTCTTTTCAGCAGGAAAAACACAGGTCACGGAAAGTCGCAGTGGTGGTGGTGCACCACAAGTCCCAGCAAGCCAACAGCAGCACAGAAAAGGACAGAACCTCTCTGCATGCAGTCACAAGCTAGAATGGCTGCTTGCAGGAAGGTTCTGCCATTTCCTGTGCAGCTGTAGCGCTGCCCAGAACACTGAAGTCCCCTGCCTGACCTCTGGAAAGACAGGTGATGACTTGCTCAGCACCTGTCACCTTGCGATGACCCCTAATGAATTCATTTAACCCCTTAAAAATAATTAAAATCAGTGAAATGTATCCATCTGCCCACTTTGATGCCAGTTTTCATACCCAGAACCTGTTCAGGCCAGGCTGAGCCCCACTGTATCTGATGCGGGGCATCATCCTCTGTATGATGGCAGTGAAAGATCACTGACCTGAATTCATTTAACCCCTTAAAAACATCACTTATTCAGATTAGAAAAAAGTGCCTGTCTGCCCACTTTGATGCCAGTTTTCATGCCCAGAACTTGTTCGGGCCAGGCTGACCTCCACTTTATCTGATGCTGTGCATCATGGACTGTATGTTGGAAGTGCAAGCTCAATGGCCTGAATTAATTTAACTCCTTAAATCACACTTTTTTGTGCCCACTTTGATGCCTATTCTGTGCCCATCTTTTGTATTTTATTGCTGCTTTCCACTGATTTATGTTAACGACAGCTCACTACAACTTTTTCTGTTACTGTTGATAAGGTGTCCTCAAAATTCTTTAAAAAAAAATCCATAAAATAAAAATGATGTGAATAAGAAACTGATGAATAAGAAACCAACTTCAGCCTCATATGAATGGAGGGGTGTGCAGGGCCGTCCTTGCTGCTCAGCACCGCCCTCTGGTGGAGCTTTAATAAAACACGTCAGGCTGAGCAGAGCACATTTAGGTCTGTGTGCAGGATGGCAAGACGCTCCATCAGTTGTGGATGTCCTGGAGTGTCATCAAAAAGCCTGGAGCATGTGAGGAACTCAAGGAGCAGTCTATAGAATCAGGTGAGTGCTTCACATGTCTCAGCATTGGGCAAGTCTGCATTTATCCACTTTTTTCAGATGAAATAATTTTTCAGTCTGCAAGAAATACTGTAAATGTATGTTAGAATGATTGTGAAGTGTAGGGGATTTTACTTATAGTATTAGTATACTGTATAGTAAGTAGTATATATATATATATATATATATATATATAGTATTCTGTCAGATGATATTATTCTAGTTATGAGCCTAGCAGGAAAAAATTAAGTTTACAAAAGGCAAAACTTGTTTAATCTGTGAGTGAATATAATTATATATATATATATATATATATATATATATATATATATATAAATATATATATATTACCCTGCTTGTATTGCCTGTTAACACACACACTACTACATATTTATGTATATATATCTATATATATATATACACACATAATCTTAAACACATACACACAATGTCATTATACACTTAGCACTGAAAATATGTGTGAATTGATTAGGGTCTCACGGATATTAGAACTGCTACCATGGGGAAGCTCTGGATGTGACACTGTCCATATCAGTCTAGAAAGCAAAGGACCTTTCATATAAAACAGTTAGATAGGGGTCATGATAAGGCTGCACATTGTTGTACTGTCCTGATGAATATCTGCTATCAACTTTAAACAACGACTGATAATGGAAAGTAATAGAGATTCACAGTCACACCACAGGAACATCATTAGATCCAACAGATCAAGAAAAGACTGCTGATTTTTGAACGCATGGAACACAGATAGGGACATATAAATCTGTTATAATCTGCATAAAGTTAATAGAATGAATGATCTACACGTACATAGTGCACCTCAAATTATTCATTGCTTTTCAGGTTTCTTAAGCAGTGACTGAATTACTTGAAATACAGTGTATATTATATATATATATATATATATATATATATATATATATGTATATATATATATATATACACACACACATACAGACATCTACAGTATGTAAACTTACAAACTCGTCTGACAGCAATTACAAATATATATATATATATATATATATATATATACACACACACAGACACAGACACACACACATTTACAGTATACTCCTGCTTTTTAAATACCTATAATGTCTTCTTCATTGCTGTAAAATACAGTTTGGTTGTTTTCACATCGAGCTTAAAAATGTCTCTATAATAACTGCAAAAATTGTGCCAAGAGAGAAATAATTAACATTTCTCATATGTTGAAAAATCAGAGAAAAAACAAAACAGATAATGTAAATGATACCATGAGGATATGCCAACGCTTTCTGATCATTAGAAGTTAATCCTGTGGGAAACTTGGAGCCGCAAAAGCAACCATTTCATCTTCTGCTGCCCTGGTCAGGCACAAGTGGATGGAAGTCAGTTTCAGTACCTGCACAGCAGGGATGAAATCTAAATGGACTGCAGGGTCTTATTAGAGATGTACACTACTTGCTCTAAGGATCAGTGTGCATCCTGCTTATATGCCATCTGCGACGACTAAAGCTGGTTTAATTTTTGTTATCCCAAGTTCCTAAACTCTTGTTGGTCACAAGCCATTTTCACATACAATGTATTGGGACGTTCCTTGATTATTAAATTCAGGGGTTTCATTCAGTCCCATTGCCACAGGTGTATAAAATCCATCTCCTAGTCATGCAGTCTGTCTTTACAAACATTTGTGAAATAATGGGTTGTTCTAAAGAGCTTAGCAAATTGCAGTTGCAGTAACAAGTTGCAGTAACAAAACGACACAGCAATATAGCGGTAAAGGACGCGGGGCAAAGTGAAGGCTGTTTTGTGCACTTGAGCTTCCTCTTGGCCTTGTTTATGTCACTGAGCACCATACCACTATTTAATACACTCTGTGTCCAAGTGTATACTATGTGAAATAGTTCCTGTGAACCTAGCTGTGGAGTTGTGCCGGTCAGCATTTCTTTTGCATAGTGGTTTTGTAATGGGATGCCACCATTGTAACAAGTCAGTTTGTGAAATATCTTCCCTCCCAGATATTCCACCATCAATTGTGAGAGGTATTATTACAAATCGGAAGTGTTCAGGAACCACGGGAACTCAGCCACAAAGTGGTATACCACGTAAGGTTACAGAGCAGGGCCACCAAGTGCAAAAGGTACATAGTGCACAAATGTCGCCAATGCCCGGCTGACTCAATATACTGTGCACCGGGAGCTTCATGACATAGGTTTGCATGGCTGAGCAGTTGTCTGCAAGCCTTACATCACCAAGCACAATGCCAACCATTGGATGGAGTCGTGTAAGCATGCTGACGCTGAAGTGGAATTGTATGTTCTCAACTTTGGTGGAACAGCTTATGGAAGGCTCTTTTCTGTTCCAGCATGACACAAAGCAAGGTCCATGAAGCCATGGTTGAGTGAGTCTAGTGTGGAAGAACTTGACTGGCCCACACAGCACCCTGACCTTTGGGATAAATTATAACACAGATTGCAAGCCAAACCCTATCGTCCAACAAATGTGTCTAACTTCACAAGAGCTCATCTGGATGAATGGACAAGAATTCCCACAGAAAGCCTTCCCAGAAGAGTAGAAGCTGTGTGAGCTTCAAGGGGGGGTTGGGCATTAATGTTTATGGATTTATAAAGGGATGTCATGAAAGCACCTGTGGGTGTAATGTGTAGGTGTCCAAGTACTTTTGTCCATACAGTGTATGATGGGTTGTTTTGATCCACACAATATTAAAAAGGAATTTTCCATCAAAGACTGGACCAAGTATAATGTCTCCTACTCTAGAGCTAACTGCCAGTGATATAGCTTTGACCATAGTACCAGGTTTTGGTAATGCTCTGACATTCCAAGTGCTATCAGTGAAGAATAATTCATGCAGCTACCAACAACTGGGAGACACATACAGGTTACAAGAGAGCCAAGAGAGACACATGATTCCCAAACCACTGGCTAGGGAACTTACCTGGAGAACAGATGGCATCTGGGTGCATTAAGGGAATAAGGCAAGCCAGTGGAGGCAGTGTGATTCTCTAGAACATATTCCGTTGGGAAACCTTGTGTCCTGGCATTCAGGTGGCTGTTACATTGACACGTACCACCTACATAAAATTGTTGCAGACTAAGTATTTTCCTTCATACTGATGGTATTCCCTATCAGCACCAGCCTCTTTAAGAATAAAGGAAATATCATTGGCATCGACATACGGTAAATGGTGTGGCAAAAAAAAAAATGGCCAGTTTGCCATTTTTTTCAGCACTTTACCTCCTAATAAAATTGAATAAAAAGTGACAAAAATCATACACATCTCAAAATGAGCCCCCAAACAGCTCCGTAAACATAATTATAAAAAAGTTATGGGGGGGGGGGGCGATGAAAAGAAAAAAATAATTATTTCAAAATTTATATTTTTTCAGTGTTAAAATGCAAGAAAAACTATACAAATGTGGTATTGCCATAATTGTACTGACCTGGAGAATGAAGAGCAGTTTTACCACATAGTGAATGCCGAAAAAACATAACCCACAGAGGTCACACTCCATTTTTTCTAGAAGAGTAAAAATTCTCCTCTTAGGGTGGGTTCACATCAGCGTTATGGTTTCCGTTTGTGTTTTGCATGGTTATAACGGAAAATAATGGAATCCATAAGACGGAAGTTAAAACGGAAGCCTTTAGAGGCATTCCGTTTTGATCCATCATAATAGAAGTCTATGAGAATCATAACAGATCCGTATGGTTCCCGTTATGCAAGACGGAAAAAACGTTCTGTCGACTTTGGAGACAAAAGTGGAATTGGAAAAAAGTAAATTCTGCCACAGTTTTATGGGTTTTGTTTTTATGGTGTTCATTATGCGGTAAACCGGACTTGTGCTCTTCACTCTCCAGGTAAGTATGATTATGGCGTATATCATATTTTTATATGGCCACACAATCAGGTTTCTTGATGCAGTTTTGAAAGCCAAAATCAGGAGTCAGGACTCATAAAAGGAGAGAAAGTATAAAGGACAGATATGACTTCTTCTCTTTTTTGAACCCACTACTAGTTTTGGCTTCCAAAACTGCATGCAGGAACCTGATCGTGTCGCCATACCCTTATAGACGCACAGTGTAAACCCCACACCTGCCCAACATACAATTCTAAAGGATTTCTTGATGTGTTGAAGCAAAATGTGCATAAGTTAATTAAGTACCTGGCGGTAAGAAGACATTGAAAGTCACACTGGCCATAACCCAATTAGACTGCTGGGAGTCATTTACTGAAGCAATTTCTCATGAAGTCAAGGAGATAAGAACACTAACAGGAAAAAAGGTCAGATGAGATTTTCGAAAGATTCAGAAAAATTGGCCAATAACCTTTTAGCTTCATCTGAGCATCTAAAAATATGATTAAAACTTCCTGAAACTAATATAAACAGATTTTCTTCAAGGGACAGTAAACTGAGAAATGATAAGTATTCAGGAGTTAATCTTGCCCTTACTATTTGTCAGTTTGTTGTATTAGAGATGAGCAAACATCTTGAAATTTGTTTTGTGTTTGATTCGTTGACTTTAAAATAAAAAAAAAAGATTTGTGGCAGAATCGATTCTACAAAATCAAAAGTTCTTGGTAGATGATACTCTGAGGTTTCCTAGGTTTACTTGTTCTCTATTTTATTTATTTACAAATTATTGTTCTTTCTCCCCTTCCCAAATTTTAAGCTCTTGAACACAATGACAGAAACAGCAAATAATGTCAGAGTGACACTGACATATATTTCTATAGGTAAATGCGTGGTTGACATTGTCAACAAAAAGCCTGCTTGGAAACATACTGAACCTTCACATTTATTTTAAACAAAAAAAAAAAAAACAATTCCCAAAATTGTCCCTTATTGGGACAGATTGTGTTTAACCTTTCCAGCCACTGTGACATACCTGTACATCAGGGCTTGTATGGAGTAGGCTGCTGCTCTAAGCCCATTTCCAATGCAGCGGGTGCAAGCTGTGCAATACAACAGTCACCTGGCAGCAATGGCTGGGATTGGCAATGACGCAAAATTGGTCATTTAACCCCTCAGATGCAACGTTCGGTAGCGATTGCAGCATCTGTGAGCTTAGGCAGAGGGATGCGGCTCCCTCTGCCATCCAATTGGAGCCTCCGCAGTGAAATCACGGGTCTCCGATTGGTTGCCTTGACAGCCTGGACCCTGTTGAAGCTTCCTGGGCCTTTCATGGTAATCTACCTGCTGAGCTGTGCACAAGGCTTAGCTTTGCAGGTAGAGCGGCAGAATCCCGTTGACCATAAGAGAATTCTATTATGGTGAATGGGACAAGGGATCAAAAGATCCCAGGTTCTAGTCCCCTAAAGGGGGGTAAAAGTTATTGTCAAAAAATATTAAAAGTTTAAATCACCCCCTTTCCCATTTTTACATCTAAAAATTTCTAAACACAAAAAATAAGGTATTGCTGCATCCAAAAATGTCTAAACTATTATAACCTAAAAAGAGTTTTCCTGTGTGGTGTACATTGTAACGTAAAAAAATAAAAACAACACACGATTCACCATTTTTTGGTCACTGTATCCCCAAAAAATTGAATAACAGTGCTAAAAAAAAAACTTATATGCACCCCAAAAATGGTACTATTAAAAACTACAGTTCGCTCCGCAAAAAACAAGCCCAAATATGTGGACATACATATAAAAAGGCTATGGCTGTGAGAAAATGGCGATGCAAAGAAAATTTAGATTTGTTTTTATTTTTTTTAACAGTAGTAAAATTATAATAATAAAAACTTTAACAATGTGGTATTGCCATAACCACATTGAGCAGCCGAATAAGCACATCAATATGAAAACCAATAAACCTGAATTGTGGTTTTTTTCAGTTTAACCTCACAAAGAATGTTTTTCCTGTTTCCCAATATGACATGGTAAATTAAATGATGCCATTAAAAATACAACTTATCCAGCAAAAAATAAGCCCTGAGTATGGCTATATGAACAGAAAATTAAAAAAGTTAAACACACACACACGCTAATGTCACAAAAGACACTAGTTTTTCCTCTCAAGCTTTCCAAAATTATGTGTTTACGGGTACAGAATGCCTACCCGTACTTTTACACACTCAGGTGTTAATTGTTAGAAGGATTGGTAGCTTATTCTGAGGTGGAACATGACTGGTAGAGTTCTCCCTTTAATTTTTGACTGGCAACAGTACAGTGTGAATGAGCAAAGGGTGAGTTGTGTAGGGGTAATAAATGGCAGCAATAATAGTGCTGGCAGTAGCAGCACTGCATGAAACAGACAAGACAGTAGATGTATGTGCAGCTTAGTGTAGTAGTTGTAGTACTGGCAGCTGTATACGGGTAGTAGTTGTGGCAGTAGGAAAATTAGTAGCAAGGAGTAGCAGCCGTGATGGTGGCGACAGCAGCCATATGATATGGAACATGATATGATGGTAGGCAGGTGGACAATGGCAGTGGCGGGATGAGGCTGAGACAAATAGCCACTGTCAGTAAGAGCAGATCTACTCATGGGCTTCAGCCAGAAGTGTCTGAAAATCCTCACAGATCCATGCCTTACTTGATTTGTACACTGGTGGAGGACAACTTTGCAACCTCTCTGAGATGACATTGGAGGCTGGACTAGACAGTACAGTGATAGCAAACTGGGCCAGTTCCAGTCACCATTCCAATGCCTGCCCGGAAGTCCATGGGATCAGGGATCATGGTATGCACTGGAGAAAGGCCACAGTCTAAATAGGACTGAACCTTCTCGTTCTCCATTTGCTGATTTGCATCAGCCTGGCACAGCTCATGTTCATTAATGTGAACTGACTGCTGTGGCTTCTGCTGCTTGTGGAAGTGGAGATGGTGTGAGGTGGGTGACTTGGCGGGGGTCAGAGAGGGTCCTTCTTGTCAGACATGTGGGAGGCAGGTGTTTGCTTGGCAAAAGCTGTGGCAAACTGTGTATCCTGGTAATAAAGCAATTTGGTCTCCCTTTTGGCAACAGGAAAACATTCCCCCATTTTGCTTTGATAGTGAGGGTCCAGGGGCGGATTGGCCATAGACCTTACAGGGAAATTTCCCGGTGGGCCAATGCCCAGAGGGCCGCCTGGGCCCTCCTCACAGCTGGCCAGTAGAAGTTTTTGGGGATGAATTTTGTGCTGCTGGCAGTATTTTCTGATGGACTGTGGTATTTGGCTCTGTTTGGGTGGTATAATGAGCCACAATATGGAATAGCTGACTCTATCTTCCATCAATTTGGACCCAACTACAAAATAGGGCCACTTTTAGTATTTTTTCCTGGGCCACTTTAAGTTCCCAGTCCGCTCCTGTGAGGGTCTAAAAGCATGGCTATCCAGTAATCATCTGTCTGTGTGTAATTCACAATATCAGTTTTTATTCTTATAAATACTGTATATTAGAGATGAGCGAATCTTCAAAAATTAGCTTCAGCGAATAACAAGATTGTTTCTTAATACGAATGTATTCAGTCGAAGTTGCGTTAAAAAATAATCGTTGTTTTGCGAACATTCCTGCACAAATTACAAACATACAGTCTAAGTATTAGTGTACAAAGTGTGTACGAATCCTTAGTGTACTATTGACTCGTGGCGATTGCGTCATACGCACACATGTATGTCACGGCGTACAGTCCTCAGAGGCAGTCCATATGAGCTAGAAAAGTAAGGTGCTAGCTATCCGGCTAAGTGCATAATTTACCAAACACACCATACATAGTACAGTGCTCCAGACTAAAAAAAATACCCAGGAGCCATTGGCTCCTGAACTGAAAAATTTAGGAGCCAAATTAAATTTTTAGTCGCCAAATTTAAATACATATAATTATAATTAAAAAAAAGACTTGGAGGAGAAGATGAAACGTCTGGCCCATAATACAACAGTCCTATCCTATTTTTTTTGAGGGACAAGGTGACTAAAAAATGGCGAATTTTGCAGATTTTTTTTTTCTTTTACGTGTTCACCGCATAGGAGATATTTTAAATATTTTAATAGTTTGGACTTTTCGGACGTGGCGATATGTACAATGTTTATTTATTGTTAATATATTTTATATGTAAAATTAGGAAAGGGGGTGATTAAGGGGCTATTCAGACGGCTGTAGTATTGCGCATCCGCTCCGCAATACTGCCCGGCATGTGTTCCACAATTTGCGGTTGCAGACAAGAATAGGACATGTTCTGTAATTTCTTGCAGAGCCGCAGGAAGTTCACACGCCGGCTATTGAAGTGAATATGGCCGCATCTATTCCACAAAATTGCAGGCGCATTCAAGCGGTTGTGTGAATGGGACCTTAAATTTAATATATTGGGGGGGGGTTTGTTTTTTTTTAACTTTTTATTTAATAACTATTAGCCTTTTTAGGGGAAAGGGTGCACTGCGCCACCAATGAATATAAAGCACATTTAATCAAGTATAGGAGGCAGCGGTATAATATACCAGGTATGTCATACCGCTGCCTCCTATACTTGCACTAATGTGCTTTACATTCGTTTTTTTTTTGTTTTTTTTTTACTACTAGCCCCCTAGGGGCTAGAACCTGGGATCGTTGTCCCTTGTTCTATTCACCTTAATAGAGATCTATTAGGGTGAATAGGACTTCAAAAGCTCCCTGCTGCCCTGGGCTTTGTGCACAGGGCAGCAGGGAGCTCACCATGGCAGCCAGGACTTCAGTAGCGTCCTGGTTGTCATGGCAACCGATCGGAGCCCCGCGATTACACTGCTGGGGCTCCGATCGGTATCTACCACTGCCACCAATGAAGGGGGGGGAGGGGACCCTGTGGCCACTGCCACCAATGCTTGTTATACTGGGGGGTTGGGGGGAGCGGGCGCACTGCGCCACCAATGAAGTTAACTATGTTTAATACAACTACAGGAGGCGGGTGCCGGCGCGGAATCACATAGCCGGCACCCGACCTGTATTTTAGGGAGCTCCTGATTGGTGGCAGCGGCAGCAGCAGCACAGGGGGAGGAAGAGCTTCCTTGTCCCCTGTGCTGCTGCGGGAATATGGAGCACGCAGCAGCGTGCACCATGTTCTCCGATACTAGGCTGCGCAGTAGCGCAGCTTAGTATCGGTAAATGCTGGTGGGGTCCAGGCGCAAATGGCGACAAGACTAAAAAGTCTTGTCGCCATTTGCAAATAATGAGTCGCATTGGTGACCATTTTGGTCGCCATCTGGAGCCCTGTAGTATGCATAATAGGAGTTGCAGTATCTGAAAAAGAATACACACAATGGGCTAAAGTGCTTGAACGTTGCTGAACCTATAAAAACATTATTGCTAAAATACTGCAAAGACATAATTACGCATACATTTTAGTGCAACCAATTTCACATTTGCAAGCATAATAGGCTCAGATATACGTTTGAGTCTCTCCTCATGGCTGCTTGGCATAAAACACTGGAACACATACGGTAGTCCAAAATTCAATTATAATCCATGTGAGATAATTTTGTAATCCAACCAGGTAACGTGTAATCATAATGACATAGTAACATAGTTTATAAGGCCAAAAAAAAGACATCTGTCCATCCAGTTCGGCCTGTTTTCCTACAAGTTGATCCAGAGGTAGGCAAAAAACCCCTGTAAGGTAGAAGCCAATTTTCCCCACTTTAGGGGAAAAAATTCCTTCTCGACTCCAATCAGGCAATAAGAATAACTCCCTGGATCAATGACCCCTCTCTAGTAACTATAACCTATAATATTGTTACCCCCCAGAAATACATCCAGGCCCCTCTTGAACTCTTTAGTGAACTTACCATCACCACCTCCTCAGGCAGAGAGTTCCATAGTCTCACTGCTCTTACCGTAAAGAATCCTTTTCTATGTTTGTGAACAAACCTTCTTTCCTCCAGAAGCAGAGGATGTCCCCTCGTCACAGTCCTGTGGATAAATAGATCATGGGAGAGATCTCTGTACTGACCCCTGATATATTTATACATAGTTTTTTTTCTAAAGTAATCCACATGGATAATATAAAATAGCGGCAAATAGAGAATTCTTTTTGCAAAGAGGGCTCCCAAATAACCTGAGAAGGGGGGGGGAAGGAAAATAGGTGCGCTTAGGCGCAACTGGGAATTTTCTGCAGAATCGAGGTGGGGGGGGGAAGAGACCTGACAAGCAGTGTCCATCTTTGTGAGAGTCAAACAGGGGGCAATAAAAACAAGGTAAATTAAACACAAGTGCCAACTACCTTTCACCCGTCAGGTGCAATCCATGTTGTGGCTCCCATAGGTACAGACCATGAGGAGTCCTTTAAATCAGCCAGACAGAAACAGCCAGTTGTAGAAGGGTTCCTCAGATGGAGGGACCTGAAGTCCTCCTCGCTGCTACTGCTGCTGAAGGATATAAGTAGGCCAAGCTGGCTGCCATGGTTGAGCTCCACTGCCCTCTGCTGCTAGAATTTGGACTTGACCGGGTGGTGGTCACACTGGTGAGTGCTGCTGCCACTTGAGCCTTCACCTTTCCGGATCCTCCTGCCGGGACAGCAGGGGTAAGGACTTCTGGCTGCCTCAGTTCAGGCAAGGCTGCACCCAAGGAAGAACTGCCAGCTCCCCTTGCTGCTGTTGACTTCATTTTCCATGGTAGCTGGTACTGGATCACCATGGGCTGGAAAGTGAAGGATGATGTAGTCAGCTGACCCAGGTGAAAGGACTGTGGTGGTGGTGGCAATCCAGGGATCAGAGGCTCTGGCTGTGGCTTCTCTCTGAAATGAAGGGTGCCATATGGTCACTCTTGTAGGCAGCGCACGCATCCAGCGGCTGCTGGATCATCTGGCCAGGTCCTGGCTGGCGATGCAGGTACCAGGGGCTTTGACAATAATGTTACCCCGGTAGCAAAGGGGCCTTTCAGGGATGCCATGGGGGTATATTCTACCTGATCCCTTACTTATAGGCTGTGACGGGCTTGGGGCACACAAAGTACTCCTTGCCATCCTCATCGTCCGCAAGGAAGCCACTGCCTCGCTCCACTGAAAACCAGAGGATGGTTCCTTTACGCCATTCCAGCGTAGGGTCTCCCAGCCTCGGATGGTCAAGCACTTGGATGACCCAGTCCTCCACCGCTTTCTTATAGTCCCATAGGGTCTGGGTGTGGGCCGTCACTGATGCAGGCATGATGGGATTCTGCCACATGGAAGGTGTTCTCCTCCTGGGCGGCGGAGTGGACTCTCCAGCCGTCTCCGGTGCCCGTGCGATTCACGGGGTCACTTGTGCCACTCTGATTTCCTTGGGCCTCTCCGGTGGTTCGGGTTCGGTACCTCACACCATCTCTCCCCACTTTGGGCGTAGTTGTTTCGCCATGCTGTCTTGTTCACCGCTAGCTTGAACTGGAGAGGAGGGCGGAGTAATGAGAGATCTCTAGTGTATATACTGTATATATATATATATATATATATATATAGGGCACAGTGGGCTGATCCGAGGTCTGATGGGGGCACAGTGGGCTGATATGGGAGCACAGTGAGCTGATCTGAGGACTGATGGGGGCACAGTGAGCTGATCTGAGGTCTGATGGGGGCACAGTGTGCTGATCTGAGGTCTGATGGGGGCACAGTGGGCTGATCTGAGGTCTGATGGGGCACAGTGGACTGATCTGAGGTCTGATGGGGGCACAGTGGGCTGATCTGAGGTCTGATGGGGGCACGGTGGGTTGATCTGAGGTCTGATGGGGGCACAGTGGGCTGATCTGAGGTCTGATAGGGGCACAGTGGGCTGATATGGGGGCACAGTGGGCTGATCTGAGGTAAGGTGGGGGCACAGTGGGCTGATCTGAGGTCTGATGGAGGCACAGTGGGCTGATCTGAGGTCTGATGGGGGCACAGTGGGCTAATATTGTGGCACAGTGGGCTGATCTGAGGTCTGAAAGGGGAACAGTGGACTGATCTGAGGTCTGATAGGGGCACAGTGTGCTGATATGGGGGCACAGTGGGCTGATCTGAGGTCTGATGGGGGCAGAGTGGGCTGATATGGGGGAACAGTGGGCTGATATGGGAGCACAGTGGGCTGATATGGGGGCACAGTGGGCTGATATGGGGGCTGAGTGTGCTGATATGGGGGCTGAGTGGGCTGATTGGCTGATCTGAGGTTTGATGGGGGCCGACTGGGCTGATCTGAGGTCTGATGGGTGCTGAGTGGGCTGATATGGGGGCTGAGTGGCCTGTTTTGAGGTCTGATGGGGGTCTAAATGGGCTGATCTGAGGTCTGATGTGATATCCTGAAATTTAAGGGGGGGGTCTGACATGAGGTCTGATGTAAAATATTTTTTCTTATTTTCCTACTCTAAAATCTGGTGTGCGTCTTATGATCGGGTGCGTCTTATAAAGCGAAAATACGGTATATACAAGTGCATCTCAATAAATTAGAATATCATCAAAAAAGTTTTATAGGGTGTACGGTATGTCACTTCTAATCAGCATGTTATTCAGAGAGGCACCTTTGAATAACAAGCAGCTTGGATTGCGTGCCTCTCCACTCTTCCTCCAGACTCTGGGACCTTGATTTCCAAATGAAATGCAAAATTTACTTTCATCTGAGAACAACACCTTTGACCACTGAGCAACAGTCCAGTTGTTTTTCTCCTTGGCCCAGGTAAGACGCTTCTGGCGTTGTCTATTGGTCATGAATGGCTTGACACATGGAATGCGACACTTGTAGTCCATGTCCTGGATAAGTCTGTGTGTGGTGGCTCTTGAAGCATTGACTCCAACAGCAGTCTACTCCTTGTGAATCTCCCCCAAATTTAGGAAAGGCCTTTTCTTAACAATCCTATCAAGGCTGTGGTTTTCCCTGCTGCTTGTGCACCTTTTTCTACCACACTTTTTCTTTCCACTCAACTTTCCATTAATATGCTCTGATACAGCACTCTGTGAACAGCCAGCTTCTTTAGCAATAACCTTTTGTGGCTTACCCTCCTTGTGGAGTATGTCAATGACAGCCTTCTGGGCATCTGTCAAGTCAGCAGTCTTCCCCATGATTGTGTCGCCTACTGAACCAGGCTAAGGGACCTTTTTAAAGGCTTGGGAAGCCTTTGCAGGTGTTTTGGGTCAATTATTCTAATTTTCTGAGATAATGAATTTTGGGTTTTCCTTGGCTTTAACCCCTTCAAGCGACAGCCAGTTTGGACCAAATGCCGGAGCCCCATTTTTCAAATCTGACATGCGTCACTTTATGTGGTAATAACTTTGGAACGCTTTTACTTATCCAAGCCATTCTGAGATTGTTTTTTCATGACACGTTATACTTCATGACAGTGGTAAATTTGAGTCGATATATTTCTCCTTTAATTTAAAAAAAATCCCAAATTTACAAAAAATTTGGAAAAATTCACAATTTTCTAAATTTGAATTTCTCTTCTTTTAAGACAGATAGTAATCCCTCATAAAATAGTTATCAGTCATCATTCCCCATATGTCTACTTTATGTTGGCATCATTTTATAAATGTCATTTTACTTTTTAGGACTTTAGAAGGCTTACAAGTTTAGAAGCCATTTTTTATATTTTCAACAAAATTTCCAAACCCAATTTTTTAAAAACCAATTCCGATATAAAGTGATTTTGAGGGGCTTATGTAATGGAAACCACCCATAAATGATCCCATTTTAGAAACTAGATCCCTCAAATTATTCAAAACGGATGTTACAAACTTTGTTAATCCCACAAGAATTAAAGGAAAATTGAGACGAAATGTCAGAATTTTATTTTTTAAGCAAATTTTTCATGTTAAACAATTTTTTCTTGCAACACAGCAAGGTTTAACAGCAAGTTAAACCTCAATATACATTACCCTGATTCTGCAGTTTACAGAAATACCTCATATGTGGTGGTAAACGTCTCTATGGGTTTGTGGCAGTGGTCAGAAGGAAAGGAGCGCCATACGAATTTTGGAGGCAGATTTTACTAGAATGGTTTTTAGGCACCATTTTGTAATTGAGAGACCCTGACATACCCCTACAGTGGAAACCCTCAAAAAGTGACCCCAATTTGAAAACTACACCCTTTAAAGAATATTTTAAGGGGGGTACTGACCACTTTGACCCCCTAAGCGTTTTACGGAATTTGGAAACACTTGGCTGTGAAAATTAAAAATTTCATTTCTTCCAATAAAATGTTGCTTTAGCCCCAAATTTTTCATTTTCACAAGGGGTAACAGGAGAAAAGCACCTCATAATTTGTTACCCATTTTCTCCTGAATACAGTAACACCCCATATGTGGTGGTAAACTGCTGTGGGGGCACATGGCAGGACTCGGAACGGAAGGAGCGCCATATGGAATTTGCAACACAGATTTTGATGAAGTTTTTTTAACATTTTTTTTACAGCACTCACCTGAGGGGGCAAGTCATGTGATATTTTTATAGAGCAGGTTGTTACGGACGTGGCGATACCCAATATGTCTAACATTTTTATTTTTGTTATGTTTTACACATTTGAGAACTTTTTTTACGCATTTGAGAACAGAATTAAATCTTGTTTTTGTGCAGAGAGCCATATTTTTTGGGCGATTGTCTTAGGTAGGGTATCAATTTTTGCGTGGGTGAGATGACGGTTTGATTGGTACCATTTTGGGGCAAATACACCTTTTTTATCGCCTGCTATTACACATTTTGTGAGGGTAGGTGACAAATAAATGGCTGTTTTGGCAGAGTTTTAAAAAAAATTTTTTTACAGTGTTCACCTGAGGGGGAATATAGTGTGATATTTTTATAGAGCAGGTTGTTACGGACGCGGTGATACCCAATATGTCTACCATTTTTATTTTTGTTAAGTATTACACATTAGATGCATTTTGAACAGTATAAAATCATTTTTTTGTGTTGCCATTTTCTGAGAGCCATATTTTTTTTATTTTTTGGGCGATTGTCTTAGGTAGGGTCTCAATTTTTGCGGGACGAGATGGCGGTTTGATTGGTACCATTTTGGGGTACATAAGCTGTTTTGATCGTCTGCTATTACACTTTTTGTGAGGCAAGGTGACAAAAAATGGCTGTTTTGGCATAGCTTTTTTTCAAATTTCTGCGTTCACCTGGCTTGGTGGATCATGTGATACTTTTATAGAGCCGGTCAATAGGGACGTGGCGATACCTAATATGTCTACTTTTTTTTTTTTTTTTTACTTTTTTTTTTACTTTATTTGGGGGAAAAGGGCACTTTTTTTTTTTTTACTTGAAACTTTTATTTTTTTTAACTATTTGTTTTTTTTACTTGTTTTACTTTCTTTTTACACTTTTTTTTTTAATTTATCAAGACCCACTTGGATCTTGAAGATCCAGGGGGCTTGATGGCTATACAGTGCATTGCAATAGTCATCTATTGCAATGTACTGTATTGTCAGTGCTACACTAAGGCTGATCAGACCCTGATGGTCTAATCAGCCTTAGGTACATGGCAGCCAGGACGCTTTTGTAAAGCGTCCGGTTGCCATGGTAACCATCCGGCCGTTGCCATTGCAGCAGCGGCGGCCAGATGCCAGAGAGAGGGAGCTCCCTCCCTCTTAACCCCATAGATGCCGCGGGTGGCTACCGACCATGGCATCTATGGGGTTAAACAGCTTTTTTTCTGAATGGAGCGCACCAATTGGTTAGTCTGCATAGACTATCCAATCGGAGCACTTGCCAGCAAGGGACCACTCTGATTGGTCCCTTGCCGGCTTCCCCGTTGTCTCTGCTCTCGGGGAGAGCGGAGACTCCGGGGCTGTGAAACGTTATAGTGTCACAGCCCCGGTAAGCATTTTGGACATCACTGTACGTCCAAATGCAGTGAATTACAGTAACGTCCAAATGCGGGAAAGGGTTAAGCCATAGTCATCAACATTAACATAAATAAACACTTGAAAAAGTTCAGTCTGTTTGTAATGACTCTATATAATATATGGGTTTCACTTTTTGAATTGAATTACTAAAAAAAACCTTTTTGATATTCTAATTTATTGAGATGCACTTGTACCATCAATCTCACAGTAAAAGGAGTGCCAGCAGTTGAGATAGTATCAAGTATAGCGATGTTTTAGTCCTCTTACTGGGACTGTTCTCAAGCAAGTGCATACAAATCTGTAGTGCATATTTGAAGGCATACATGCTTAGTAATTTAAAAAATATATACATAATAATCATATATAATCCTGAAAATACAACATTATAGTGATCCCCATATCATCCTCAATATAAAGTGCACTGTGCATCCAATAAAAATATTGTTATTCAAAGGTGCCTCTCTGAATGACATGCTGATTAGAAGTGACATACACCCTAAAAAAATGGAAAGACAGAGTTTCCTTGCGACCCAGAGGTGAAAAAACGAGTCAAAATTACTGTTGCCCAACATTTTTATAATTGGGGCCATCAAGTGTCAGATCTTAGGTGGCAGTTCCTGAAGGAAGTGAACAGTGGAGACAATGAGTAGGATAACTGTAGGAGATTGTTACAAAGGGAGACCTTTTGGATAGTGTAACTGCAGTCTTTAACACCTAAAGGATTATATGAAATTAGTAGCTTTAGTGCATTTATATGATTGATCACTTTCGTGTTTTAGGGTTATTTGTGGGCATGTATTTTGGATAAAAGATATGGTTTGTATATATGTATCAGATGTTGGTGCTGTAAATACCTCACTTCCCCCTCTACCTGCACACATGAGTAAGGGGAGGTGTTCTCCAGAAATGTCACGGGGAGGGGAGGATGTGTGAAGGAGGTCTGTCCAGGGGCGTAACTAAAGGCTCATCAGGCCTGGTGCAAGAGTTCAGCTTGGACCCCCCTGCCCTCAGTACTTTGTGTGTCTTCTTATGTAGCACAAGGGTCTTTGGGCCCCCTCAGGCTCCTGGGCCCGGTAGCGACTGCTACCTCTGCACCCCCTATAGCAACGCCCCTGGGTCTGTCTCAAGATGTACCATTTTATACTGGAATAAATTAAACAAATAAAAAGAAACAAAAGGTTTTGTACCAGCAGCTGTGTTTCCTTCCCATCGTCTACTGGTCCTGATGCTCTTCCTCCTCATCATAATGTGTTTCGCCAGCAATCGATCACCGAGGTGATTGCAAAAAAACAACAGTATGCGTACACTCCTGGCCAAGTTGCTGGTACTACAGTCCCTCCCTTGCCATGTGGTTGACTCTACCCATTTCAGAGAACAGATGGTGGAGAGCCTCAAGCCATCACTACTTTTCTTAAAAAAAAAAAAAAAGCAGGTGGTCCAGTCCCTGAGCCTGTCAGTGTCTGGCTGGTTCAGTTCCTGGCAATGTCGATGTGGGGAGCTGTAACTATGGTCAAGGACAATATATGTCCTTTCCTGCCCAGGCACACCAGTAACTTGGCCAGGTGATGGCAATGCCACCTTTGCATTCTCATGCTGTGATGTGGGCGCAAATGTCCTCCTCTGCCACCTCCACTGTAGGCACAGTTCTGAGTGGTCCTCCAGCATACCACCTATGAACAGCATGGCAGTGTCATACTCTCCTGCAACTGGCCTGCCTGGGCAAACGTCACATTGGGGAGGAACTGCTCTACCTCCTTCATCAAGAAATTGAATCGTAGTTGTCTCCTCACCAACTGAAGATCAAAACCATGGTCACTAATAACGGGAAGAATATTCTGTCAGCACTGCGTCAAGAAGGACTGACCCATGTGCCCGGCATGGCTCACATCTTTAATCTGGTTCTAAACCGGTTCCTAAAATCTTTCATCCAATTGCAGGACATCTTGAAAATGGACAGAAAACTGCATGTGCTTCAGTCAATCTTACTGTGCAAAATACTCCCTCCATGAGTTTCATAGGCAGAATGGTGTTCCCCAACATCAACTCATATGTGACGTTTACACACATTGGATCTCCACCCTTCACAAGTTGGACCGACTATATGAGCAGAGGAAGGCTGTGAACGATTTCTTGATGATGCAGGCAGACAGAAGTACTTCGCTGTGTAACTTCGATGTTTGCAAGTGGAAGCTCATGCGTGACACCTGCCGTTTGCTCAGACCCTTTGAGGAGGCCCCTTTATTTGTCAGTCACCAGGACTACGGGATAAATGATTTCATTCCACTCCTTCATGTCTTGGAGCAGATGCTGATAAATCTAGCTGGCCATGGGACAACAGATGTGACGCCTACATATCACAGCCGCCTGAGTCCTGTGGGGGCTGAACTGGTGGAGGAGGAAATAGGTGGTTTATCTGCCCAAGTGACAGGAGAGCTGCTGGAGGGAGATGAGGAAGACCAGCCAGATGACCCTGACAGACCATGGCAGTATGCAGTGGAGATGGAGTCAGGGAGTCCCCCTGATTCCCTTACACAAATGGCCAGATGCATGCTGAGTTGCTTGCGTAGTGATAGCCGCATTATCATCATTCAGAGGAGGGATGACTACTGGCTCTCCACTGCCAGGCAGCGCCGGTTTTAGACAAAGTGTGGCCCTGGGCAAAATTGAAAGTGGGGCCCCAAATCATGAAATATTGGACCAGACGTCTGCCAGGACTTTGTAGGCACAGACAGCGGTTGCAACCACAGCAGCTGATTGTAGACTGCCACTTTATAGCTCTTTAGCCTTTTTACTGTAAGCTGCTGATCCTGCAGCCTCTTTGGGTATGTTCACATACAGTATTTTCTGTGCTTAAAAAAACCTGATGCAGAATCTGCATCAGGTTTTTTTAGATGTGTTTTTATCTACATTTTTAACACAGGGGATCTGTGGATGACACTGTTATGGGGGATCTGTGGATGACACTGTTATGGGGGATCTGTGGATGACACTGTTATGGGGGATCTGTGGATGACACTGTTATGGGGGGATCTGTGGATGACACTGTTATGGGGGATCTGTGGATGACACATTGTTATGGGGGATCTGTGGATGACACACATTTATGGGGAATCTGTGGATGACACTATTATGGGGGATCTGTGGATGACACTGTTATGAAGGATCTGTGGATGACACACTGTTATGGGGGATCTGTGGATGACACACTGTTATGGGGATCTGTGGATGACACACTGTTATGGGGATCTATGGATGGCGCTGTTATGGGGGATGTCGCTGAGATACAGCCACAATGTGTGACATAGCTTTACAGATGCCTTTATTAGCAGCCCTGGTCTGCATCCCCCCTCCAAGTACTGAAAAAAAGAAAAAAGACACTGCTAATTTGGACCTCAGGTTCTTAATCTATACTCCAACACCCCCCCCCCCAATTAACAATGAAGACCACCTAAACAATGCTGTCTTCAATAGTTTAACTAGAGCCCTCTATGGCCCAGACAGCCTGCGGTAACTGAACGCAACATGGCCACGTCAGAAGCACGCTCTTTGGTGGTGTCCTAAAAGTGCTGCAGACCTAGCTCATACTGGAGTCACAGGGAGCTCACACACAGCTCACAGAGGGGGCACACACCGGGAGCACAGAGGCACAGGGAGAGCATAGAGGGGGCGCAGGACGCTCACACAGGGAGCGCAGGACGCTCACACACGGGGTGCAGGACTCTCACATAGGGGGCGCAGGACGCTCACACACGGGGCGCAGGACGCTCACACAGGGGCGTTGATAGGCTAAAACATTCGGGGCCTGGGCCCCTGATGTTTTCTCCCAGGCCCGAATGTCCTGCCTGTTAGACAGATAAAATTGTATTGCCGTCCTCAGGATGGCAGTACAATTGAATCTAACCTACTGAAAGATATGTAGGACCTGTGAGGACATCACAGGTCATGTGATCAGTGCCGTCCAATCTTGCACTGGTCACATGACTGTGACATCATCGCAGGTCCTTTTCAACCCCTGTCTTCTAAACTGAAGAGGAGAATTGTAGGGAAGAAGCTGCAGTGAGCTCTGCTACATCAGAAGAGGTAAGTGAAGGGAGAAGCAGAAGGATGCTGGGAGTTGTGGTTATTTAAATGGGACTGTATGTTAGGGTAGAAGGGAGGGATGTTATCATTGGACTGTGTGTTGGAGGTGACTTGGGTAGGGTTCTGTTATTTACATGGGACTGTGGCGTGGAGTGATGTTATTTACATGGGACTGCATGTTGGAGGTGGCTGTAGGCAGGTTTATGTTATTTACATGGGACTGTGGGGTGGAGTGATGTTATTTACATGGGACTGCATGTTGGAGGTGGCTATGGGAAGGAAGTGATATTTTTTACATAGGACTGTATGTTGATGACGGCTATGGGTGGGAATGATGTTATTTACATGGGACTGTATTTAGAGGGGGCTGTAGATAGAGAGGGATGTTATTTACATGGGACTGTATATTGGAGGGGGATGGAGAGATGGTGTGATGTTATTTACACAGGACTCTACTGCGGAGGGAGGGAAATAGTTTTATTTACATGGAACTGTATGGTGGAGGGGCTGAGGAATTATAATTTCCGAGGACACTAAAGAGAGGAATATAACTACAGCGGGCAGTTCAGGTTGAGCATTATAACAGTAGGGGGAGTGATATAAATACTGGGGCACTGTAGGGGTATTATAAATCCAGGGGACATTAGACGTTCTTATTACTACTAGGGGCTCTATAGGAGGGACTTATAGATCCGCCTTATTTCTACTAAGAGCACTATGGGGGGCCTTATTAATACTGAGGGGTCTGTAGTGAGGTTTATTACTACTGGGGGAACAATAGGTGGCCTTATTACTACTGGGGGCTGGGTGAGGGTATTATTAATACTGGAGTGCTCTTCTACTAATGGAGGCACTCTTGGGGAGCATTATCAGTACTGGGATCACTGTAGGGTGGAGTGTTACTAATGATGGAATTACTGTTGGTGGGACTATGAGGAACACTATTACTATGGGGGCACTATTATTTCTCCAGGATAGTATTTGGAGGTTTTGGGGGGCACAGCGAGCATCAGGATAAGGCTGTGGGGACTCCAGGTTGGGGGATGATGATAGAAATGTGAGGAAGATAAGATGTCTGTGTGTCACACTCTGCAGAGACAAGGCGACTGAGAGAAGTTGTCCGGACCGAATGGAGAAGATGATTACAGAGAAGATCTACATCAGAGGAGAAGTCACCTGGGAGGCCCTGGATGTGAGATATGTTCTCCTGTATAGCAGGGTTGGGGCGAGATTCGACATAGAGAATTGGGCCATATTCATTGGGGCTTGGGCCCCGGATCTTTTGAGACCCTAGCAACGCCCCTGCGCTCACACACGGGGCGCAGGACGCTCACAGAGGGGGCGCAGGACGCTCACAGAGGGTCCTGTTACAATGAAGGCGCGACCCCCCGTAGCCCTGCACCCCCCTCCTCCACAAACACTGCTGCATGCCTTTTACTGGATGGACTTACAAGCCAGAGAGAGAACAGGCCAGATGCTTTCATTAGAAAGGGTCCTGGGAGCAGCCAGCATTCCAGGAGCTGAGGTCAGAACCAGCAGAAGGCCCAGTCATCTGGAGAAAGTGCAGGCAAAGGATGGGGGCGGGGCTATGTTAGCTCCGCCCATGTCGAACATCCAATGCAGGATGCTAACACAGACAGTGCAGTCTTGGAGTTCCGGTTAGAGGGGGATACTGTGGGTGGTTGACAGCAGCAGAGCGCTGCAGCAGAGAGCCAGGCAGGGAGCGGGTGAAGAAAAAAATGCCCCCACTGTCCCTCACTTAACTTTCAGACAGCAGGGGGCCCCTTTTGGAGAGGGGGCCTTGGGCAAGTGCCCTGTTTGTCCCCCCCTAACGCCGGCCCTGCTGCCAGGCCAAAATGGGGGCCTTTTTTCCACCTTTTGAGGGGGATGACAAACTCAACTACTATCGAGACATCCTATGTAGTTGGTTGGTCGCTGCCTATGTGTGCCATCGCCCATCCTCACAAAGATCAGACTGGGGGGACCCTCTCTGCTCACGCTCCACTGCCATGACTGGTTGGGTTGGGGGGGCAGGAGCAGCACCAGCTCCATCAGCAGCAACTTGAGTCTCAAGTCTTTGATGTTCACATTTCTTCACCCGCCTTCTGAAGAAACCAGCCAGCAGCAACCTGAATTAGCAAGTGGTAGCATACTTGGATTGCACCCTGTCACCCCAGATACAGGATCCCCTGGGCTAGATCTTTCTGGAAGTAATGTTCTGACTGCAGTGTTCTGCCACACCAGAACATTGTGAAACATAGCCTGTTACTGTTAGCCAAGTGGTACAGCCACTATTCTGATACTGTCACCCACCTTATGCTGTTGTCACCCTCCCCACTCAGTGACCGAGCCACTATGTTGACTCCTCATGCTGTTGCTACCCTCCCCACTCTGTGACTGGGCCACTATGTTGACTCCTCCTGCTGTTGCTACCCTCACCAGCCTGTTCTGGGGCCACTAGTGTCCCTGTTTGGCCTTGTTGACATCACTGTTTATTTTACCTGTCTTCTGATCCGTCAGAAGAACCGAAAAATGTAAAACACAACGGATCCTGTCTTCGGAGCATCCATAAGGCATTGATCACATGTTCAGTATTTTGCATCAGGACTTCATCATGATTTGGAGGCAAAAAGCAGGAGTAGGTCCAAAACACAGAAGACATGCAAATATTTCCTTCACATGTCATCTCCGTTTTGGACCTGCTCTTGTTTTTGCCTTACAAATACTGATCAGTTAATGACCACATACTGTGTGAAGACAGAATCCATTTTTTGGGTTGTTCTTCTGACGGATCAGAAGAAGGGAAAAATAAACAGTGACATCCATAAAAATTTACTGCTGACACCCTCCCCACTCTGTGACTAGGCCGCTACTTGAATCAGTGGCTATCAAAATAGATTGTCTATCAATCTATGTGGAACAGCAGACAGTGTAAAATGAGACAGCTCTTTCCCACTTTAGTGGAATCAGTGGATAACAGAACATTTTATATATCAATCTATGTGGAAACAGCAGACAATGAGACAGCTCTTTCACTCTATAGTAGAATCTTTGGCCACTACACGGTTAAGTACATTAAACCTGATGCTAACATTGACCTGTAAGGCTGAGTTCACACTTCAGTAATTTTGTCAGTTAATTCCAGCAGTTACTGTATGGTGAGCCAAAATCAGGAGCCAATCCTATTCTCCGATAAGGTATCATGAAAAGATCTGCACCTGTTCTGTATTTTTCACCCGTAAGTGACCAAATGAGTGGTGTTAACTCAGCCTAATAGTGGCTAACATAAGTGATTCAAAAGCATGTGTTTGCACTGCCACAACATAGCTTAACATATTTTTTTTTTTCATTACTTTTTTGGCACTGCCTCCATGTCCTTCTTTTGTTCTACTAAAGAGTCATTCGGATATAGTTCTTGCAGTGAGGCACAATTTATTTTTTTTTACTAAAGACCGATGTATTCTTTTCCTTTGGTTTAGCTAAGGGCTAGCTATGACTGTTGGTGACCCGCATGACGATGTGCAAATCCATATACTGTATGTTATACTGTTATACTAAGGCACAGTAACTGTTTCACTACCAGAAAGGTCTAGCGATTGCAGGGGAGCACCCAGGAATTTTTTCTAGGGGTGATCCGACAAGCAAAAAATGTGGGGTGCATAGCGTGCTGTGCCATGTTTTGCCCCGCCCATTTACCGAAGCTCCTTTTACATGTGTAAATGTGACACGCGCCGCTCAAAAAAATTTGGACCCACCCATTATTATAAGCCCCTCCTAAATAGAATAGGCTACTCCCAAACAACACTGTACAGCTAAAACGATATTGTTGAGGCCCGGCTCTACACATCATACAGATTGGGGAGGGCCTCTCCTGGCTGCACTGTCTGCTTCACATTATACAATAAACAAGAGCAGGCTACATCCAGGAAGATCCTCCCCTCCCCTTAAGGCCTGTGGTTCCCCCCACCATCCGCCACCTGCCCGTGACCTGCTGCCCTCCTTGGCTGTCCTCACCCAGCTCTGAATCCTCCTTCTGCAAATGGCAAGGGGAGGAGCCGGGGAATCTCCTCTCCTACATAGCACCACATACCTCTTACATCCAGTGATGTCGCCTTTGTTGTAGACATTCTCTTTCCTCATCTTCTCCATTCAGACCAGACCGCCATGATGATTTTTTTAGCCATCTCCCGTCTCTGCAGAGATTGACAAACAGACATTAGTTTCCCACATTTACATCATCTTCACATCTTCTGAACACCCTTTCCTGCCACCCCCAATGCTGTGCTCCCAAATACTATACTGCAGAAGCAGTCCCCCAGAAAATACCAATACCACACAGATCGTGCCCCTTTAACAATTATTGGCACACAGTGCTCTAAAAAATAACTGCGTCCGGACACTAATAGTATAAAGATAATCCCCCAAAATTAATTGTGCTACACTGATACTGTGCCAGGGTGCCTCCCAAAGTAACAGTGCTATAAGTTATAATGCCCCCATAGTGCCCATACTAGTAATCATGTTCCCCATACCCCCCCAGTAGTAGTAAAGCTCACCATAATACCCCCTAGTAGTTATTATTCTCATTATAATATGACAGTACAAGAAATACCCCCGCTTAGTGCCCGCAGTTGAGCTAATGTCCCCATAATGTATGCCAGTATAAAATACCCCTATATAGTGCCCCAGTAAATGCCCCCATAGTGTCCCCCATAATATACCAGTAAAAAATGCCCCTTCTTGCTGCCCCCAGCAGATGCCCCTATAGTGCTCTTCTCCCCCATAATATGCCAGTAAAAAATGTCCCTATAATGCCACCAGATGCCCCATAATGCCGCTCTCCCCCATATTGCCTCCCATAATGTGCCAGTAAAAAATGCCCCCTTAGTGCCAGAAGCCATAGTGTCCCCTATAATGTGCCAGTAAAAAAATGCCCCTTTAGAGCCACCAGATGCCCCCATAGTACCCCCAAATGATGCCCCTATAGTGCCACCAGATGCCCCATAGTGCTCCACTCCCCCATAGTGCCCCCAAATAATGCCCCTATAGTGCCACCAGATGCCCCATAGTGCCCCTCTCCCCTATAGTGTCTCCCATGTGCCTGTAAAAATTGCCCCCTTATTGCCACTAGATGCCATAGTGCCCCCATAATGTGCCAATAAAAAAGGCCTCTTTAGAGCCCCCAGATGCAACCATAGTGCTCCACTCCCCCATAGTGCCCCCAAATAATGCCCCAATAGTGCCTCCAGATGCCCCATAGTGCCGCTCTCCCCTATAGTGCCCCTCATAATGTGCCAATAAAAAAAGGCCCCTTTAGAGCCCCCAGATGCCCCCACAATGCTCCTCTCCCTCATGGTGCCCCCGTTAATGTGCCAGTAAGAAATGCCCCATTAGTGCCCCCCACAAAATGGGCAAGAAATAAATGCCCTCAGATGCCCCCATAGTTCAAGCCCCCCCGCCCCAAAAAAAAAAAAAGAATGGGCCAGTGAGAAATGCCAGCAGGTGCCCCCCTATAATGTGGCATCTATTAAGAAAAAAAAAAAAACAGAAAAAAAACAAAAACCACTAATACTTACCTTCATCAGCAGCGATGCGATGCAGGCCTCTTTCAGCCTGTGTCCCTGCTGTGTGCTGCCCAGCTCAGGCAGCACGATGATAATGACGTCATCGCGGCATTAGTGTCTGCAGCCTATCAGAAGAACAGGGAAGGGAGACGCCTCTCCCTCCCCTGCCGCAGCACAGGCATCTGTATCGCTGTCCTGAGGACGGTGATACAGATGAATATAGAGATGAGCGCTTCCACAATGGAAGCGCTCATCTCCTACTGCCCCACACGACTCCTGCAATTAGATCCAGGGCCGCACCTCCTGTGGTGATCAGCGGTGCGAACCTGAGGAATTTAAAAAAAAAAGTGAATGGTTCTAGGGGGGGTCCAGACCCGTTGGACCCCCCCTGTCGGTGCACCTCTGTAGCTATGCATGTTGCAATGAATAGTGATGAATACCAAGATACGCTGTCCCTGCGGGTCGGGATACAATCTATAGGAGCTGTGGCCTCTTGCTGGTGGTGGTGGGATGGAGTGAAGTGAGCAATATAAATTTCCATATCAGAAAGGATACGATTGAAGGTGAGAAGGGTAGTAAGGGGGAATTTCAGATTTCATGCTTTTATACGAAGAAGCTGACTTGGGATTAGGCTCTCCTACTCTAGATACTACACACATCTATATTCCTTTCAGGAATAGGAAGAGGGAGAGTCAAGCACTGCTATGACCTGTATGAACCTAAAAAGGTATCTCTTCTTTGTGGAAAGGGTGTGCAAAGAATAACAAATGATGGCTCCTTCTGATCTGAGATGTTGGAATGGGAATTCATTTGCAGCTAAAACATTTTTACATTTCTCATGACATATTTGTATATTCTGCACAGTCTGCTTGTAATATTAGTATCAAAAGGGTATTTAGCCTTTGAACATGGTATATACATAAAATGGAAATTTGTCCTTTTTAATGTAACAACATAGACCTTGATCTATTAAAGGGATTCAGTAAACCAATTTTTATGCTAGTCTGCATGAGGGTATCATAAACAGGTGACAGATACCCTGAGCAAAAAGCTGGGTCAGTTGCTTAGATTGACCCAGTTGCTTTGCTATAACTGGAGTCTGCTTCACTGCGCACACTTTGGAGTCCTTATATTTATTAGCCCTGGTCTTTCCCCATCCCCCTGCCATCAACTGATAATAATCACCTGTGAGGGGAGTGAGGAGAGCCAGGAGCTCATGAATATGATGACGTCTGAATGCGTGCAATGTATGGAGAGGACTCCAGTGCTTGGCTTGCCTTGAGTCAGTTTAAGTGAGTGACTCAACATTTTGCTTAGGGTGGCTGCCACCACCACTGAGGGCAGCATAAAACTGGTGGCATATTCCCTTTAACCCTTTCAGTACCGAGCCACTTTTCGCCTTAAATCCCAATTTAAGGCCAATTTTTGCAAATCTGACATGTGTCACTTTATGTGGTAATAACTTTAGAACGCTTTTACTTATCCAGGCCATTCTGAGAACATTTTCTCCTCACATATTGTGCTTCACGACAGTAGTAAATCTGTGGCAAAATGTTTCATTTTTATTTATAAAAAATTACCAAATCTACCAAAAATTTAAAAAAAATTAAAATTTTCAAATTTCAATTTCTCTACTTTCAAAATAAATAGTAATACCTCCAAAAATAGTTATTATTTTACATTCCCCATATGTCTACTTTATGTTTGGATCATTTTGAAAATAACATTTTAGTTTTTTGGGACGTTATAAGGCTTCGAAGTTTAGAATCAAATCTTAAAATTTTAAGAAGATTTCCAAAACCCATTTTTTAAGGACCAGTTCAGTTATGAAGTCACTTTGTGGGGCTTATATAGTGGAAACTCCCCATACATCACCCCATTTTAGAAACTACACCTTTCAAGCTATTCAAAACTGATTTTACTAACTTTGTTAACCCTTTATGTGTTCCATGAGAATTGACGGAAAATTGGAATGAAATTTCAAAATTTCACTTTTTTTAGTAGATTTAAAATTGTAATCCATTTTTCATGAAACACATCAAGGGTTAACAGCAAAAGAAAACTCAAAATCTATTACCCCGACTCTGGAGTTTACAGAAACACCCCATATGTGCACAAAAAGTAATGTATGGGGGCATATCAGGCTTCAGAGTGGAAGGAGTACCATATGGCTTTTGGAGAGCGGAATTAGCTGGAATAATAATTGGGAGCTATGTCACACATGAAGACACCCTGAGCTGGCCCTACAGTGGAAACCCCCAAAAAGTGACCCCATTACAGAAACTACACCCCTCAAGGAGTATTTCAAGGTGTGTAGTGAGCACTTTGACCCATCAGGCCTTTCACAGAATTCGGAAAGACTTGGCTGTGAAAATGAAAAAATACAATTTTTTCCAGAAAAAGTTGCTTTACGCACACATTTTTCACATTCACAAGGGGTAACAGGACAAAATGCACCCCATATTTTGTTACCCATTTCCCCATGATTATGGCAACACCCCACATGTGCTCAAAAACGAATGCATGAGCGCATGGCAGGGTTCAAAACGGGAGGAGCGCCATCTGGCTTTTGGAGGACAGATTTTGCAGGATTGGCTTTTGGGAGCTATGGCGCATATGAAAACACCCTGAGATACCCCTACAGTGGAAATCCCCAAAAAGTGACCCCATTCCAGAAACAACACCCCTCAAGGAGTATTTCAAGGTGCGTAATGAGCACTTTGACCCATCAGGTGTTTCACAGAATTCGGAAAGACTTGGCTGTGAAAATAAAAAAAATACAATTTTTTCCAGAAAAAGTTGCTTTACGCACATATTTTTCACATTCACAAGGGGTAACAGGACAAAATTCACCCCGTATTTTGTTACCCATTTCCCCATGATCATGGCAACACCCCACATGTGCTCAAAAACGGATGCATGAGCGCATGGCAGGGTTCAAAACGGGGGGAGCGACATCGGGCTTTTGGAGGACAGATTTTGCAGGATTGGCTTTTGGGAGCTGTGGCGCATATGAAAACACCCTGAGATACCCCTACAGTGGAAACCCCCAAAAAGTGACCCCATTCCAGAAACTACACCCCTCAAGGAATATATCAAGGTGTGTAGTGAGCACTTTGACCCATCAGGCGTTTCACAGAATTGGAAAGATTTGGCTGTGAAAATGAAAAAAATACATTTTTTTCAGAAAAAGTTGCTTTACGCACACATTTTTCACTTTCACAAGGGGTAACAGGACAAAATGCACCCAACATTTTGTTCCCCATTTTCTCCCCATTCAGGAAACACCCCATATGTGCTCGTAGCCTGCTGTATGGGCGCACAGCAAGCCTCTAGAGGCAAACTGCAAAATATGGATTTTGCAGGCCAGAATTAACAGACATGTCGCATTTAAATAATTCCTGAGGTCCCCAGAAATTAAAAACCCCAAGAAGTGACCCCATTTTGGAAAGAGCCCCCCATACAAACATTTTAAGTGGTAGAAAGGGTACTTTTCAGCAAACTGGTGTGTCACAGTAGTCAGAAACACGTGTAAAAGCATTTCAAAGCACACATTTGTGAAAATGAAAAATTACTAGCAGACCCCAATTTTTCACTTTTACAGGAGGTTAAAGGAGAAAATGCACCCCAGTATTACAGAAATGAATATGTAGTGGTTGGTGAAAACTGGACATGTAAGCTATGTGGACAAAATCAGGTATAAGGTGGTAACATTACAGGGTACATCAAGGATGAAACTAATCCGTGGATGAGTGGTAGATTCTGAAGCAATCCTTGATGCACAGGCAGGTTTTTCAGGGCAGGTTTCGCAGTGGTAAATGATGTCCTTCCTAATCCACCAAAGATACCCTGCATCTTTTTTGGGTCCTTCCCTTCCTCGCTGTTTGGGGGACTTCACCAGGGAAATGTTGCGCTGGTGCAACCCGGGCACCGTAACTTGCAGAAGTACTGGGGGCCTCTTCTGCTTGGTTTTGAAGAATTAGGGCCTTTATTACCACCTCTTGAAATTGTAGGAATGTTCTTGTCTGGCCTGTAGATCTAAATAGCATGAATGCATTGTACAGCGCCATCTGTACGAGGTGCACAGCCAGCTTTTTGTACCACACTTTTGTTTTTCGTGTGGGGTTTTAGAACTTGATCTGAAAGATCAACCCCTCCCATGTTCTTGTTGTAATCCAGAATGCAGTCTGGTTTGGGGACAGTGGTAGTGGTACCACGTACACGGGCAGGGGAGCTGGTGTTGGGGTGAATACTGGTCAGTACAAGGACATCCCTCTTGTCCTTGTACTTAACCACCAACATGTTCTCATTGAGGAGAGCCCTATTTTCACCCTTTCTCAGTTGCCCTACAAGGGATCTAGGGAGGCCTCTCTGATTTTTGCGTACTGTGCCACACGCCACAGTACATCTGGAAGTTAAGGATTGGAACAGTGGTACACTTGTGTAGTAATAATCTATGTAGAGATGGTAACCCTTATCTAGCAGTGGGTGCAGCAAGTCCCACACAGTACCTGTGCAGATACTGGCGGAATCTTACCCTCTCTTTGAAAAGTAATAGGGTTTCTTTTATGCATACATTTTGTTCGGGGGTGTACACTTCTGAAAACTTTGTATTAAAGTGGTCAAGGACAGGTCTAATTTTGAACAGACGGTCATATTCGGGGTCATTCTGGGGTGGGCATTGTGCATTATCGTTGTAATGCAAAAATTTAAGTATTGTTTGGAATCGATTCCGGGCCATGGTTTTACTGAGAACTGGAGTGGGGTACAAGACATCCGCACTCCAATACTGTTTAATTTCAGTTTTTTTTAACAAGCCCCATATGCAGCACGAGTCCCGAAAAGATCATCATCTCTGCTGCATTTACTGGGGTCCAACCTTGGGGTCTAGCGTATGGAGTTGTGGGGTTCTGGGAAATAAATTGCTGGGCGTACATATTTGTTTGGGTTACCATCAAATTAATAAAATAAAATCTTCAGAGAAAAAGATTTAAAAAATTTCTGTGAACCCTGCACAGTCACAATCTGAATTCCGGAGCTGGCCTCAAAATCTAAAATTTGGGGCTGATAATTCTCAGGGGATGGGGTCCATAAGGGTTCACTCTGGGGGGCTGCCTCAGCTGTCATTCTGGGGCGCCTCCTAGAGGGTCCCTCATCAGCGGATGATGATGATTAGCGGGTAGAGGAGTAGAGGAAAGTG
Source organism: Rhinella marina (assembly GCA_900303285.1). Classification (NCBI taxonomy): domain Eukaryota; kingdom Metazoa; phylum Chordata; class Amphibia; order Anura; family Bufonidae; genus Rhinella; species Rhinella marina. The sequence continues at coordinate 217,143 of ONZH01023784.1, read as the reverse complement.
GCATCCTCTTCTCCTTCAGTGGCCGACTCGGTATCAGAGGAAAGGATGGCGTATGCCTCTTCTGCTGAGTACAGTCGTTGGGATGATTGGGACATTTTTTATTTTATTGGGGTGTGATGGGTGAAACGTGCAAAACTTTATTTAGTGTGAGGGGTGTGTATGTAGTGTTTTCACACGTGAAGGGGATTTTTAACCTGTTACCGCACCATGACGTGCCTGCACGTCATGGGCTGCCCTGCCTTAAGGCACTGAGACGTGCAGGCACGTCATGGCTTCTGTCACCCTGACAGGATCGCAGGGCCGACTGTTTCTGACAGCTTAGGCTCTCAGCAACACTCTGGGGGACCAATCAAAGCCCTCCCCCACCCATGATCGCTGTGATTGGTCAGTCTGCAGAGACTGACCAATCGCAGAGTGCAGCAGCGCAGCTCCGATGTCGGGGCTGCGCTGCTATGTTTTAATTTTACAGGATGGCCGAGCGGACCCACCCACCAACAGCAGCTTCGCCGGTGAGTAAAAAATCACCCCCCCCCATTTTCAGGATGGCCGAGCAGTATTAGATTGTCAGCTGTAACATACAGCTGACAATCTAATGTAACAGCCGACATCGCTGCTGGCAGCGATGTCGGCCGTTTAACCCCTTCCATACCGCGGTCCGTAGGGACCATGGCATGGAAGGGGTTAACAGGGAGGAAGCTCCTCCCCCCTCCCATCGGGACACTGCTCTGCTGTGGCAGCGTCCCGATGGTTACCATGGCAACCGGATGCCATCCGGCTTGCCATGGTATATGAAGCCTGACCAGGCTCCTGCTAAAGGCAGGAGCCTGATCAGGCTTAATGTAAAGTTAAAATATACTGTAGTACACTATATAGTGTACTGCAGTGTATTATATAGACATCAGATCCATTGGATCTTCAAGAACCAAGTGGGTCTGAGTCAAAAAAGTGTAAAAAAAAGTGTAAAAAAATGAAAAACATAAAAAAATATCATTTTTTCCCATATACGCACATTTATAATTGAGTAAAAATAAATAAAATAATAAAATACCCTAGACATGTTAGGTATCGCCGTGTCCGTAACAACTTACTCTACAAAAATCTCACATTAGCTAACTCCTCAGATGAACACAGTAAAAAAAATAAAATAAAAACTATGTCAAAAAAGTAATTTTTGTCACCTTACATCACAAAAAGCGTAATACCAAGCGATCAAAAAGGCGTATTCCCCCCAAAATGGTACCAATCTAACCGTCATCTCATCCCGCAAAAAATTAGCCTCTACCTGAGACAATCGCCCAAAAAATAAAAACACTACAGCTCTCACACTATGGAGACACTAAAACATGATTTTTTTTGTTTCAAAAATGATATTATTGTGTAAACCTTAAATAAATAAAATAAATTATACATGTTAGGTATCGCCACGTCCGTAACAACCTGCTCTACAAAAATCTCACCTGACATAACCCCTCAGATGAACACAGAAAAAAAAAATAAAATAAAAACTATGTCAAAAAAGCCATTTTTTGTCACCTTACATCACAAAAAGCGTAATACCAAGCGATCAAAAAGGTGTATTCCCCCCAAACTAGTACCAATCTAACCATCATCTCATCCCGCAAAAAATTAGCCCCTACCTGAGGCAACCGCCCAAAAAATAAAAACACTACAGCTCTCACACTATGGAGACACTAAGACATGATTTTTTTTGTTTCAAAAATGATATTATTGTGTAAACCTTAAATAAATAAAAGAAATTATACATGTTAGGTATCGCCACGTCCATAACAACCGGCTCTACAAAAATCTCACATGACCTAACCCCTCAGGTGAACGCAGTAAAAATGAATAAATAAAAGCTGTGCCAAAATTACCAATTTTTGGGTCACCTTGCCCCAAAAAGTATAATAATAAATAATCAAAAAATCATATGTACTCAAAAATGATACCAATAAAAATTTCAACTCTTCCTGCAAAAAATGAACCCCTACACAAAACGATCGGAAGAAAAATAAAAAAAGATATGGCGTTCAGAAAATGGAGACACAAAAACATATTTTTTCTCAAAAATGCTTAAAACTTAAACAAAGAAAGTAGACATATTTGATATAATCGCATCCGTATAAAAATACCACATGATCTAACCTGTCAGATGAACATGATAAAAAAACAAAAAATAAATACAGTGCCAAAACATCCATTCTCCGGTTACCTTGCCTCCCAAAAAAAATAATATAGAGCGATTAAAAATCATATGTACCCCAAAATAGTACCAATAAAACTCATCTTATCCCGTAGTTTCCAAAAATGGGGTCACTTTTTGATTGTTTGTACTATAGGGTGCATCTGGGGGGTTTCAAATGGGACATGGTGTCTAAAAACCAGTCCAGCAAAATCTGCCTTCCAAAAACCATACAGCGCTCCTTTCCTTCTGTGCCCTGCCGTGTGCCCATACAGCAGTTTACCACCACATGTGGGGTGTTTCTGTAAACTGCAGAATCAGGGTAATAAATATTTGAGTTTTGTTTGACTAAAATGGAAAATCTGCCAAAAAAGTGAAATTTAGAAATTTCATCTCCATTTTTCTTTAATTCTTGTGAAATACCTAAAGGGTTAACAAAGTTTATAAAAATCAGTGTTAAGTAACTTGAGGGGTGTAGTTTCCAAAATGGGATCATTTATGGGGGGGTTCTACTATGTAAGCCCCACAAAGTGAGTTCAGACCTGAACTGGTCCTTAAAAAGTGGGTTTTGGAAATTTTCTTAAAAATTTTAAGAATTGCCTCTAAAATTCTAAGCCTTCTAATGTTCCAAAAAAAATAAAATGACATTTACAAAATGATGCAAACATAAAGTAGACATATGGGGAATGTTAAATAACAAATATTATATGAGGTATCACTTTAAATTTTAAAAGCAGATAAATTAAAATTTTGAAAATTGTGAATTTTTCAAAATTTTTGGTAAAGTTGGGATTTTTTTCATAAATAAAGGTGACATATATTGACTCAAATTTATAACTGTCGTGAAGTACAATATGTCACGAGAAAACAATCTCAGAATGGCTTGGATAAGTAAAAGCGTTCCAAAGTTATTACCACATAGAGTGACACATGTCAGATTTTCAAAAATAAGCCTGGTCACGAAGGTGCAAAATGGCCCGGTCATTAAGGGGTTAAAGTTTTGAAAAAGATTTTTTTTTTTAAAAAAAAGGGGGGAATAAAAAAAGGTCTTTTCTGTAAAAAAAAAAAAGTCTTCTGTAAAAAAAAAAGTATTTACTGCAGAAAAAAAGGCTTTACTGCAGAAAAAAGTATTTACTGCACACAAAAAAAGTGCAATGCAAAATGAGCAGAAGCGATCAGTAATGGACACTACTGATCGGTGCTCAGTGGTTGTAAAATGCATGTACGCAGATGATGCGTTCGTGCAAATTCCTAAACTGTCACTAACTGAAACTAACTACCACTACCTGCGGTTCTTTTTTCACACAAGATATGTAAAAAAATTTTTTAAAAATGTGCAGATCCTGCTGGTACAGCACACACGCACACAGATTGTGTGTTCGTGCAGAAACTGTAGTGAAAATTTTTTATATATATATACATATGATATATATCTAACTATCAGTAACTGGAGTTACTCCAAAAAATGTGCTAATGCAGCACGCACACACACAGAACGTGTGTGCGTGCAAAAACTGTAGTAAAAAAAACTCACTAGAGTATGAAAAAACTGAACACTGGCTAAAAATTCACTTATATCTATATATAGAGAGAGATATGGAGCTCTATATATATTTATATAAAACCCTAAATACTAATTCTTTTTTAACAAAAAAATTGAAAAATTGGCCCAAAAAATCAACAGAGATGTAAAAAAAAAAAAAAAAATCGCAAAGAATAATCCTCAGGTGCTGGTCAGGCAGGTATGCACTGAAAAGCACTTGGCGGTCACAGCTCGCACGCAGAAAAAGTGGTGCAGAGCTGAAAAATTGTTAAAAAAAGAGCAAAAAACGCATGGACCAAGTGACATCCGTAAAAAAAGGACGGGGGGGGGGATTTTGGTGGGGGGGGGACAGGGATGGAGGGTGGTTTAGGGATCTGTAACTTCTTCTTTTTTTCTTCTTTCTTCTTCGTTACAGGAGCAGTAGTAAAGCTGTGGTGGAGAACCACAAGTCCCAGCAAGCCAACAAGCAGCACAGAGAAGCACAGAACCTCTCTGCATGCAGTCACCAGCTAGAATGGTTGCATGCAGGAAGGTTCTGCCCTTTCCTGTGCTGCTATAGCTCTGAAATTGGCTGGAGCGTTGTACCAGCCAATGGCAGCGCTGGCAGGGGACGCCAAACACTGGTGTCCCCTGCCTCACCTCCGATGTGACCGGTGCTGACCTGTTCAGCAATCACCATCGGACAGCATCCCTGCAGCTCCGTGAATGGATGAAAGCCATCCGGAGCTGCGATTGGCTGGTCTGCAGAAACCGGCCAATCGCAGCGATTGGGGCTGCAGGGGGGCGAAATAAACTCCCTGTGCCCTTAGGACAGATGGCTGCCTGCCATGCAGAACAGCCATCGTACCCCGGTCACCGAGCAATTTCGCACAGGGACCGGGAGTACACAGCGCTGTACCTGTACGGTGCTGGGATTTGTGTTCCAGCTTGCTGCGCCGTACATGTACGGCGCTGGGAGTGTAAGGGTTAAGTACATACTACTACTGTTGTAATCTAGCAGAATATAAAAATTACATTGAGAGTCTGCAGTTAGATAGCAGTTAGTGTTGCATTCTTTGAAAACTTAGTCTTTTAAGTGTATGTGCAAGCTACAAAAAAGAATCTTCCCTAAGCTTATCTTGAAGTTTTTTTACCAAACACATTCTGAACAAGTGCTGCAAAAAAAAAATTTTTCTTGGAACATCTAGACAAACTATATATTTTCAACACAGAAATTGGACGTGTATCATATAATTGTATGAAAATGTCAAGTATGCTTTTATCTAGCATGGCTGCAAATGTTCTCATGTATACACAGACTCATGCTTCATTACCTCAAAGCATATCTCCAGGATGGAGAGATATTTGCCTCATTATGTGTGTACCGTTATCTGATTATCTTCCTTTATTACATAGTAGTTTAGTTGCTTGAGGTTTATAATCATTCTATTGTACAGTAATGGAAATAATCTCTCTATGATCTGATTTCCTGTGCTTGTATGTGGTAGCTAATGTGAATAGAGGTGCAGTGTAAGGGCTCTTTTACAGGGGCTGATAACTGGGACAGTTATCATTTGGTCTCAATAATTTCCCAGTGTTCCAGGTGCCTATGAATACAAGTAAATGTTCATTCTGTTAGAACTATAGGTAGAGACAGACAAGGACAGTGAGCCCTAAGGCTAATACCCAGCCTGCTTTCCCTCTCTAATTGCAGTACAAGCCCTAGATAGCTAGATCACAACTGATTGACGGTCCTTACACTATTTAAGTGCAGAGATGGACAAACAACAAAGACAGACAACCACCATACCACAGTCATTAGGGTCAGACGACAAGCCAGGGTCAGAGGAACGAGCAATCCAATAAACACAGGAACAAGAAACCAAGAACACAGCTAGTGAGTCAGAGACTATCACTGGCTGGTGTCTGGGCAAGAAGGAGTTTAAATAGAGCACCGAGTCCCTGGATCAGAACCTGATAGGTCGATGACTAGGAGCTCCTTTAGTCAGAAACACTAGCACACAGTAATAGAGAAGCTGAGCAACCAGCCCACTGGCAGTCTCCCCCAGCACATGCCCGCTTCAGGGAGCAACAGAGCATTGCCTCCTGTTGCTAAGGATGCTTTCGTATCACCAGGTCATGTGGCTCAGCAGCACGTCTGTCCCAGCACGGCCGCACCAAGGCTGAGGATTGCCTCATTAGATGATCACATCTTTTATATGTCATATAAATTCATAATTTTCCAGCAACTTATTGTCCTGTGTGAACAGGGATGTGCTGCCAGCTAACAATAAATCTGTATGGGGATGAACGCAATAACGATCATTTGTCCCAATAGGAGATGATTGCTGCATGCAAAAGTAGTTCTAGAGGTCATGAATGAATCAGACAATGATTAGGAATGCATGTTTCATTCCCAATACTTACCCTGTGCATTGGCCAGTGTAAAAGGGCATTTCAAAGGGTTTCCAGCACAATCAACTGCTTGCGTTCTCCCCCATAGTGTGTATGACCTAATGAAAAAACTTGTTCCCATTTGACCATTTTGAATGGAAGTAAACAAGCTGGGGACCAGGAGATGACCAAACAGAAGCCAAGCACAGGAACAGAGTTTGGGGTGCAGGTGAGTATGAATTCTTCATTAGGTCATACACGCTATGGGGCAGAACTAAAACATTTGAATACCTATAAGACTCCTTTAAGGGCCCTTTGACAACAGCCAGTGCATTGGGCAATGTTTGGGAATGAATAGTTAGTTCCCAATTATTGTCTGATCATTCGTGAGCAGTAGAGCTGGATTTGCAGTACTACAGACCTGGGAGTATCTGCAATTGTTTAATGTTTCATATGCAATGTAATGTAATGTAATATGCCATTTAGTATACTATCCACCCTGTTCCTCTTCTCTTGGTAGGAGTGGGCTAGTCCTACTTCCTGCCAGGAGATGGTATTCCAGTTTAGAGAAGGAAAAGAGAGTTTCTGTTCTAATAGTGGGGGAATGAGGAAGCACATGTCAGATCTCCTACTCCCAGGAAACTCAAGAACCAGATCTTATTCTCCTATGATACCAATACTCCAGAGAGCTCAGCAAAATTCAAGAACACAGTTTCAAGAAAGCATCAGTGCAACCAAACAGCAGAGTAATCAGCAAAATACAGCTTTACAGACACTGCTGCAAGGTGAAGGACAACAGCTCACCACCAATCTAAACCATGGCAGACTAACATTAAGGGGGTCATTTAATAAGACCAACGTATTAGACGTCAGTCTAAATATCGTCTATACCTGCGCTGGATCCGCCAGGGTTATGTAGAGACGCCGGCTTCTAAATAACTTTGGCGGATCCACTACTGCTTCTAAATGTAAGACAGCTTCCTAGTTGTCTTACATTTAGAGATAAGGAAAATGAAGACAGCATCCATATCATGCGATGAAGTGTTTTTTTAATCCATTACTGCACCCAATACCATGCGACGTTTTGGCTGTCACTCAGGCTTTTTCAAGCTGAAAAAGCCTGAGTGACAGCCAAAACGTTGCATGGTATTGGGTGCAGTAATGGATTAGAAAACCACTTAATCGCATGATATGCATGCTGTCTTCATTTTCCTTATCTCTACATTTGTATTTGGAGTTCGTGGACCATACTCCTAGGAAAGATGCGCATTCTGGATCTTTACAGTGGGACTGATGAAAACAGGTGCTGTACTCTATTTTCCTTTTTTGTTTTACATTTAGACCATTTTCTATGCCTAAACCAGAAATAGAAAATGGTAAATGAGACAGACATGCTGGCTCGTCCCCTTCAATGCCACGCCCACTTTTTTGACATGGTGCGAGAGGGGAAAAGTTGCAGACTGCGGTGCAAAGGACCTTTAAGCTGCAATCTGCACCAGAAATATGCCTAATATAGGCGTATTTCTGGTTAGTCAATGACCCCTAGGAGTCCATTCACATGTCTGTATGAATAAGTCTTCATCCATTCCACAATTTTGCAGAACGGGTGTGGACCTTTTCATTTCAATGGGGCCGCAAAAGATGCGGACAGCAACCGTGTGCTGTCCGCATCCGTAGTTCCATTCTGTGGCCTTGCAGAAAGATAGGGCCAGGCATGTGAGGTGCGTAAAATGCAGAACGCACATGGTCGGTGTGGTGTCTGTGTTTTGTGGATCCGCAATTTGCGGATGTGTAAATGGACCCTAAGTCTGTACTACAGTGGACACCTTAATCCACAAGTGCTTGCTAGTGCCAACCTATTGCCATCCAACCAGCCACCATACCACCTTAACCGGTGCCAGAGAAACTGCACTTTGTACTTCATAATGCTGGATGTACCACAAGTTATATTTTGCACTAAGTAAAGAGAGACTGTTATACATTTACTTCTGGCCTGATTCTTCAAAGTAGTCTTTCACTACACCAAACCCCAGAGAGCAACATCCTGAGGGGGTACACGGCGACACAACATCTCATCAGGGCCACTATCTATATATAGTTTCCTGGAAATAGATCCTTTAATTGTAATTGTTGAGTTTTTACAATTATTTGTCTACCATGCCATTTATAATGGACAAGAGCATGAACAAAAATTTAAAGAGAAGATTGCCAAATAGGCATGAATCCTTAAATTGGAAATTACCATAGGCACTTTCATGATCACATTTTATATTTCATGCATTCTGTGCATTTAATACAACATAGCACAGGAATAATATAAGCATAGTTTATGAATGCAGTGTAATTGTGGCCTTATCCTACTGCCAATGTTTGGCTTGGGAAGAAGGATAGGATTTCCTAACTGTTAGTAGTTATGGCTACATTTTGTCTTTGATATATCCAAGTCATATTAAAATGCCCATACCGTATTTTGGCAGGACAAATACATGACCTTGAGATAGCGGGAATTTAGGCAGTTTGGTTAGAGTTTTCCGCAAAAAATATGCTAGTAAATAACTGATAAAGTAATGACCATTTGCTTTACTAAGAAAACTCATGTAACCTTTGTGTTACACAAAGGAGAATGACTACATTGGAGACATTTCTGTGTACTTTGTGGACAGGAGAGATACTGGCTTATATATCAGTACAGGAAGCAGAGTGATAGCAATGTGCATTAGGAAGAAGTGAGAGAACTGTGTACATTACAAGCAGAGTAAAACAGAGATATGCACTATATAAACCAGTGAAAGACTTCTATGGTTATTCTATTTACCTAAAAGTGAGTCAATCCATTAGTGTTCAGGTCAATACAGCAAAATCTTCTACTTAAGCAGTACATAGCCACAAGCAAAACTAGACAGCAGGTGTGAAGAACATACACAGAACAAGAAATTCATCCAAATATGTAAAGGGTTAAGGGAACCCTAAAGGATAACACTTCTCCCAAAGAGAACATGCATTAGTAGGTCATGGAGCCTGGTCTCAATGTCATATGATGTGGACCAGTGAATATACTGCATGTTGGCAATGCAGATAGCAGTGTTTTCAAAGCTCTTTTCAATCCCAGAGGAAAAGCGCAATGAACGGAGCCTGAGAAAGATAAGCCCTTGAGACCAGGTTGTAAATGAACGGTGCAAGCTGATGCTCAAGTCATGATTATGCTGCCACAATTCCTAGTTCAGTAAACAGTAATTGCAGGTTTGGGATTTCCGTGGTTCCGTTCCATGAGTGCAAATCATTTCCTTCCACCTTAATTCTCAGTTGAAGCAATTCCTCACAAGTAAGAAGGTGATTGAAAGTTTAAGTGGAAAAATTGTTATAGGATTCTCAGCCAATCATTTCAGGGCTATTCAAATAGTTGGAAATGAGGAGTTCATATGGTTTGTATGATTGGATATGAGTATTAAACAGCGTTCTGTGTTTTTGGTTTACATGCTGAAGTGCCACCAAAAGCTTCCCAGACTGGTAATGGTGTAGCTAATATCACTTTGTTCTTAGACCAGAAGGGCAAAGATCAAACTAGGCCCCCCACATAGGACAGAACTGGGTTTCTGCCTAAACCCTCTTCAATGACTATTCAGCCATTTTTCCACTGCCTCATTTGCTAAAAGTTGTTCCATTAGAGGGAAGAGTCCTGACCAAGTTTTTACCTCCAGTAGAAGAGGAGATAATCCCAACTAAGACTGGGCCCCCTCTTGCCCTTGGCCCCATAGCAGTCGCATGGTCTGCTGCTATGGAAGTTACGCCCCTGTGCTCGACTCAGAATGCCTGTATTGTGGATTCGAGAGGGGAGAAAAAAATGCTTCCAGACACCTATGGTAAAGGTTATTTTCTCGAAAACTAAAGGAACTGGCATGTTGAAATCCAGCATGTCCAAACCTTCTCTCCCCTGATATCTGCCGTCAGAGTTAGGAGGCCCCCGTACACATTAGATGGTTGGCTGACCCTGTCGAAATGCATTGGTTTTGCTGACATACAGTATGTCTAATGTGACCACCTTAAGCCCATTTTTAACACATTAACTCTGGAACATTTTTTTTAATCCTTAGAAAACCTATTTAGTAATTCTGTAATGAAAGACAAGGCACTCTAATAGTCCAAAGTTTTGGACAGACAATTCACATACAATTGCATATTAAATTTATTAATTAAATACTGAAATAAGTACTAGTAGATTTTGCCTTGTAGGGGAAGAGGAATTCTTGCAATGTCTAATTGTACCAAAGTATCATTACCATGGTGTTATTAAGGCCAAAAAAATATAATTTCAATATATTACTCAGATTGCAGAAAATGTATCATTTTCACAAAGTTAAAAACTGTCAGAACCAAACAGCTTCATAATGATCCCATCATTCACAGTAGGAAAATATCTCATTGAAAAGCCATTAAACATGTAATGTGAGTACATTTTAGGTCAAGCCCAGCACAGCCCTTTGTTTAAGAAATCTGTTAGTTAAGAGGGAAAGGTTGCTAGTATCTAGACTAACAAATGTGTTTTGTGCGAGAGTCAGTGATATCCCGAAGGTGATACAAGGCTTAGTGAAAATCGATATCTATGGAACTCGCCCGGCGGCAATATAAGGCTCAGGGAGAGATCAATATTTATGAAGTTGCTATGAACTGTTAGATCCACTGCAAAATATCATAACTGCTATTGTTACTTCCGAAGAAAAATATGAGATATTGTTTTTGACTGTGAAATAAATGTACAAAATCCCAGTTAACGCATTGGCAGAAGGTGTGGCTGATAAATGCTGTGTGGAAGCTGAAACCTCACATAGAGCTTACCTTAGGACACAGTGTCGTGTACTGGGATTAGGCAAATCTTAAAGACTTCAAAACTTGCCATGGTTAAATCTCATCCGCAATGTCATTTAAAGAGGACCTGTCACCTCTCCTGACTTGTCAGTTTTAGCTACTGCTTGCATCCCCATGTAATGACAATTCTTATAGTTCTATGTTGGGCCGGTCCTCTAGAATATGGATGAATTGCCAGAAGGTACAACCTGGGGTTTCCAGCTGGAGATGTGTTTCTGAAACAATCCAATCAGTGCTGCCACATTAGACTGTGCAGGGGCACGCCCCTAACTGGTAAAACCCAGTTGGGCATGCTGGCAATTTGTTCATAGATTTTTTTTAGAAGGGATAACAGAGGAATTGCACAAAATAGAGTCATATGAAAATATGCTGCAGAATTGTTATTCTGTGCCGGATTCAAGTAGTTACTAAGCAGACATGTCAAGAGAGGTGACAAGTCGTCTTTAAGGCCGCTTTCACACGAGCGTGTTGTACCCTCCGGACTCGCAGTGTGAGTATAACACAGCTCCCGTCCTGAACTCCCGTCATTGCCGGAGTCGCATAGCATTATATAGATTTATGATGCTATGTAACCCTTAGAGGTCTGGAATCTATTAGATAACAGTGACAGCATTATGTAAGTGTTATCCAATACATTCCAGAACTGTAAGGGTTAGAGCATCATAAATCAATATAATGCTATGCGACCCGGCATTGCTAGAAATTCAGGACGGGAGCTGTCTTGAACAACATGCTCGTGTGAAAGCGGCCTAAGGCAGACTACATAATTGGGGTTACATTGCACACATCACTTCTTTTTGGGCTACTTTTTACTGTCACAGAGGAAATGTGTGCCTAGTACTATTTATTTCTGTTACTGAAGCAAAATTAAACTAGTGTATTGCTCAGTGGTAATGTCAGTGATTTCTTGCATTTAAAATTTTTTTCACCACCACTTAGCATATACTGTTGTACTGTCCCAGCTATAGAATTTATTATTGTATTCTATGTTTTATGTTATCCACTATACTTAGTGTACTTTGCTACCATCTAGTGACTATTGTTATATTTGGTTTTATGAAGTTATCTATGGTTGGAATTCATTATGTCATTCATATTATAACTCCTCCTCTGTAAGCGTATATTCTGCGCCCTGCAGTCCTTTTCCTGTCAGACATGCATTACAGAGCCACAGAGAGGATTTTCCTTTGACCCCTATCATCACTTCTCAAGGTACATACAATAAATTACCTAAAGGCATATCCATTGTGTCTCCCTCACTGGGAGTTCTACATGAACTGGTGTCACTAGGGGACTGAGTGAAGTGAGTTCACTATCATTGCATTTACAAAAGATTGACACTCACATCACGTACACGTACATCAACGGTAGAATAACTAAATCCACTGTTTATGAACTAGATTAGAGGTACTACAGAATGAGATAACATAGTGTGAGATACAATCCCTACCCATGTGCTAATATGAAGCCAGGGGGTATGTTTTTAGTATTATCATGTTTTGTTATTTTTGGTTTATTTTCTGTATCCTATGAAGGATTTATGTCAGTCCTAGACTTACTAACTGTTCATATTCCCACTATATCAGAAAGAAGCTTGTTTCATAGTACTACTCTACTCTTGGCAAATGGAGCTCTGTGAGTGAAAATAGAAAATATGCTACTTTGGGACTACTAAAGGCATGGAGAAGCCATAGTCCACCCTAATGTCCTGTGAACAATTTAAAGGAAATCTGTCACCAGGATAGTTGCTATTGAAGTAAAGCCATAACCTAATAGCACTTAGTACCTTATTTCCAGGTGTGCATTTGTTTCAGCAATAGATGTTTTCTATCTTCTGAAAATCCAGTTTATTTGGTATGCAAATGAGCACAGTAAGGTGCCCAGAGGGGCATCACTCTTGCAGGAAGGAGCCCACCCACCACTCCCACATCACATTCAAGCCATAACTCTGCCCCCCTTTTCCCTGCTCCCAGCATGAGGGCAGTCTTGGGCACTAGCAGGAGGCGTGGCTGGGCTCCTTCCTGCAAGAGTGATGCCCCTCTGGGCACCTTACCGGCTCATTTGCATACCAAATAAACTGGATTTTTAGAAGATAAAAAACATCTATTTATGAAACAAAGGCACATTTGGAAATAAGGTACTAAGTGCTATTAGGCCATGGCTTTACTTCAATAGCAATTATTCTGGTGACAGATTTCCTTAAAAAATTCCATATAATGTGTTGACGAGAGGCCAATGATAACTGGTTTTTAATACAATGTTTTCTTTATTTACAGACCTCTGCATATGAGTTGTCATGTTCTCACCCGCCATTTAACAGGCCTTCAGGAGAACAGCAGGATTTTCTGTTATTACACATATCGGAAAATAAATCCTGACGTGAACTGTTGTGGAAGATTTAAGTAGAAGTGAGTGGATTTGTCTCTTACCAAAATAACATAGCATTTTTTACCATTTTTATTGTTACATTACAGTTTTTCTAAGTACTCTCATGCGAAGTGCTTGCTAGAGACCTTTTGCCTGAATACCTCAATGAAAGCACTACTGAAGTACCAACCACAGAGAAAAATGTCCCTTTTACATGGGTCGATGATTGACCAAATGAGTGTTCATAAGAATGAGCTGAATGGTTCTTTTATGCCAAGAAAAAATGCTCTTTGGTTGACCACACATCTCCATGTGCAAACATTGTAAAGTGTATGGCAGATGAATGAGCACAGAAAGCAGTAAAGATCATTCTTCCCCATATAATTGACTGGTGTGAAACTTCTTTAAACATGCACAGTTCGAACAGTTATCAGTCTATCTGTTAATCTGTCCATCCATCCGTCAATCTGTCTGTCTATCTTTGTCCAGTACCTCATCACTTTTGTATGTTTTTATTTTCTCATCACCTCTTCTAAATGTATGAGGTATGTAATTATACTGTCATAACACATAGCTTTTTTTCCATAGGTTTGGCCATAATACATTGAGGAATGATGTACACCTCAAGCAACTACACAAAGCTGGGACTTTTACAGCATCACAAGGATATTCCCCGTAGTCTTGACCAATTTGAAACTTCTAATCAAAGCAGAACAAACCACAGCCTGGAGTTCTGCGATATAAACCCCATGGATTGTAACTTGACTATAGAAGAACTTCTTTTCAAGTACCTGGGACCCCGTCAATCCAGCTACTTTACCCCAATTTGTGTGATTTACCTTCTTATCTTTGCTGTAGGTGCTGTGGGGAATACTTTAACTTGCATTGTGATTATCAAACACAAGATCATGAGAACTCCTACAAATTATTACCTATTTAGTCTTGCAATTTCTGATTTGCTTGTCCTCTTGTTAGGTATGCCTCTTGAACTTTATGAGCTCTGGAGTAATTACCCCTTTCTTTTCGGAAGAGGTGTATGCTCTTTTAAAACTCTATTATTTGAGACAGTTTGCTTTGCCTCCATTTTAAATGTAACAGCACTGAGTGTGGAGAGATACATTGCTGTGGTACATCCTCTTCGGGCCAAGTATGTAGTGACCCGGAATCATGCTAAAAGAGTCATCATTACCGTGTGGGTTTTGTCTATTCTCTGTTCTGTTCCCAACACCAGCCTCATTGGAATCTATGAGCTTAATATACCTGGTCTTGGAGTGATACCAGGCTCTGAAATGTGTACTGTGATAAAACCAAGATGGATTTACAACCTCATCATTCAGATTACCACCATATTTTTTTTCTTCTTCCCTATGGGTACAATCAGTATTCTGTACCTGCTAATCGGCCTTCAGCTTAAGAAGGAGAAGATGCTGCAAGTTTTAGAAGCTAAGTCTGGTGGAGATGGAGACAGTTACCAAAATGTTAGACTTCAACAAGAGAAAAGCCGAAGAAGGCAAGTGACTAAGATGCTATGTAAGTTATGTCACTTTTTCCACTTGAATTATCTAGTGGTAGAGAAATAGAATTGTGAAGCGTATGATGCTGTGGTAGAATACTCATTGGGGGACATTTATCAAGACCTGCATACTGTTCTGCTGGAGGATGGGCCAAATTTATGCAGACTCTTAGCTGCCAAAGATTTAAGTCTTTCTTCATGCCAGAAAACTGGCTCCCCACCTATAGCACACCCCTTTTTCTTGCCACTTCTGAAAAGTGGCAAGAAGGGGGAAATGTTGCACATTTTGCCGCACAAAAATGTCATGTGACAAAAGGTGTGACCTAGTTACGCCACTGAAGTGGGGTAAATAGGTTGGTAAATGTCCCCCATTGTAAATATACAGTATTTTGCGGATGATAAATTTGTCTTCCAATCTTTATTTTTACATTGAATCTATAGACATAATTTTTGTGTAATGCTAGGTTAGTCTGAATCTTTCATAACAGTGTATTTGGAGTAGGTGCTATTTTATGCAGTACAGATAATTGGGTATGAATAATAGAAACATTAAGCTCTGTCATATTTCTCGGTGGCATGTGAGAGAGCAAATACTATTCCTGGAGACAAATACACATATACATGTAGCACACTTGTCAATTCCACGAACATGTGTTTGGTCAACCATGACTGAAGTTAATAGAAATCTTCTACTGAGTGTTAAAACATGGAGCAGGAATCAATTGTAAGTGAATATGAAGTCACAACGAGGCATCAGTAATTTCATTAGTGAGATAAGACCTTCCTATGCATAAAATCATGAAATGTGTTTCTTATTTTTGTCATTAAATTTCAATTAGTAACTACTTCAGTTGATATTAGATTGCAGTGTTTATTGGATAAATGAAAAACTTTCAAAAACACCAGTTTAATTAAAACATAGGATCAAACCTGAATACTACTGTATGGTGCACATATCAGTCTAATCTGCATAAATTGGAAGGTATAAGACAGAGAAAACAAACTCTGGCGCTCCAGCTGTTGTACAACTACAACTCCCAGCATTCCCATTTACTGTGCTCTTCTCAGAGCTCCCGCAGAAGTGAATGGAGCCTGCTGGGAATTGTAGTCTCACAACAGCTGGAGTGACAAAGGTTGCTGGCCCCTTGTGTAAGATGTAGGGACCGACAAAAGGATATCAGACAGAGAGGTAGGGGGTCCGGTGTAAGGAGCCATTGGAAGATATGGTCCATGTATAGTTACAGCTACCTTGCTCATGTGTTACTTAACAGTTGCCTGAGGCAAGATTTCTAATGAAGGTCATGATTTGTTCTATAATGAGCATGCCCTTTAAAATATAAATATCATCTGTGCCCCGGAAGACCCCTTAAACTTGCACAGTGTTAGGTGTAAATTATGGAGTATTCACGCAGATTCTGCTATGGCCCACAGAGCCGACCTTGTGTAGTGAAAGGCTAGCTGATGAATTCAGATTTTTCCTATACCAAGTGCAAGTTATGTTTTCAGCGCTTGGTGTAATTCTGACAAAATTCTGCAGGTACAATGCAGGGACGTGCATGGTTTCTGCTTTGTTCCCCTGTGATTATTAGATATACTGCTTCCCTGTGGTGAGTATACATAAAATAAAAAATAAATGGGAGGTCAGTGTCACTAACATCAATGCAAATTACTCCTTGACTGAGATGTATCTGTCATTGTAGAATTTATAAAGGAACCTCATCTGCTGTTGTCTGGTGTCTACATGTTTTATGAAAACTTGCATCTGAATCTGTGTGTGGAAAGGGTCACCCAACTCTCCCCCAATTGTTGGGAACTGTATTACTGTCCTCAGGACAGGGATACAGCTGAATACTGAGGAGATGGTGGCAGTATTTTGTGCTGCACTGTGGTATCTGGTTCTGCTGGGGTGGTACTTTGTGCTCTACTTCTGATGTCCCCGCCTACTTTTATGACCCCGCCTACTTATGTTGCCTTGTATTCTATCAATTTAGCCCCGCCTACAACATAGGGCCACTTTTAGGGTTTTTTTTCAGGGTACTTTAAGTTCCCAATCCGCCCTTGGCTTGAGCTCTGTGTGCATATTTATGGGGAAAGGGGGTGGGGGTAGTTGGGACAGCAGGAAACTTCTGCACAGCCCCATTCACTTGAATAAAGCTTTGCTGCTGTACACTGCACAAACAAGGGTCTGGAAGCAGGGCTGTGCAGGAAACAGCTGTGCCTGGTATGCCTGGTAAAGCAGGGCTGTGGTCCCTTCCATCTCTGCATCATGGGGGGGCTAAGCAGTTGGTCACCTCCTGTGATATAATCTTTTACCTGCTGCAGGTGGTAGGGATTAACTAGTCTTGGCGCATTGTACTTATTATGCTAAAGGTGGCCAATGGAGCACTTGAAATATTATGCAGATTATTTCTGGTGTATTTTTTATTGCACTCCACTCCTTGGACGCCCATGTTTACTTAATGGTCTATTGAAAGTTGCATTGGCTGAAATAAATTGACCCCTGGATGAAGGCACACAGAAACGCACGTTGAGGTGGGCTCCATCCTGGTAACTAGAATTTGCCATGAGTAATATACGTGTACACTGATTATGTGCGCATTTGCTTTCCTTGGTGGTATATACGTGGAGTTGGGGATTAGGACATACAGTATATACTGTATGTGCACTGTGTCCTCCTGCTCTATTTTATTCAGTGAACATTATATTATATGTATTTGCTGTTGAGTTATACCCCTATTATGGAACAGTCTTCTTTCTATCTATCTATCTAAAAAAAAAAATCAAAATCAAAAATCAGGCAGCACTCTCAAAAAAATAAAAGGCAAATCAAAATGTATTTACCTATGTGGGACGTGCAACGTTTCGGCTCAACTGAGCCTTTCTCAAGCTTGAGAAAGGCTCAGTCGAGCCGAAACGTCGCACGTCCCACATGGGTAAATAAATTTTGATTTGCTTTTTATTTTTTTGAGAGTGCTGCCTGATTTTTGATTTTTGTTATTGGATCGCTGTCAGGTCACTGGGCTTGCACCTCAGCTGTACTGTGCGGTGCTGACTATATCTTTTTTCTTTTGTATCTATCTATCTATCTAATACAAAAAATAATGAAAGCAGCACAGCTACAAGAAACGTAATGGTGTGCCAGCGGTATTTGAACCTGGTCACAGTCCTTATTCATAAAAATAGAAAGACCGCAGCACCACCAATCTTGTGCAAATTAAAGGTGTTTTATTTTACCAGAGCAGCATTTATCTATCTATCTATCTATCTATCTATCTATCTATCTATCTATCTATCTATCTATCTACCACTTTATTTTTATTATATACTACTTTGGCATATCCTCACCAGTGATGCTGCCTTAACTCATTTTTCAGTATATGGTATAATTACTAACGATCAGTTTGTAGTTATTACATAGTGTGAATTGGCTTAGTTGTATTTTTTGTAGTGGTACATGGCTGTATGGTCAGCCACATGCACCCATTTACTTTTGTACACTTGTGTTGTTACTATACATGAAATTGATGTTATACGTGTTTGTACTTTTAAATGTTTGGCCTCCAGGTATTATTACTGAAATAAATAGGCAGTCACTGGCACAGATAAGACACAAACAGGTATGAAAATCTGGCAATTTTAGTCTAACCAAGGATATACACCATAATTCAAGCAATGTATACCATGGACATGGTGTCTTCTGTAGACATAACAATACATTTTGATGAGTTTGAATGAGATATCTAGAAGTGATAATGGAAGGTTTAATAACCTAAAACCTCAAGACGGATAAATATTATACTGCTGTATTGGGAATTCTTATAATGGAGTCTCTCTTTGATGTCTTTGAGCAGCATCACTTACTACAGTTTCCATGTTTTAATTCTTACTCTATATTTGGACATACTGTATGTGTTGCTAGAGATTTTCAATAATCATTTACGACATTGAATCATGGTTCTGTACATATCTCATTTACTCTGATATTTCTGCCCTTTTGGAAGTTATTTTCATGGAAATCTGCCTATTTTTCATTTTTAAGTAGCCATGCACCATTTCTTTGTGTAATTGGTTTTATTAACATCTGTCTTTATCCTGTGTGCTCTATATTAGCTGTTATTCGATTCATTGATTTGTAGCACTGCAAGTTTTTTTCCAAGACAGTTTCGAGATTTACAAGCGTAGTAGCAAAGGTTCCTTGTGGATAATCTGAAATATTGGTAACAACGTTGTTATTTAACATAATATTTACTTCAGCGGTATCTGGTCTACATGTGCATTAAGTACTACTCATCCTTCTTCATGCCAGTGAAGGGCCAGCAATAATACAGGAAAGGATAATGTGTAGAATCTTATGCTTATTTTTCACAGCCGGCCTCCCTCCTCACAGCTATAACTGTATTTGAAGAGGTTGCACATAATAGTTGAATGAGGTGCTTCTGGTAAAATTACTTTTTAGGTCTTTGTCACACATCTCAATTTTGATGCTATTGCATTAACAACATATTTATCACTTATCTTTTTTTTTATAAACTAGGATGGGATCCATCGGGGAAGAAGATCATAAAGGAAATCTTTATACCTTTCTTTCCTGATGCATTTGATAAGAGTTTTTTTTTCTTTAACCCCTTAAGGACAGAGCCCATTTTGGCCTTAATGTCTGGGCCAAATTTTTGAATTCTGACATGTGTCTCTTCAATAAGTAATAACTTTGGAATGGTTTTACGGATTCCAGTGATTCTGAGATTGTTTTTTCGTGGCATATTCTACTTTATGTTAGTAATATATTTAGGTCGATATTTGCAGTTTTTCCTGGTGACAAATTCCACAATTTCATGAAAAAGTGGAAAAAATTGCTTTTTTTTAACTTTAAAATTCTCAGCCTCTAAACTACATAGCGACACCACATAAATTAGATATAGATTCATATCTGCAATATGTCTACTTTATGTTGGTATCAGTTTTTTAGCATGCTTTTATATTTTCACGGCATAAGAGGGCTCCATAGTTTAGTAGCAATTTTCCAAATTTTCATGAAATTTTCAAAATCAGATTTTTTGCGGGACAAGTCCAGTTTTCAAGTGGATTTGAGGGACCTGCATGTTAGAAAACCCAATAACTCACCCCATTTTAAAAACGTCACCCCTCAAAGTACTCAGAATTAGATTGTTGAAGTTTGTTAACCCTATAGGTGTCTCACAGGAATAACCCAAAGATAGTCTGTAAAAATGGAAAATCAGATTTTTTAGACTTACACATTGGTGTAACCCCAAATTTTTCATTTTCACAAAGGGTATAAGGATAAAAAGCCCCACAAAATTTGTGGTGCAATATCTCCCGAGAACGGAAATACCCCATATGTCTATGTAAAGTATTGTGTGGGTGCACAGAACGGCTTAGAAAGGAAGCAGCGCAGTGTGAATTTTGGAGAGTGGATTTGGCTGGAATTGTCACTGGGGGCTATGTTGCGTTCACAAAGCCCCCCTGTGTCTGAACACTGGAAACCCCTCACATGTGACCCCATTTTGGAAACGACACCCCTCAAGGAACATTTTAAGGGGTGCAGTGATCAGTTAGACCTAATTGGTAAATTACAGAAATTTAGGAAAGTGGACAGTGAAAATGAAAAATCAATTTTTTTGTTTTCACTGTCCACTTTCCTAAATTTCTGCAATTTACCTATTGGATCTAACTGATCACTGCACCCATTGAAATGTTCCTTGAGGGGTGTCGTTTCCAAAATGGGGTCACATGTGGGGGGTTTCCACTGTTTAGACACAGGGGGGCTTTGTAAATGTGACATAGCCCCCAATGACAATTCCAGCCAAATCCACTCTCCAAAATCCAAAGGTGGCTCTTTCCTTTCTAAGCTATGCTGTGGGCCCGTACACCACTTTATATCCACATATGGGGTATCTACATTCTCGGGAGAAATTGCATCACAAATATTGGGGGGCTTTTTCTTCTAATAACCCTTTTGATCATGAAAAATATGGGCCTACCTCAACATATAAGTGTAAAAAATATTTTTTTTCATTTCCACTGTCCACTTTAATAAACTTCTGTAAGTTACCTATAGGGTCTAACTGTTCACTGCACCCCTTAAAATGTTCCTTGAGGGGTGTCGTTTCCAAAATGGGGTCACTTTTTGGGGGTGTTCACTGTTCAGATACCAGGGAGGCTTTGTAAAAGCAACATGGCCCCCCAGTGACAATTCCAGCCAAATCCACTCTCCAAAATCCAAAGGACGCTCTTTCCTTTCTAAGCCATGCTGTGGGCCCGTACACCACTTTATATCCACATATGGGGTACCTACATTCTCAGGAGAAATTGCATCATAAATTTTGTGGTGCTTTTTCTCCTTACACCCTTGTGAAAATAAAAAATTTAGGCCTACACCAACATATAAGTATAACAAAAATAAATTTTTTACGCTTATATGTTTGGGTAGGCCCAAATTTTTCATTTTCACAAGTGGTATAAGGAGAAAAAGCCCCACAATATTTGTGATGCAATTTCTCCTGAGAACATAGATACCCCATATGTGGATATAAAGTGGTGTAAGGGCCCACAGCATAGCTTAGAAAGGAAAGAGCACCCTTTTGGATTTTTAACAGT
Source organism: Rhinella marina (assembly GCA_900303285.1). Lineage (NCBI taxonomy): Eukaryota > Metazoa > Chordata > Amphibia > Anura > Bufonidae > Rhinella > Rhinella marina. Next base: position 195,687 of record ONZH01023784.1, on the reverse strand, counting down.
GGATTTGGCTGGAATTGTCACTGGGGGCTATGTCACATTTACAAAGCCCCCCTGTGTCTAAACAGTGGAAACCCCCCACATGTGACCCCATTTTGGAAACGACACCCCTCAAGGAACATTTCAATGGGTGCAATAGGTGGTTACACCCCATAGGTAAATTACTGTAGTATGGGAAAATGGATGGTGGAAATGAAAAGCCCATTTTTTTTATCTCCACTATCCATTTTCCCAAACTACAGTAACTTACCTATGGGGTCTAACCACTTATTGCACCCATTGAAATGTTCCTTGAGGGGTTACGTTTCCAAAATGGGGTCACATGTGGGGGTTTCCACTGTCCAGACACTAGGGGGACTTTGTAACCATGACATAGCCTCCAGTGACAATTCCAGCAAAATCCAAAATCCAAAGGTCACTCCTTCCTTTCTAAGCCCTACTGTGCGGGCACACAACACTTTACATCCACATATGGGGTATCTAGGTTCTCAGGAGAAATTGCATTACAAATAGTGGGGGGCTTTTTCTCCTAAGACCCTTTGAGAAAATGAAAAATTAGGGCCTACCCCTATATATAAGTGGAAAAAAAAACTATTTTTTACACTTATTTGTTGGGTGGGCACAATTTTTTCATTTTTATAAGGGGTCTTAGGAGAAAAAGCCCCCCAATATTTGTAGTGCAATTTCTCCTGAGAACGTAGATACCCCATATGTGGATGTAAAGTGGTGTGTGCCCGCACAGTAGGGCTTAGAATGAAAGGAGCGCCCTTTGCATTAGTCTGGAATTGCAATGTATTTCTATTACCAGGGCAGGAATTCCTCTGCGTTCCAGAGTACCTGGCTTGTGACATCACTCCGGTTGTGACATCACGCTGTACTAGTGATGTCACAGGCCAAGTGCTCACAGGCCCTGTAGTGTTGATCCAGAGGAAGGCAAAAACCCCAGGAGGCAGACGCCAATTTACCTCACTGTAAGGAAAAATTCCTTCCTGACTCCAATCTGGCAATCGGAATAAATCCCTGGATCAACAACCTTCTCGGTTGAGTTCACCATGACCGTTTCCTCTGGTCCATGGTGTCTCAACGCTCTTACAGTGAAGAATCCTAGGGGTAACCTAAAAAAATGGGGACAAAGATCACAGAAATCTAATACCTCATAGACGTGTGGTACGCCTTGAAGCATTCATTTATGCAGAGGCCCGGGTAATCGGGACAGGTGTCACATTGATATCTGGTGTCCCTTCGTATACCTCTTTTGTAACACACTCTGCATTTTTTCTGTGATCGTCCCTTTTTCCCGGTGTGGGGGACTTCACCCGGGAAATGTTGCCCTAGGACAATACGGAAGCCTTCAGTTCCAGAGGTGCTCGCCTGTTCTTGGTCACCAAATATCAAGGCCTTTATTACTACCTCCTGGAACTGAAGGAATCTCCTTGTGTAACCGTTCAAGCGGCAAAGTACAAAGGCGTTGTACATTGCCGTTTGAACCAAGTGGACAACCAGCTTCTTGTACCAGACTCTGGTTTTCCTCATGGCGTTATATGGTTTGAGGACTTGATCAGACAGATCAACTCCTCCCATATAATGGTTGTAATCCACAACACAGTTCGGCTTTAGGATCTCTGTTGTGGAACCACGTAGCGTCACAGGGGTGCTGCCGCTGTCATGTATGGTGGTCAGCATAAGGACATCCCTTTTGTCCTTATATCTGACCAGCAACATTCTATCACTACAATAGGCCCTACTATCGCCCCGTGGTATCGGTGTTGCTAACGGGGAGGTTGGGAGGCCTCTCAGGTTTTTCCTTGCAGTGCCGCAAGCTGTGGTAGCTCGGGCAGCAAGGGCCTGAAAGAGATAGACGTTGGTGTAGAAGTTATCAACGTACAGTTGATAACCCTTGTCCAGCAGTGGGAACATTAGGTCCCACACTATTTTCCCGCTAACTCCAAGGGTGGGGGGGCATTCTGGGGGCTCTATGCGGGTATCCCTCCCTTCGTAAACTCTAAACCTGTAAGTGTACCCGGAGGTACTCTCACAGAGTTTATAGAGTTTAATCCCGTACCGTGCCCGCTTACTCGGCAGGTACTGCCGGAAGTGAAGTCTGCCCTTGAAACTTACTAGGGATTCGTCAAGGGACAGAAACTTCTCCGGGGTATAGGCCTCAACAAATTTCTTGGCGAAGTGATCTATGACCGGCCGTATTTTGAACAGCCGGTCATATGTGGGGTGATCACGGGGTGGACACGTTGCATTATCATTGTAATGCAAGAACTTTAGGATCAGTTCGAACCGTTGCCGTGCCATCGCCATGCGGTATATTGGAGTGTTGTATATAATGTCACCACTCCAATATTGCCGAATTTTGGGTTTCTTCACTAGACCCATATGCAGAAAGAGACCCCAAAATGTCTTAATCTCTGCTGCATTCACAGGCGTCCACGCCTGTGGGGGTCTGTGATAGCAAGACGTCGGGTTTTGGGCCAGGAATTGACTGGCATATAAATTTGTTTGCACCACCAGGTGCTCAACAAATTCATCACAGAAAAAGAACGTAAAAAAATCAATTTCTGTGAAATTTGTTGTGCACATCTGGATTCCTGCGCGTCCCACAAACGCAGGAATGCATGGTGCGTAATTTGGGGTGGCTGGGGTCCACACAGGAGCCCCTGTATGGGGGGGCTCCAGTGCGACCGTTCTGGGACGTCGCCTAATTGGACGCTCGTCATCACTGGATGACGAGGAGGAAGAAGAATGGAGGAAAGCAGGATCCTCTTCTTCTTCCTCACTGGCGGTATCGGTGTCGGAGTTATTGGCAATAATTTCATATGCCTCCGACACCGTATACCCCCTGTGGGATCTGCGGGACATTTTTATTTTCTAGGGGGAATGTGATGTGTGTGTGGGGGGTGAAATTACTTTATTATGTGTGTAGTGTAGTGTAGGGCAGTGTAGTGATTTTACTTTCAACCACTTTTGTGTCACTTTTTACCGGTGTGCATCCACTGGATGCACGCCAGGAAAAAAAACTGATAACTACTTATCAGCCGCAAAAAAACTGGCTCAATAAGCAGTTATCAGCCACAGACAACCTGGCCACACAGATGTTAGCCAGATGGTCAAAAAAAAAAACAACAAAAAAAAACTGATAACCGCTGATCAGCCGCAAAAAAACGGCTGATCAGTGATTATCGGCCGAAGACACGGGAGAATCTGGCCACACAGATGTTGGCCAGATGATCCCCCCCCAAAAAAAACTCTAATTAGCTGCTAGATGCAGGCAGGCCACTAGGTGGCACTGCTCTGCAAGAAGCTGGAGCTCCGGAACTACGAGGACGCAGACGGAGGCAGCAGCAGCAGCCAGAGGGACGGAGGACTGCAGGACAGGTAAGTAGGACAGGACTGGGGGGCCGGGGGGGGCACTTTACCTAACCAGGCACCTGCTCAGCTCGCAATCCGGACAAACAGGAAGCGGGCTGAGCAGGTGCCATTATTTAACTTTTTTTTAACTTTATTATTTTGATTTTCTTTGTTCAGTGATTGGTCAGTGACCAGTCACTGACCAATCACAGCCGATCGGGGGGGGGGGGGGGCGGGGGAGACACCCTGACCTCCCCCTAACCCCTGACACTCGGCGGGGATTCGCTAGAATAGCGCTATCCCCGCCGAGTACACGGAGCCTGCTGTGAATGGCTGGTCTGAATAGACCAGCCATTCACAGCGATCGCCATTATGGGGGGTGCACGGCACCCCCCGAGGCCTTCACTATGGCTGGCTGGCTGTGTCTAACAGCCGCCATCAAAGCATGTTAACCCCGCTGCACTGAGCAGCGGAGGTTAACATGCATGACGTACCGGTACGCCCTGTTGCGCTAAGTACCTCGCGCCCAGGACGTACCGGTACGTCCATTGTCGCCAAGGGGTTAAAGGCTGTGCCCAAATCTTTCTTATGTTTTAGTAGCCCATAGTTCTCCTTTATCTTAAAGGGGTTGTCCGAATGTTTAATACTGATGACCTATCCTCAGATATGTTCTACTATCTCCCTTATTTCAATGCATATTAAAGCTCTCATATACTGTACATTGTTTCCATCTGAAGTGTTCCTTATCTGTAAGACAGGGGTCAGGCATCCAATAAATATACAAATAGGCTTCTTCTGTTTTGTATATTCATATGGAGAGAACCGATCTGCAAAGTCTTCCTGTCATTTTGTCTTCTGAGGCATACAGGACGGGCATTATTATGTATAGGTTTCCCACAGTGCATGTCCATGAAATAAAATAATGTCAAATCAGGCTTTTATGACAGCTGGATGGCGGTTATATAATGGTAATGTAGAATGTCTATGTAATTAGGAACAGAATATTTCATTACAACCACGTAGCTCAGGGCTGGCCAACCTGAGGCTCTCCAGCTGTTGTAAAACTACAACTCCCACCATGCCCTGCTGTAGGATGATAGCTGTAGGCAGACTGGGCATGCTGGGAGTTGTAGTTTTGCAACAGCTGGAGAGCCGCAGGTTGGCCAGCCCTGACGTAGCTGATGGAACTAATATACATACACCTGTATTTATCCTGCATTGTTTTTGGGATCCCATCATCTCATTTTATGACAGATTTTAACTTTTATCAGATAAACTTGGATTATGTATCCAGACTGCATGCGTTTTTCATGCTCGTGAAGAAAAACTGAAGAATAACACTGTAAATCTCTTCGAAAGCATCAGTGAAAAACAGATTGGGGGAAATTTATCAATGCCTTTATGCCACAATTTTCGCATAAAAAAGTTGCACTTTATGGCACACTACATCTGTGCACCATAATTTGTGACTTTTTGAGGTTCTCAGCACTTTTCTGAAGTGCATAGAAAAGGGGTTGGCTTAACAGAAGAGGCATGGCTTTGCACCACGGCCACATTTACTATAACTTTCACCAGAAATTGGCAGAAGTTATAGCTGAAGACTTCAGTTTCTGGTGCAGGGCACAGATGCGCCTGATTTGTTAAGAGGCTTGGTCTTGATATATCTACCCCATTGCGTCCGGATGCTGTCCATTTGTCATGCAAGCCCCATTCACTTCTATAGGGCCAGGGCTGCATGAAAAATGCACAATATAGAACATTCTGCCATTTTTCCTAAACGCAAAGATGATGCATGAATAACGACGCTCATGCACACAGACTTATTGATATGAATGGATCAGGATTGAGTCCTGATGCTATGCGTTCAATACATCCCATCCAGGCGGAAAACTAGATTGTGTGAAAGAGTCCTTAGGCAGGGTTTCCACATTCCGGTTTTCTGATGCAGAAGATCTGAAGCAAAAACCAGTAGTGGATCATAAAGAGAGAGTAAGTATAAAGGCCAGACACCACCTCACCTCTTTTTTCAATCTGCTCCTGGTTTCAGAAAACCTGAACATGCGAACGCAACCTGCATGTAAAAGACCAATTCCATCTTATCACTAACATCAGTAGGTATAGGTTGTGCAGTATGATTGTCACATGATCTAAATAATAATTGGAATCCGGTTTACCTCTTCCATGATATTTTACATCTGGAACATAAGAGGGCAGATTTACTATCTCTGTTTAAAATGTAGCAAGTGCAGATGCACCAAATTTATCAGTGGCTTATGCTGGATGATAAACCTGGTTCATGGCAGATATTTTTGTCTAACTTTGCATTACCTAATGTTTGACTTCCTTTGCACCAAACTTTTAGCACAGTTTTGGTGTATGTTGTGGCATGTTAAGCCATGGCCCTTTCCGCCTAGTAACATAGTAACATAGTTTATAAGGCCGAAAAAAAAGACATCTGTCCATCCAGTTCGGCCTGTTATCCTGCAAGTTGATCCAGAGGAAGGCAAAAAAACCCTGTGAGGTAGAAGCCAATTTTCCCCACTTTAGGGGAAAAAAATTCCTTCCCGACTCCAATCAGGCAATCAAAATAAATCCCTGGATCAACAACCCATCTGTAGTAGCTATAACCTGTAATATTATTACACTCCAGAAATACATCCAGGCCCCTCTTGAACTCTTTTAGTGAACTTACCATCACCACCTCCTCAGGCAGAGAGTTCCATAGTCTTACTGCTCTTACCGTAAATAATCCTCTTCTATGTTTGTGTACAAACCTTCTTTCCTCCAGAAGCAAAGGATGTCCCCTCGTCACAGTCACAGTCCTGGGGATAAATAGATCATGGGAGAGATCTCTGTACTGACCCCTGATATATTTATACATAGTTATTAGATCTCCCCTCAGTCGTCTTTTTTCTAAAGTGAATAACCCTAATTTTGATAATCTTTCTGGGTACTGTAGTCCACCCATTCCAGTTATTACTTTAGTTGCCCTCCTCTGAACCCTCTCCAGCTCTGCTATGTCTGCCTTGTTTACAGGAGCCCAGAACTGTACACAGTACTCCATGTGTGGTCTGACTAGTGATTTGTAAAGTGGCAGGACTATGTTCTCATCACGGGCATCTATGCCTCTTTTGATGCAACCCATTATCTTATTGGCCTTGGCAGCAGCTGTCTGACACTGGTTTCTACAGCTTAGTTTGCTGTTCACTAAAATTCCTCTAGGTCCTTTTCCATGTCAGTGTTACCCAGTGTTTTACCATTTAGTATGTACTGGTGACTTGCATTATTCCTTCCCATATGCATAACCTTACATTTGTCAGTGTTAAACCTCATCTGCCACTTTTCTGACCAAGCCTCCAGTCTACCCAGATCCATCTGTAGCAGTGTACTGTCCTCTTCTGTGTTAATTACTTTACACAGTTTAGTGTCATCTGCAAAAATTGATAGTCAAAACCAAAAGTGAGCGAGGTTCAGTGAATTATTGTTTTTGGCGTATTTGCTTCATAAATAGGTCTAAAACTTGAAATGCACCAAATGTGGACATATTTTACAACAAGGTCTAGGCTTAATCACATTAGTAAACTTGCCTCAACATTTTGAGTGTTCCTTCCCGACAATCTGCTGATTGCTAGCGCAGGAGACCGGTTCATTTACATGCCACAATCTCACATTTACATGCCACAAGAGTATGGGGAGGAGCGATCGCTAATGCCATTGCTCTTCCCTATACAAATTTGTTGTTTCCCGGCAGCAGATCATGTTCACAGCACAATCTGCCACTGGGAATCGAGGAGCTTTGTGCTGCACTAACAATCCAATTACCCGATGAACAAGAGTTTTTCTCATTCATCCAGTAATCGGTGGTACATTTACACCGCCAGATCATCTCTAACAATTATTACTATGAACACTCGTTAGTGATGCCAATAATTGACAGACCACCTCCAGTGTAATCTACAGCTCCTGTATCTATTCAACTGTAGCTATTGATTTCATCTATTTAAAACATGCAGTGAACAGTTGTGGATCTGATGGATCTGATCATGCCTATATAAAATCACATGTATACAAGCAGCCCCAAAACAGCAAAGACTTTACTGATCTTGTACTGATATGGACTTTTGTTACCAATCATGTCAAAGCTAGATTCAGATTTCTTCTGGTTTCCTGCGACCAGGACATGTGATGCTCTGTCAATTGTATGGCCTTTTTTACATGACTGTTGACATCAGTGATAAGATGGTCAGTGGTTCATCCATGAAGATGTCCATAAAGAATCCACCCTCTGCTAGACTGAAAATTGGTTTCCAGAGCATTTCCTAGCAACAATCTGTGAAAATCACCCAACCCTGATGGCATCCATGTTGTATCTGTGATTTTCACAGACCCATAGAGTATAAGTTGTGTGAAGAATCCATAATCGTGGATAAAAATAGGGCATACCTTCGTTGTGTAACCACAGACCCACAGTCCATGGAAAACCACTAATGTGCGAGAACACATATTACAGTCAATGGGTACGTGTGCTGTCTGTGGAGATCCAGGAGAGAAGGCAGAAGAGAAATGGTGCTGCTCATGTTTGTACAAGTACCGCTGGACACGGAGGTAAGTTACTTACCTCCATGTCCCCCAGTACTTCCACAAACACGAGCAGCGCCGCTTCTCTTCTGCCTTCTCTGTTGGATCTTCTGCCTGGCCGTCCTGGCCTTGATGAGTGAGCGGCAGCCCATGCTGGACAATTATTACATGCAGAAAAGGGTTTTCTGCTCCCATCAATTATGTCACAGCGATCCTTCCCATGTGCACTTCACCTCTCTTATTATACGGTCTGTGAAAACCACAGACAGCACACGTCCCCAAATCACCGATATGTGAAAGAAGCCTAAATCTGTTAGTAATACGATGGGGCTGTAGGAAATGAGTAAAGCATGACAGCAAGGTCAGAGTATTCATATGGTTTGTAGGGAGTAGATGGGTGTACAAAGGTCTGTTTGGATGAGTTTTTTAACTAGACTATTTGCAAAGTTGTTTCACTGGTGTACCAACATTGAGACAAGTCACAAGGACATCTACAGGACTTCATGGTTTATTAAGGGGAATCTATCAGTAGATTAACGGTGCTGTAACCATGGAAAGCATAAAACACTGACAGGCTCCCACTAGAGATGAGCGAATCTTTTCGCCGCTTCGTAGATTCGTATCGAATCTTACAAATTTTCCACTCCGAAGCGAATCCGGATTTTTGAGATTTGCTCCCTTAGATTAGAAAATATTCTTAAAGCTTTGTACGCATTCGCTACGTACTTATCCGATAAATTGTACGCTAATTCTACGTATAAGTTACTTTATACGCTGATGCGTACGAATTCAGTTAATTAGCTAACTTTTTGTCAGGACAGGGAAAGATGAGTGAGAACCCTGAGCTTGAACCCACCTCTTTCCCTGCCTTTTGCCTAAACACGCTAAATTCGTGAATCGACAACTAGGAGCCGGTCCCTTCCTATCTCAGTGCACAGAATAAGACGAAGAAGGGAAAAACAGATATGACAGAAAAAGGCAGAAAACTAACAAAAAGAACAAAACCTAAGTGATAAGCAGGGAATGAATTGTAGGTGAACCCAGTCAAACACTGGGGACAAACGAGACAGACGAGCTGCAAACAACACAAAGGTACACAAAAATCGTCAGGCAAAAACAGGTCAAGCGGTCCAGGTCAGAAACAAGATATCACGTCAAAAGCCAAAGGAGAATCCAAAAATCAAAGTCGAGGTCACAGTCCGAAAATCCAAGTACAAATACAAATCCAAACTAAGCTTGTGTGATGCTGCAAACAGACAAACAACCACTAGCAAAGATCTGAGCTGCTCTCAGCTGCTTAAGGCCTGCGACCGGACCCTGAGATGAGAAGCCCATGACTGACAGGCTTCAGAACCTATCCCAGGAGCTCCAGCAGCCAAGTCCTGATTAACCACAGCACCTGGAACCTTATTGACCTGACTAGCTGCACCAGGTACCATAGTTCTCCTAGTAGCAGCCACATCAGAATCCTGCTGGATGGTGACACTTTTACTGTAAGTTCATTATTCGTGCGGCAAAAAGCCCGGGAAGAAAGCAGTCACCTGACCTATTGGGAAGGGCTTGCTCTGATTGGCTCACAGGCTCGGTAAGCCTGTGACATCAGTTGTGCTGCGACTGCTGAGATTAACAGAAGCACTGTCTGTGAAGTTCTGAGAGACAGAGAACTGTTGTGTTCAAATAGTGGTGTAATTGTTCTGGGAATCCATAATACTCATATCAGGGATACTGCAGGGCCAGTGCAGGGCAAGTTCAGGGCCAGTGCAAGGCTAGTAATTAATCAGGCAGGGAGAGAGACAGGGAGAGAGACAGGGAGAGAGACAGGGAGAAAAACAAAGACCAGCTGCAGGGCCACAGTCAAGTGAAAAGGTCTGGCATGGAAAAGCAAAAGGGTTCCAGCCAGACCTGGAGCTCCAAAAAAAAGGAGCAGGTGGCACAGGGCAGCAGTGCCAAAAGACCTGTAGCCAGAGCTTCTACTTGTATAATTCGTAATAGTTGGCCACTGTTCCACCATGCTCAAATATTTTGTTACTCACCCTGTCATATCGCTGCACAGATCTCAGTAAGCCGCTCTGGGTACTTAAACTTCAAATCGGACCATTTCTGCTGGATCTGGCCCGGGGTCCGCATGGTGTCAAAACGATGGCGCAAGCCTCGGATCACCTGCTGGTTCGGGTGGCGGTGTGTGCCATCGTAATCCTGCCGGTCCATCAGCCGGATCATGTATTTAAGCTCTCCAGAGCTAAATGCTGAGGATGGCCTGGATGTCATTTTGCAAAATTCGCTCTGCCTCTGAGGAGTGCACATCGCAGCCTAGCTTAGTGCGTGCCTGCGTATTATGCAATCGCTAGACAATAGTACGCTGAGGATTCGTATGCAATTTGTACGCTCATGCGTACGTGTTCACATAAGTTGCGTACCTACTGTAAGTTCATTATTACTGCGCGAATGTTCGCAAAACACCATATAATAACGTATGATTTGTACGCAGCTTCGGCCGAATAGATTCGTATGAGGTACAAATCTTTTGAAAAATCGACGAACATTCGGCAAAGCAAATTTTGGATGATTTGCTCATCTCTAGCTCCCACATAAAAAAGGTGTTTTAAAAAGAGCCTGGCATGGGAAAAGTTCCCAGCTCAGCTTGATTGACAGGTCTCTCTATATGCAAATAGAGCCCAGTCAATAAAGCATATCTGCCTTGAAGAAGTTAGAAGGAAGTTCACCCTGCAGACATTTCACTGACTGACTGAAATCAGAGGGTCCAGAATCTACAAGGTCTTGCACTAGAGCAGGGGTCAGCAACCTCTGGCACTCCAGGTGTTGTAAAACTACATCTCCCATAATGCACACTTGCTTGACTGCTCTCTAAACTCTCTAAACTCCCACACAAGTGGAAAGAGTAGTTGTAGTTTCACAACAGCTGGAGTGCCGAAGGTTGCTGATCCCTGCACTAGAGTCAGTCAACAAAGTATTGTGAACAGTTATGGCAGGATGACCTCGCTGCTATGGGATCATTGGTAACTCACCCTTCCACAGTTGGAGATGTTTGGCCAGCCATATCTCAAATCTGCACCCCTCAGCCCCGGAACTCCAGAAGTTTATCAAGGACCTCATTGTACTTGTAAGGTTCTGTAGAAAGACTTTAGAGAGACAGGGAAAAGGAGTACTACAAGCTGCTGTCCATACGCTGCTATTGTGGAAGGATTGCACTGTGTTATACACCTTGTAAATGTGCCTTGTTATTGTTGGATGTACTACTACTCCTATTTTGCACTGTAGTAAAGATAGACTTATTTATTGATATCAACTGACCTCATTACTGATTCCACCATTCGCCAGCCACTGCATCTGCTCTCCTGCCTTGCAGTTAGACCAACACCTAACATCAAGAAGAGCATTCCACCTAACACACAGGAGCCCCGACTCCATGGTATGCCCCAAGGGAATAAAGGTTGTGCCCTCCAGGGAGCGCCAGAGGGATGGATTCCCACTGTTAGTACTACTACCACCAGCATAGCCACTGCCACCCCCATCCTCCTCACCTTCCCTCCAGATGGTTGCATTAACACGGTGCTAGCCTGGGAGCCTGTCAGTATTTTATGCTGCTTGTGTTTCTGACAGCATAAATCTATAGGTACCCTTTAAACTAGTCAGTACCATAAATGCTTATTGTGCAGTCTTATAACTGGACTTCAGGGTGCAGTATGCTCACGCTCCTGCACAGAGTAATTGGCTTGGTCTTGACTGCAACGTGCTTATAACCCTGTCTTGAACAAAATCCTATGTTTATTACTATTTATACCAACTTCACATTAAAGCATACATGAGTTAAAAACAAAAAGTCTACACAATGGATGTGTTTCTTTGTAAAATCATAACTGTGAGGAAACAATTATATTTGGGCTTCCCTAATTTTTTATTTTTTTTCCAGCCATATTATTCCCTGTTTCATCTGCACAGCTAGATGCATTTCATTCAGAAGCAGAGGGGGAGGGGTCCTCCTTTCTGCCAGCAGTTGTTTTATTAAGCTCAGGCTCTCAGCTAGCTCTGACACACCCCTACTTTCTCTTAGCCATCTTCTGAGTCTCTGTTACCAAGGGCGGATCTTGCCTGACAACATGCAGTGGACTGTGTGAGACCCCTAGTGACCGTGAACTTGCTGCTTTTTTTCCGGTGGATGCAGGTATATTTTTTTAAATGAAGACATTTAGAAATGTCCTACTTGCATCATACTTTATTAAATTAAATTAAATTGTGTGAAAGAACAGTGACTTTTTTTTAACTAAAATTTTATATTTTTTGCTGCCAATTCATTGTAATTTAGCATAACTCAAAATGCATAATCCTGAGTGTGTATGAATTATTTTAATTTACTGTTGCCTTGTCTTTCTAGGCTAAATTGCAAGTTTTAGTTAATTTATGAATGGTTTCACTATATGTAATGGAACTAATTTATGAAAGAGAATAATGACTGAAGAGTGGTCTTACTTGCACAGATGAGAACTACAGTAGGTCCTATCATGTTAGTATGTAAAAGTACAACTTATCAACTGGTATCGTAATAATGATTCACAACCTAAAAACATCTGTAGATAACTGGGACACTTTATGGTAAAGTTAAGAGATGAGCTAATCATCAAAAATTCGCTTTGGAGAATAATCGACAAATTTATGACAAGATTCGTTCTTAATACGAATTTATTCAGTGGAATTTGCTTTAAAAAAATTGTTGCTTTGCGAACATTACTGCACAAATTACGAACATACAGTCTAAGTGTTGTTAAAAGTATGCTACTGAACTGAATGCGTAAGCATTAGCGTACAAAGTGTGTACGAATCCTTAGCGTACTATTGACTCGCGATTACGTCATACGCACGCACGAGGCTAGGCCGCGGCCTACAGTCCTCAGAGGCAGTCCATATGAGGTAGAAAAGTAAGGTGCTCACTGTTAGCTATCCGGCTAAGTGCATAATTTACTAAAAACACCATACAATAAGTGCATAATAGGACACATTGCAGTACCTGAAAAAGAATACACACAATGGGCTAAAGTGCTTGAACGTTGTTGAACCTGTAAAAACATTATTGCTATGCTAAAATACAGCAAAGACATAATTATGCAAACATTTTAGTTCAATCAATTTCACATTTGCAAGCATAATAGGCTCAGATATACGTTTGCGTCTCTCCTCATGGCTGCTTGGCATAAAACACTGGAACACAGTCCAAAATTCAATTGTAATCCATGTGAGGTAATTTTGTAATCTAAACAGGTAACGTGTAATCCACATAGATAATATAAAATAGCAGCAAATAGAGAACCCTTTTAGCAAAGCAGGCTCCCAAAGAACCTGAGAAGGGGGGAAAAAGAAAAATAGGCGTGTTTAGGCGCAACTGGGAATTTTCTGCAGAATGGGGGTGGGAGTCCTGACAAGCCATGTCCATCTGCGTGAGAGTCAAACAGGGGGCAATAAAAACAACATAAACTAAAAACAAGTGCCAACTAGCTCTCACCCATCAGGTGCAGTCCATGTTCTGGCTCCCAAAGGTCTCCAGAGGTGTCCTTTAAATCAGCCAGATTGACAGCCAGTAGAAGGGTTCCTCATATGAGGGACCTGAAGTCCTCCTCACTGGAACTGCTACTGAATGACATCAGAGGACGCTCCTGCCTCCTGTAGGCCAAGCTGGCTGCCGTGGTTGAGCTCCACTGCCCTTTTCTGCAAGAAGTCGGACTTGACCAGGTCCGGCTGGTAGTCACACTGGTGAGCGCTGCAGCCACTTGCGCCTTCACTTTTCCGGATACTCCTGCTGGGACAGCAGGGGTAAGGACTTCTGGCTGCAGTGGTTCAGGCAAGGTTGCACCCAGGGAAGAACCGCCAGCTCCCCTGGCTGCTGCTGACTTCATTTTCCAGGGTAGTTGGTACTTGATCACCGTGGACTGGAAAGTAAACAATGATGTCGTCAGCTGATCCAGCTGAAAGGACTGTGATGGTGGTGGTGGTGGCAATCCAGGGATCAGAGGTTCCGGCTGTGGCTTCTCCCTGAAATGGAGGGTGCATCTGGTGACTCCGAGTCCTTTTCCTGGTGGTTCCTCCGGCCAAACTTCTGGTGCTGATGCAGGTACCAGGGGCTTAGATAATAAGGTAACCCTTAGCAAAGCGGCCTTTCAGGGATGCCATGGGGGTATATTCCACCTGATCTCCACGTATAGGCTGTGACAGGGTGGGGCAGGTATGGCTGTTTCACTGACCTGCGGCCCACAAAGTACTCCTTGCTGTCCTCGTTGTCCGCAAGGAAGCCACATCCTGGCTCCACTGAAAACCATAGGACGGATTCCTTACGTCGCTCCAGTGTAGGGTCTCCCGGCCTCGGATGGTCCAGTACCTGGATGACCCAGTCCTCCACCGCATTCTTGTAGTTCCATAGGGTCTGAGCATGGGCCGTCACTGATGCAGGCACGATGGGATTCTGCCGCATGGAAGATCTTGTTGTTCTCCTCCTGGGCGGCGAAGTGGACGCTCTAGCCGCCTCCGCCGCACCAGTCGGCACCGCGAACATTGAATCAGGACCCGGTGGGATTCTCTTGGTCAATTGTGACATTCTGATGTCCTCTGAACTGGACAGTGGTTCGGGTAACTCGCTACCAAACACCATCTCTCCGCACTTTGGTCGCAGTTGCTATGCCATGCTGTGGTATATTGTTCACCGCAGGCTTGAACTGGAGAGGAGGGTGGAGTAATGAGGGAGGAGTCTTCACTCCCTATACGTGCAAATAGTTAGTTCCCAGTGGGCCGGGCTGGTTTTTCCCGCTTCTAAGGGGGGCGTATCTTAACTTTCCTGATCTTGAGGGGCCGTATCGTCATTTTCCCGCTTCTGGGGGCCAGGAGGGGGGGGGGGCAAGAAGAATGCGTACGCTACATACGTAGTGTTAGCGTTCAAAATTTTAAGAACATTTCCGAATAATATGAAGCAAATCTGAATAAATCCGGATTCGCTTCAGAGTAGGAAAAATGGAGGATTAGATACGAATCTATGAACCGGCGAATAGATTCGCTCATCTCTAGTAAAGTTACAAAAAGCATAAGTGCACATTGTACACAGTATAGTGCAGTGCTTCACTGACTTTCATTTATATCCTTGTATATTTTTTACTATAGCCTCGAAGGGAAGGTATGGTGTCTGCAAAATATCAGATGTGAGCAGGCTCCAGCCAAGTCATCTGGTGAAGCATGTTGTAGAAATCAATACATACTACTCAGATAACATTGTGTATTAATGACAGAAAACATGGGACACCGATGCCAGACGCAAAGGTCTGCAAAGCAATAATGGATATCCCAGTAGTATTTAATTAAAAGCAGACTGAATCATAAATGTGTGTTATATGTTTCAATACAGATCAATTTCTATAAACCATTAAAGTGAAAGCATATATACACTATATGAACAAAAGTATTGAGACACCTAGACATTACACCTGCTAAATCCATTCATTAATTTGAGTTGATCCCCCCTTTGCAGCTAAAACAGCTTCCATTCTTCTTTCTAGAAGGCATTGAGCTTGGTGATGTAAGGCTTGCATGCAGCTGCTCGTCCATGATAACCCGTAGTGAATCTCCTGGCGCACAGTATTTGTGCTGATGTTAATGCCAGAGGAGGTTTGGAACGCAGCAGTTATTGAGTCAGCAGAGCGTTTGTGACATTTATGCACTAAGTTTTAGCATTTGGCGACCCTGCTATGTAACTTTACATGGTATACCAATTTTTGGCTAAGTTGCTGCAGTTCCTAAACGCTTCTACTTTGTAATAATACCACTCACATTTGATTGTGAAACATCTAAGAGGGAAGCAGGGGCAGGCTGTGCAGGGGGGCACTTGCCCCCCGGGCCGATGCTGATAGGGCCGGCAGGCCTACAAGTTGCAAAGTCCAGCAAGAATAATTGGCAGCACCACTGTATCTGTTTAGCAGTGACAGCGCAGCAATCAGTACTGCACCTGCTGGGCACTGCTGTCAATGAATGCGGCCAACTAGTATGTGTTCTCATTGGCTGCCTGCGCTGCTTGTGATCATCAGACAACCACACTCATATTCACACTCACTGCGGCCGTATAGTGGGGGATTCAGATGTTGCTTGCAGCCAGGATGAGCCCGGCCGCCAGGACACCCGCCCTGTTTAGACTCCGCCTCCTCTGTTTAGACTCCACCCCCATAGTGATGTCAGTGCTGGGTCACATGACAAACACACTGACCCATGCACTGCTAGTGCTGCCATTAAGGAGACCTCGGAGAGCATACAGCGTGCCTTGGAGAACTGGAGTGCTTTACAGTGCACACTCGCTCAGCCAGTAAGTTTGGGGGTAATAAGTGACTATTGCTTGGACACTACAGCACATAAAATAAAAGAAATAATAAACACACACACTATGGCAGCTTTTTGGAAAAAGTCTATGGGCAATATACTATATAAAAAATACTGTGCCATATAATTAAAGGGGATGTATCATCTCAGACAATGAGAGCATATCGCTAGAATATGCCCCCATTGTCTGACAGGTGCGGTTCCCACCTCTGGGACGCGTCACCCACATCTATCTAGTAAACGGAGCCTTGAAAGTCACAGAGGGCGCACCGTGCTTGTGTGGCCGCCACATCCATTCATTTGTATAGGGCCTACGTAAATAGCCGAGCCAGCACTAAGAGGTTCTATACATAAAAGGAGCACATACACATGGCACTATTTATAAGAAACATCAAACATGTGGCACTATATGCAGGGGGCACAGAGCATGTGGCACTATATGCAGGGGGCACAGAGTATGTGGCACTATATACAGAGGGCACAGAGTGTGTGGCACAATATACAGAGAGCACAGAGCATGTGGCACTATATACAGAGGTCACAGAGTGTGTGTCACTACCATTGGGGATCCTGTATGTAGCACTAATGCTGCTGTTATATTCAGGGCACAGCATGTGGCACTAAGATGAGTTTGTGTCAGTATGCAGGGTGCCAATGTGTTGGTAAAGAGAGAAGCTGAAGAGATCTTCTCAGCAAAATCTGCAGAGCTGAATTGTGGACGGGAGAAGTCATCATGGTGGTCTGAACCAGATAGGGAAGAACTCAGGAGGAGTTTTTATATCATCAAATCAACTGGCTTGTTGAAGCCTATTTACCCTTCTTGACCCAGATTTTATTATAAAGTAAAATATTACCTTTATTGTGCCTATTAGAATCCTGTAATGTGAGCTAAACTACTTAAAATTCCTGCCGTCATTACATGCTGTATCTGTTGTATTGTTATGGTATGAATGTGATAGTGGGAATGTGTACTTTTCCCACCTCACCACACCGAACTACACTGGCAGTTCGCTCCTCTAGTTACTTTACTAGTTCATCATCCTATTGATTCTGTCTTGGTACTGTGACTACTATCTATAACTGAAACTGCATGCAACAGACAGCAGAGATTAAAATCTCCTTCTGCCCCCCGACATGTTTCACCAGAGACTCTGGCTTCTTCAGGGGTAATGGGCAGAAGATTTTAATCTCTGCTGTCTGTTGCATGCAGTTTCAGTTATAGATAGTAGTCACAGCACCAAGACAGAATCAATAGGATGATGAACTAGTGAAGTAACTAGAGGAGAGAACTGCCAGTGTAGTTCGGTGTGGTGAGGTGGGAAAAGTGCACATTCCCACTATCACATTCACACCATAACAATACAACAGATACAGCGTGTAATGACGGCAGGAATTTTAAGTAGTTTAGCTCACATTACAGGATTCTAATAGGCACAATAAAGGTAATATTTTACTTTATAATAAAATCTGGGTCAAGAAGGGTAAATAGGCTGCAACAAGCCAGTTGATTTGATTATATATTTGTACTGCACATGGTTTTGGTGCTGTATCTAGGCATTGAACTTGGTTCTGGTACTGTGTTTGACTTATGGGTTTGGTTCTGGTGCTATATTTGTTGTTAATGTTGTCGCTATATCTGACTTATGGGCTTGGTTCTGGAATTGTATTGATACAGTGAACGTTGTTCTGGTGCTGTGTTTGACTTATAGGCTTGGTTCTGGTGCTGTATGTATGTAGTGATCTTGGTTCTTGCTCTGTAATTGTGTGTTAAATGTGCAGCGGGTGCTATACTTCAGTCTAATATTATCCATACACATCTGGGTTCGGGCCACTGTCACAGATTCTGTCAAAAATGCCAGACAAAAAAGTCACGGAAGACTTTTTTGTCCAGTAAAGATGCAGCATCCTGAGTGGACCCCATTGTAGTCTATGGAGTCTCTTCAGCTCAGGAGCTGGTAAATCTGGTATGTCTAATGACCATGCTATTGCTATGGACTCAGTCATGTCCTGTATCTGGGATCCAACATGATAACACAACTAGCTGCATACCAGCTTACCTATACTGCCTTTATATGGTAGGTGGAGTTAAACAAGTTAAGGTGGGCCAGTGTTGTGTGTTTGCCCCCCAAGCTAAAATTTGCCAGCCAGCCCCTGGAGGGAGGAAGTTTCACAAACTGACTTGTCACAGCGGTGACATCCCATTATAAGCCACACTTAAATTCTTTGAGCTCTTTAGAATAACTTATTATTAATTTTTGTAAAGCCAGTCTACAAGGCTAGGGGCTGGATTTTATACACTTGTGGCAATGGGACTGAATAAAACCCCTGAATTCAATGATTAAGGTATGTGCCCAATACTTTTGTGCATATAGTGTATCTAGAGCTTTATATACACAGGCTCAGAACTACAATAGTTCACTGTATTTAGATCAATGGTAAATTGATATAAAGTTTTGCTTATAATATGCACACCAGACTGCTCGAAGCATAACCCTTTACCTTATAAGACTAAAACTTGTCCACTATTAATGAAATAAAACACAGACAACAAATATTATTTTTATGGTGGGTGATAAGCCACAGCTTTATTACATTGAAATTCTATTTTCCAAAGTATATATCACCACGAGGTCGAAAGCCCTCAACCCGCATAAGCGGTGGCCAGAGACACTCCGTGGTACCAAGCTATAGATGAACCGCCAGCTGTGACTTCAAAAAGACAAAAAACCACATCCAAAACTCCCACAACCAAATCCCTGTAAACAACAAAACAGAAACCTCTTTTTTTTTTTTTTAAGGTGAGGGAGGACGGGGAACAGCTCTTACCAAAATCCAAGGGAAAAGAGGCTGAACCCTTTAAGGGAGGGCCCTTATATCACCAAAAAAACCCATTGCATCCTGGGAAACCTTCTTCAGCCTCCCCCATTAACCCTTCCTTAGTCTGTTCAAAGTGGACATCCTATAGAAAAAACACCCTTTACTCCTCACAACTAAGACCGTGCAGTCAGGAGGTTCCCCGCTTACACAGTGCGGCCCCCAGCAGAATACTCATTGGGAAAAGTGGCATATGGAAAATTATTAATTTTGTGGGAGATATTGTGTAATTTCTTTACCCCATATGCATTTTTTACCAGACTAGTACAACAGGAAAATTTTATATGCATGGACGGATGGGGCATATTTCCAGCACTCAGAGATAATTATTTTTAATACAAATTATGTAAGAATTATCCCAAAAAATAGGAATACCAACAACTGCAGGCTAGTGGTGGCTGCAGAGAGCCAGCTTAGTAATATAAGGGAAGCAGGAGATCTATCACTGTATTTATATTAGTTGTCTGGTATGAATAAATTGAGATATATGGTGGTGAAAATGAGTGCCATATTTATGAAACACCTGTTTCACTTTTTCTGACAAAGAAGTCATATAAAGTGGGTGAGGAAGAGGATGACTTTTTTTATTACAATTTGTTTGTAGTGACTGATGCACACTGGGGGGGGGGGGTGCTATGGGGCCTTAAGAGATCTGTATATGCCTCTGATTGGACACATTGTAGGTTTTACATTTTCATGCCTTTCCTCTTGAAATGAACATAGTTACATAGTTAATATGGTTGAAAAAAGACATACATCCATCAAGTTCAACCAAGGAATAGGTGGGAACGTGAATCTCAGAAGGAAAGCAAACATTAAGCCAATAAGTACTGTACTCTGCCGCTACTTCCATGTATGAGGAATATTTGTATGCAGATGTGGCAATCGTCATCTTAATTCTTAACGAGTTTAGTAAACAATTGCAGTAAACTTTTAATTGACTTTTTCAGTGGCCTTCAAAGGCTTTTTAATGTGACAATGTGTGATATTACACTCAAGTTTAGACCCTCTCCATCTGTATTTTATTTACCAGGTTTACAAGAGACTTTGAAGCACCCAGAGGCTTTTGTAGACCAATATCCCAAATGTGATTTTCTGGCATCTGACTGCCTTATCTGAGGCTAGACAGTGGCAGGACATTAAATCATCTGCTGAATAATTCCGTGTAGAATTGTTGACATCCAGTTCTCCACGGCATTCACGCAGTATAGTGTGTCTATTAAGGAGATATTCTAAATATATTTTTTACGATTAATAGTTCCACTGGAAAAAAAAGGTGATCTCATTGAATTCCTTGTCACTTCTCCAAGGTAGGCAGTTACTTGCTATAAATGTTAGACTTACTATATAGAAATGTTCCAGTCCCCAGCATTTGGCTAGTTTCACATGGCCAACAGGAGTTCTATGCTGGAATAGCCTGCTGGAGCTCTCTGGATCCGGCACTGCCAGATGGTACGGGAATTCTCACCGGCCCCATAAACTATAACAGAGATCCGGCCAATACCCGACAAATAAACGGGGATTTGGCCGGTTAAAAACCGCTACATACAAAATACTGATATATAAAAAAACAAAAAAACATATGATAATGGATGCCTCAGACGGATGCCATACAGTGGCAACCATCACCATAGAGTTCCTTTTTAAAAATAAAATGTATAGGTTAACATATATAGTTTTTTGCTGGACTTT
Organism: Rhinella marina; assembly: GCA_900303285.1. Lineage (NCBI taxonomy): Eukaryota > Metazoa > Chordata > Amphibia > Anura > Bufonidae > Rhinella > Rhinella marina. Next base: position 174,828 of record ONZH01023784.1, on the reverse strand, counting down.
ACAGGATGGAAGTGTGGTACTCTGTTTTTCCAAACTGTAGTCTTGCAAACAACCTACTTTAATGTATATGTTTTTTTTGTTTTGTTTTTTTTCAAAGGAACTCTATGATGATGGATGCTGCTGTATGAGATCTGTCTTAGGCATCTGTTAACGTATACGTTTTTGACATACATTAAACGTATGACAAAAATGTTGTAGAAATTGTAGGCGGTCTCATAAGCTATCCTCCCATTCTTTGTCTACTGACATGCTGTTTTTATTTTCTTGGTATTCTGATGTATGATCATAACTATCATAATTTGATCAACTGAAGCCCAGCTAGGGCTAAGTTGACCTGTCAATTTTCAGCCATTTATCTTTTTAACTTATCCCACCGTTACCCTGAAAGACAGTCTTCATAGATCAACTGTAAATGGTATGTCATTAAGAAACAAGGTCTTAAATCTCTAACATATGGCCAGTTTTCACCATGCAAGTGCACCCCAGGGCAGTGGTGTACATAGAGAAGTAAGGGCCCCATAGCAAGGATCAAACCAGGCCCCCCACACAGAACAGAAAGGTTTCTACCTAAACCCCTTTCAATGAACCTTGGGCCATTTTTCCACTGCCTCATTTGCTAAAAGTTGTTCCTTTAGGCCACACGGGCGATGTTTCCGCGCGGGTGCAATGCGTGATGCGAACGCATTGCACCCGCACTGAATCCTGACCCATTCATTTCAATGGGGCTTTTCACATGAGCGATGTTTTTCACGCAGCAGTTCGCCGTTGTGTGAAAATCGCAGCATGTTTCTATATTCTGCGTTTTTCACGCAGCCCTGGCCCCATTGAAGTGAATGGGGCTGCGTGAATAACGCATTGCATCCGCACACAAGTGCGGATGCAATGCGTGATTCACTGATGGTTGCTAAGAGATGTTGTTTGTAAACATTCAGTTTTTTTTCACGCGCGTGAAAAACGCATTGAAACGCTTCGCACCCGCGCGGAAAAAACTGAACGAACGTACGCAATCGCAGTCAAAACTGACTGCAATCGCAGTCAAAACTGACTGCGATTGCGTGCGGATTGGTGCGGATGCGTGCGGATTTTCCTGAACGCATCCGGACCAAATCCGGACACGCTCGTGTGAAAGGGGCCTTAGAGGGAAGAATCCTGACCAAGTTTTCACCTCCAGTAAAAGAGGGGATAATCCCAACTAAGCCTGGGCCCCCTCTTACTCTCGGCCCCATAACAGTCGCATGGTCTGCCGCTATGGTAGTTACTCCCCTGCCCCAGAGTTACCTGGGTACTGAGGACATTCTAAAAACCATGAGAAAAACACACAAGTAATTTTTATAAATGCCCGTGAACCTTTCAGTTGGTTTGAAATGATTTCTTAAGGCAGAATCATTCAACAGTGATAATAAACTGGAATATACTGTACATAAGCTTTTCAATAGAGGAATGAAATTTGTTTAACTTACAAAACGGAACATACTGTCTTATTGCGAAAATAGCATATTCTATTTTATACATTTATGTATGTACCGTATTTTTCGCTCCATAAGACGCACTTTTTTCACCAAAAAATGCCCCTGCGTCTTATGGGATGAATGCTAATGAGAGCTTCCATTATGGAAGCGCTCATTAGCACCGGAGGACCGGGAAGCAGTGAAGACTCTGTACTCACCGCTTCCTGGACCTCCGTTCGTCTGTGCTGTGCTGCGCACAGCGTGAGGGCGCTCTGTCGGGGAGGTAAGTGGCTTTTTTATTTTTACTGGCATGCTGGGCTCATAATGGGGGCTAATAAGAGGCATGGAGGCTAAAGTGAGGCATAGGGAATCATATGGGGGCTGGAGTGAGGCATGGGGGCTGATATGGGGGCTAAAATAAGGCATGGGGGCTGATATGGGGACTAAAGGGAGGCATGGGGGCTGATATGGGAGCTAAAGTGAGGCATGGGGGTTGAAGTGATGGGCTGATATAGGGGCTAATTACAGGCATGGGGGCTGAAGAGAGGCATGGGGCTCTTATCTGAGGTCTGATTGGGGGTCATTAACATTGGGGTCTGAGCTGTGGTCTGATTGGGGTCTTATTAACATTGGGGGGGTCTAATTGCTGGTCTGAACTGAGATCTAATGAAAAATATTTTTTTCTTATTGCCCTCCTCTAAAACCTAGGTGTGTCTTATGGGCCAGTGCATCTTATGGGGCGAAAAATACAGTATTTACCTTATTTTCATTATTTGTTACATTTTAAAATTTTATGTACAGTGGTGGGAACATATTACAGAAGCCAGCCATTAGGGGCAGTTTAAAATCTCAAATTTCCGTTCTTCACTATTGATACAATAACACACAGAACAACTCTTAGCCTACTCTACAAATCCTTCTGCAAGCTGACAACGAAATCCAAAATATAGCAAAGGGCTGTAAAAATGAATAAAATAAATATAGATGTATTATACTGTCATACAAGTTCAAGGTTATACAGCACCCATAAAAAATCTAAGTGCCCAGCTTCATAGATTGGCATACAAGAGGATTTTCTCACAGATTCATATGGGGCTTATAGTATGAAGAGATGCTATATTATAGACATATTACCCCCCGAACCATGAGAAGAGAAGCAGGGCAGCTCTGTAATACAGGGTCCATATGTATAAAATGCAGGGTTTCTTTATCCTATTCTTTAATTGTGTGATATATGCACTGATCATGATCATTTCTCCATAACTAGTTTATGTACATTTTTGTTTTCTAATAAAGATGTTCATCATATTGATGAATTTTATGTTGTGACTCTCTGGCTATGTGGGGGTGGGGGGTGGTTGGGGTTCTTGAGGTTTGCCATGTATATTACCGTTAAGGTCACAGCAAGGAGGCATTAGTATCAATATTGTGAAACCTGAGCATAATGATGTTGGGTCATACTGTGTGAGTACGGTTTGAGCTAGATATAATGAGACACATTACATTGTCCTATACTGAGCAATACTCCCAGAACAAATTTTCTGACATATGGCTCATGCACTTAGATTTGCAATGTGTCTACATGGAAAATCCATCTCCTAATGAATGGTTCCTGAGTTACAGCAAGTAATTTCAGGGCAGAGCTGACTTTGCTAATGGAGGCATCAATACATCAATGGGCTTGCTTCCTGTTGCATCTGATCTACTGTATATACATTGAATTGAAGCTGCTCCATTTTATTGCTAGACATGTCTTTATGCTGAGAAATCTATACACAACAAAAGGAATTCAATGAAAACTAAACATTATTCAGTGCACTTAACATGCAAATCATTTTCCTACAGAATTTCCCTTATTTAGCTTCACTATAGCTGTACAGGAGAGTACACAGGTTTCCCTTCTTAGACGTTGTATAGAAATGTTTATAGTAAGCTGAAAAGTTAATGTGGTTTTACAGGTTTAGTACATAAAGCTTTTTCATTGGACAATGGAAATAATTTCTAGAGCAGTTATTCGTGGTTTTCAAGATCTCAGGGGATCAGATCCTAGTAAGAATCTTTTTGGACATTGTCAAGGCATACACAGATCTCATAGAGCCCAATGCCAAAACTTAGTATGGGCCCCCCTGCCCTGCCCCTCCCACTTTCCGAGTATGAGTATATCAATCATTCAGTCTATGCAGAACACAAAGCACAATGCCCCAGATTTTTAACAAATTTAGTTTTTTTTTTTTTGTTTTTTTAAATCAAATGAAAGAAATCTTAATTAAAATTTTTATGTTGGAAAAAGTGGAACAGGTGTTTAAAAGAAAACAGTATATTTCTCAATATATTTATACTTGACAACTGGCATAAATACATTGATAAATCTCCTGCTTCTCTTCCATTACAAAGTTGGCTTCTTGAAGCCACCACTAGGAGGAGCTCAGTGGATAGGAATATATGCAATTACTATGAAAGCTGTAATAATTTATTTGTTTTGTGCTCCCCCTAGTGGCAGCTGCATGTTTTCATACCGGGAAGAGAGCATTTCAGTGCTGGGCCTTCCAGGTCCCACAGTAGTTGCGTGGTGTGCCATAACTGAAGGTATGCCACTGCCTTGAGTAGTATGTATGCATATTCCTGTCTTCGCAAAACACATATTGTGCACAGTTCTGCTCACACTTGGCATACCTGGTGTCAAGCTTACTGGTCTTAGTTGTTCTCAGAATACAGGTTTTTGGCAACTTTTTGGTGCTCTGACCTTATCTCCTTTGTGGTGCTCAACCAAGACTTTGCCCTATCTAGGCCCTGAGGGTAGTGCCACTCACCTCTACTGCTAGATAGCTACAGGAAGGAATCTGCAGTATCTGCCAGCTCACATTACTGCAGTGTGATGATCTATTTCTCTCTTGCATATCTCCAGGAGATCTGCTTGCACGTCTACATTTTTCATTTTTGGAACATGTTGGCTTGCATGGGATGCTGGCAGCATGACCCCTGACTTGCATCTGCAGTGTTACCAGGCAGTTAAAATTTAGCTTGCACCAATGGTTCACAAATTGCAGTATAATAAACATCACATCCAGTGCATGGAACCTATGCAGTTCATCAGTATCCAGTGTGGACCATCTGCACGAGCCCCTTGACATTCTGCCCAGGGTATATGACCCCTATGTGGTGTCAGGCCAATGGCACAGGCTTCTTGTCATGTCACATATCTCCTTGCCATGACCATAATATATAAAGGGCAGTTGACCCACACTTATGCACATTATATCTTTTAATTATCCTGCACTTCTGCTTCAGTGTTGATGGCTTGTAGTTATACACTGCAGAATAAGCAGCACTCGAATGTGGGTTTTGTTGATGGTTTTAGTGTAGACTGTAACAGTGTAGTTCATTGTGTCACGGGTTGCCATACGTGGCGTACTGGTTGCGGTTGATTCCGTGTAAGTTGGTTGCTATAACCTACGTGTAGTTGCGGCAGCCTGTGTATTAACTGCTCCTCATGGATGCATGCTCCAGCTCCATGTTCTGGTCTGGGTGTGGTTACTAGGTGCTATATATCCCTGTTAGCTGTTGCTTGGAGGCTAGTCTGTCTCCAGCTTTGTTGGGTGCAGGATCTGTGCAGCTGACCTGGGGATATTCCATCTGCCCTGTCTGTGTGGTCACCTAGTGAGACATCAAGGTCACCTTGTGGTGCAGCTGTATGTTCGCCCATGGACTCCGCAAGGGGAACAGGCATCTGCTAGTCCGGTTCTATGTCTTGTGTGCAGCTCTGTCTGTTTGCCCATGGACTAACTCCATGTGGGGAACAGGCATCTGTGGGCAGCTCTGCCTATGACCACCATGTGTCGTTCTGCATGGGGTCCAGGTATCTGCTTGTGTTTTGGTTCCTGTTGTCTTGTCTGAACTGTGTCCTGTGTGGCTGTTTGGGTTCCAGTTTGTGTGCCTGGGTTCCAGTACTTTTTTGGGTGGGCCGTTGGTGGTTGCACCATCAGTCTCTGCATGTAAGTGGCCAAGTGCACTGGGACCATCCTGGAGGTGCGACCAGTGAGCTCTCGGCTAAGTTCATCCCCACCATCTGTTTGCTTGCCTTGATGTGTTATGCCTAAGAGATGTTCTAGGGGTCAGTAGGACCCTTGTTAGGACACGAGACAGATCTTTTCTTTATTTTAACAATCTCATTGAAGTCTGTAGAGAAAACCTCTACATATAAGGTGTAGAACTGAACACACAATTGACATCTTGCGGATTTCTCCACTGCAAGTCATTTTCTGCACCTACAAAATATGCAGTGTGTAGATGAAATATGGTAAATCACATTCACTTTTCTGGTACTGTATTACACACAGATGTAATACGGAACATGTGCAGGCACCCTTAAGGTGATTTTTTTGTGTGCGTTTTTCAGTGTACTGTACCTCAATTTTTTATTTTTTTATTTTTTTGGTGGGACACGTGGGGCTAATTATTTAATATTAGAGTGGATATAAATTAATTTTGTTGCTCTTACTCAGGAACAAATTGTCAGAAACAGAAAAATACATTTTTGCCCATTTTCTATTGCTAAGTTTTATCGTGATTTGTTCAATAACTAATATTTTTACAAAAAATTAATCCTCTGTGCATAGTGATGTATGTACATTATGTAACGTGTGAAGTCGTTAAAAACATCCTATTTTAGCTTTACATGCTTCCCGCTCCCTTTGGACACACCCTCTGTACAAGGATAATCATTCGAGTACAAGGGGATGTGTGGACTTTTTTCATATTATTTTTTTTTAATTTGTTTTCTTTTTATACATTTTCTGTATTATGTATCTATGTGTTCCCTATTGTCCCATATACAGATCACTGATAACAGTGATCTACTGGTGGCAGCTCCTAGACCCCTGTTATCAGTGATCTGTATACATATGCATGCAGAGAAGATACAGATCGCTATTTCTTGACAGCTGCACAGGGGATTCATGGGATGTCATCACGGGGTTCCTTAGCAACCACCCTAAGTCCTCTTTCACACGAGCATGACGGATTAGGTCCGGATGCGTTCAGGATGCGTTCAGTGAAACTCGCACCATTTAGCAAGCAAGTTCAGTCCGTCATATCTGTGTTCATTTTTTTCTACGCTGGTGTAATGCGTTTTGATCCGTTTTTCATGCACGTTTTAAAAATATGAAGGTTTATAAACAACATCTCTTAGCAACCATCAGTAAAAAATGCATTGCATCCAGACTTACTTCCGGATGCAATGTGTTTTTCACTGAATTCCCATTGACTTCTATGGGGCCAGGGCTGCGTGAAAAACACAGAATATATAACATGCTGCGTTTTTCATACAATGCAGAACTGATGTGTGAAAAAAAAACACTCATGTACACAAACCCATTGAAATGAATTCAGTGCAGGTGCGATGCGTTCACATCACGCATTGCTACCGTGTGGAAAACGCGCTCGTATGAAAGGGGCCTAGGGTGGAAGCATTGCTCCTGCATCGGGAACACAGCACTCAATATGAGGGCTGTTTTCTGGGGTTTTCTGTCACAGTACAGGATCAGGCTGAGAGACTATGACAGCCCAATCTTCCCGATGGCACTGTATGCAGTTGCACGCCATCAAAAACAGCAAGGACCATTCCATTAACCCATTCATTTACATTGTATTGTTTAGAAGGGGTTAATAGGAGCCACTGGTCCAGGTGGTTGATTTTTAGCCATACCTGGTCCAGGTGGCTGAATTTTAGCCATACCTACAGCTTGATTGAGGGGGAGCCACAAATGAGCCCCTTTCTTCATTCCCTTCTATGGGAATTCTGAAAATATTGTAGCCAAATAAGTGCACTTATAAGTGCACTGCTATTTTGGAAATCCCTTAGAAGTATATGGAGAGAACCACGTAGGCCTTCATGGTGGTGCAAGACAGGGCCCCATACTCAAAATAGGTGGGACCTACCCTTTCATTTATAGCATACCCTGTGGATATGCCCTAAATGTCCAGATGGGAATACAACTTTAAAGGGAACCTGTCATCTCCGAAACACCCCCTGAACTAGAGTAAGTGTTGTATAGTGTAAGTGGTGCTGAATCCGAATATGTAAGTTTTATCTTCATACTCACTTCCATTCCGACGCTGTGCTCCCACAAACCTGCACTAAAATGCACTCAGTGGACTCCGGTGCTCACTCACATAATGGAGAGGACTCAAAGAAGAGTCCACTGAGTGCATTTTACTGCAGGTTTGTGGGAGCACAGCATCAGAATGGAAGTGAGTATGAAGATAAAGCTTACATATTCAGATTCAGCATCACTTACACTATACAGCGCTTACTCTAGTTCAGGGGGGGTTCCGAGATGACAGGTTCCCTTTAATACCCTATTTAAGACCCTCATGTATTAGCTCTAGGAGAGAGCATCTCTGCTTGTGAGAGACCTGGCTAGTCCACACATTAAAAGGACAGCCCATTGATTTTAATGAGAGCTCTGTAATGCTTCATTTCTCACATGGTGGTGATAAAGGGTAATTGAACATTTCCTTCTGAGTTTCCCCACAGATCACAACAGATTGCTGGCAGACCAGTCCTAGCAGTACATCACCCAGTGATCTGAGTATTGTCCAGAGACCCTTACAACAATCAGAATTTTCTAAAGCAGATAGCAACTTTAAAGTTTTATCTCCAGATTTTGTACATTATTAATAATGAAGCTATTGTGATATTTGATTCACATAATTTACTATTCTTTCTTATTTTTGTCAATGAATAGAAGTATTAATGTTTTAACGTTTACGGAAAAGCATTTTTCACTTGACCAGTAGCAGTCATATTCTAACCTCCATTTGTGGATAAAATTATTTTTGTAGAACCAACATGTCTGCTGAAGGATATACTCACATGGAAAGATTTGTGAATATCAGAGACCTTAGCACTAACATTTCACAATATGCCTAGCGCCACATTTTACAAGTGGGCGGGGATTAGCAGGAAATGGTTATGACCTGCCAGGAAGGGGTATGACTTAAGATTTACCAATGTGTGTCAAATATGTAGCAAACGTCTGGTGCACAATTATGGAGTAAAATAAGCCAAGTAAAAAGTGGGAAACACTTATAAGGAGGAGATTTATCAAAACTGGTGTAAAGAAACACTGGTTTAGTTACCCATTGCAACCAATCAGATTCCACCTTTCATATTTTACAGCTCCTTTGGAAAAAGGAGCACTGGAATCTGATTGATTGCTATGGGCAACTAAAACAGTTCTTCTTCACACCAATTTTGATAAATCTCTTTCTTAGATTAGGCAGTGTGATAAATCTAGCACATCGTTAGACTGTTCAGTCTGAGTTTATACTTGCTACCGTTAGACAGTATTAGCAAATTTACCTCACAGTTTCTTCTGTTTTAATAAATCAGAATTATTGGTCCTTTGCAGTCTTTGGGGCAGTTTTGTTAAGAGTGTAAAACGCCCTATAAAACCACTCCGGGAGCGTGTTACATAAAAAAACATTAAAAAGTGCTTTGAATAAAAAGCCATATATGTGAAGAACATCATATATGTGAAGAACATCATATTTTCATACTAAAAACAAACATCTTTCTGCTCAGGGGTGTACCTAGCCTTTCTGCTACCTTAGGTGAAAACTGAAACAGCACCCCAACCCCTCAATGCCAATTTCTTAACCTAACCATTTCCCTTCAAGTCTACTGTTAAAGACATACTTGAAAAACATTACTACAAAACGTACAGAGTAATACATTACCACATACTGTGCCCACTGTGCTTCCCAATACTAATACTATACTACAGAAACAGATAATCCCCCCGCTGCCCCCTCTTGTCCCTACCTTGTGGTGCCTGATCGAGGAGTGCACCTTGCCTCATTGGTGGTGCACTCCTGTGCCTGCTACATTTTTACTTACTGTACATAAAATTGCTAAAACCTAAATGCTGTGTGCTAACTCCAATTTAATAGTTCAAGAGATTTTCCAGCAAAACAAAAATATTAATATTCATATTCATCTGTTTTCTCCCACCTCTTCCATTTTGATTCTACCCAGGGCCCCATTGTTCTCTACTCCTGGGAACTGTCTTGACATGCAGGAAATCCCTTGAAATTCAATCTTAGCCAATCACTGGCCGCAGCGATTGGCTGAGCGGACATTTTGAGGCATTTCCAGTGTGTCCAGGAACCGGACAGAGAAAGCAGCGGGGACCTATTTCTTAGAATGACTTTTACAGTGAATGACTTTACATATAAAACAGGTTGTGTGAGATCAGAAAATAAGATCTGCTTTTGTGGTGATAATGTCTACGTGGGTAGAAATAAATGGAGCCAAAAACAATAATAAAATACTAATAAGACTTTATTATAAACCACCTAATATACCAGAGTCCACAGAAAATCTACTTCTAAATGAAATAGACGAGGCGGCAAAACATAATGAGGTCATTATTATGGGGGATTTCAACTACCCAGATATAGACTGGGAAACTGAAACCTGTATATCTCATAAAGGAAATAGGTTCTTGGAAATAACCAAAGAAAATTACCTTTCCCAACTGGTTCAGGACCCGACTAGAGGGATGGCCATACTGGACTTAGTATTAACCAATAGACCTAACAGAACAACAGATGTGCAGGTTGGGGGACACCTGGGAAATAGTGACCATAATATAATAACCTTCCAACTGTCATTCAAAAGAGCGTTTCTTAAGGGAGGAACAAAAATAACAAACTTCAAAAAAGCTAAATTTAGCCAACTAAGAGAGGCCATAGGCCTAACTAACTGGGACAAAATCCTCAAAAATAAAAAGACAGCCACAAAATGGGATATTTTTAAAAGCATCCTAATATCTAATTGTGAGAGGTACATTCCTTATGGGAATAAAAGGTTAAGGAACAAGAAAAAAACAATGTGGATAAATAGAGCTGTAAAGAAAGCAATAAATGACAAACAGAAAGCATTTAAATCACTAAAACAGGAGGGGAGCGAGGAGAAAAAAAAACTATAAGGAAAAAATAGAATATGTAAAAGACAAATAAAAACAGCCAAACTAGAGACCGACAGATTAATCGCCAAAGAGAGTAAAATTAACCCTAAAATGTTCTTTAATTATATAAATGGTAAAAAGTATAAACCTGAAGGTATCGGCCCCTTACAGAGTAATGAGGGGGGAGTTGCAGAGAGCGATGAGGAGAAAGCAAAGCTACTAAATATCTTTTTCTCCACTGTATTCACTGAGGAAAATAAACTGTCCGATGAAATGCAGAATATAAAAGTAAATTCCCCATTAAAAATGCCCTGTCTGACCCAGAAAGAAGTAGAGCTGCGTGTTAAAAAGATTAAAATAGACAAATCGCCAGGTCCAGATGGCATACACCCCCGTATCCTAAGAGAATTAAGTAATGTCATCGCCAGACCCTTATTTCTGATATTTAAGGACTCTATACTGACAGGGAATGTTCCACAGGATTGGCGCATAGCAAATGTGGTACCAATATTCAAAAAGGGTCCAAAAACAGAGCCCGGGAACTATAGGCCGTTAAGTTTAACATCTGTCGTAAACTGTTTGAGGGTTTTCTAAGAGATGCTATCTTGGAGTACCTCAATGAAAATAAGCAAATAACTCCATATCAGCATGGCTTCATGAGGGATCGGTCATGTCAAACCAATTTAATCAGTTTCTATGAGGAGGTAAGTTCTAGACTGGACCGCGGCGAATCAATGGATGTCGTATATATGGACTTCTCCAAAGCATTTGACATGGTACCACATAAAAGGTTAGTAAATAAAATGAGAATGCTTGGCCTGGGAGAAAATGTCTTGGTGGGGGGTCCAGAGTTTGGACAATTACATTAAGAACAATATAGTCCCACGAGGATTGAGAATAACTCTCCTCCCAGCTGTTAGATCTCGGAATCCTGGGTTCACGACTAAGTGGGAGCAGGAAGCCACCAATAGCTCTTTACGTCTCATGAGACTATTGCTAGAGGAGGAGAAACATACTCTTGAGAGTTTGCATCAAAAACTGACAGAGAGTATTGACATTGCTCAATCCTTCTCACAGGAAGTAGATTTTGTAAATAAAGAAAAACAAATTCAAAATACTCTTGAAAAATACCAATACCATCTGAAAGAACGCAAACACAAACAATTTATCAGTGACATTTCTGATTTTAGGGAGAATCGTATATATACGTCTCTCACCATCATAAAAGGATACTCAGAGTAACACCGAACTATTTTCCACCGAAATTGACTTATCTGATTCTGAACGGGAATCATCCTCTAAACCGTCTAAACATCCTAATCAGAATCGGGGGACCTATAGACGTGGGAGACAAAGGGGACCCATATGGGGTCGGGACACACGTTTTTTAGGTCAACCCCCTCCGAATTTGGAGTACCCTTTACGCAGTCGGCTTCAGACATCAACCACGCAATAATGGGCCCACAGGTGGTCAATTTATCGTCTCGGGTTCTAACCCAGGATGAGATTCAGGTACTTGAATTAGGGCTATCATTTGTTCCCACACCCAATTTTGACAGATTTGACACTATTAAAGATTTACATCTCTTTATTAGAATGCTCCGGTGGCATAAACATTTCAAGAATATGGACAGACGCAAATGCCTAGAACTAGGCATTCCTGACGATCTCCTACAAGATGTGAGACTATTATATGATCTGGGTAGTGAAGGTGATCGGGCGGTGGGACATGGGCCTTTTACTGATCTGAAACCCAAGAGCCACCTCATGCCCCCCCCACACGGGGGAAGTTTCCTGTATTGAGGTATTTCTCAACAAGGTATCAGATGATATTGAATCCCTGAAGACTTTTGGTTGGACTTCAAATTGTCCACCACACTTGACGGCTGCCGTTGACCTCCTTGCCAGGGATTCTGATATTATCATTAAGACGTCTGACAAGGGGGGCAACATGGTGGTCTTGGACACTGCAGAGTATAAAAACATGTGTTATTCACTGCTGCAGGATAGGGACACTTATGAGGTCTTGGATAGTGATCCCACTTCCCGTTTCAAACAGGAACTTAAAACCATCTTAGATGAAGCTAAGACTAATCACGTCATCTCTCAGGAGGAGTATGATTTTCTTTTCCCCCCCTTTCCCTCAGATGTCCACCTTCTATTCCCTTCCGAAGGTACATAAGGGGACTGTGCCTTTGAGGGGAAGACCTATTGTTTCAGGGGTGGGCAATCTTTGCCAGAACTTAGGGATCTACATCGATCGAGTTCTGACTCCCTTTGTGACAGCCCTCCCCTCATATACACGAGACACCACGGATTTACTTAAAAGGGTGGAGAGGCTCCAATTGGAGGATGATTGCATCTTGTGCAGCATTGATGTGGAGGCATTGTACTCCTCCATCCCCCATGGCCTAGGTCTTAAAGCGGTGGACCATTTTTTACGAACAAGGGGCTGTCAGTATCGTGTCCACAGCCTGTTTGTCCTCCGGGTCCTTGAGTTCACACTCACCAGAAATGTATTCATCTTTAATAATAAACTCTACCACCAGCTCAGGGGCACTGCGATGGGTAGTCCCTGTGCCCCATCGTATGCAAATTTGTTCCTGGGCTGGTGGGAGGAGTCCCTGGTGTTTTGTGAGGAGACCGCGGGGGTTACATCTTCAATTCATCGACGACATTTTCATCTTGTGGAATGAGAGTCAACAAGCGTTCCTCAGCTTTGTGTCAGGGTTGAACGATAATCAGATCGAGATGAGGTTCCCCTCTGAGTCCCATCCTAGCTCCCTCCAATTCTTGGATATACGTCTGACTAAGAATGGGAGGGGTGAACGTGACACCACCATTTATAGGAAGTCCAATGCCACCAATTCCCTTCTGAGGTGGGAGAGTAGTCACCCTCTCCCCTTCAGGAGGGGTATCCCCAGGGGACAATATCTCAGGCTGCGGAGGAATTGCAGCCAGAAACGTGATTTTGTGGCACAGTCCACGGATCTGAGAGCTAGATTTCAACAGAGAGGGTACCTGGACAGGGTGCTTAGATCAGCTTACCAACTAGCCCTTGCTCGGGAGCGCTCCACTCTGCTGACTTCTAAGGCACGCCCTCAATCGGCAACTAAACTGATCCGCTTCATCACTACCTTTGACAAGGGGGCAAGTCAAGTGAGACACATTGTGAGGTGCTGGGTGATCACCCGCAAATTACATATAGACGGGGACAGAGTCTGAGAGACAAATTGGTGCATAGCCATCTGGTCACCCCCTCATGCACCACCTGGCTCTCCCACCCCATTACTGGTTGCTATCGATGCAGTGGTTGCATCGCATGCGACCACATTGTGTCTACCAATGTCAAGGTTGGGGTACACAGAAAAGGGAGATGTGATCCCTGAGCTCTCCCCAATCCCTGTCCCTGCCTAATTGCCTCCGTGTCCTAGGCGACACGGCGACAACCACGAGGACTGCAATTACTCTTGACTAAGGTGCAGGGAAAAGGGAAAACAAACAGAGACGAACAAAACACAGAAGAATCGTCAACTAGCCGTGTCAGAAAACCAGAGATAACGTCAGTACCAAATCAGAGGACGGTAGAGTAGTCAGGTACGAGCCAAGGGTCAAATAAGCAGTAGAATACACACGAAACAACGCACAAGCAGGAATAGCAAGGATTTGCAAAAACCGGCAAGGAGCAGAGAGGAAGGTAGGTATTTATGCAGGAAGATATCCCACCCCCAGGTTCTGAATGGATCAGATTCAGAGAAGCCACTCAGCCCAGCACCTGAGTATTAACCCTAAGTAGACAAACCAAACATGAAGATGGGCATTGGCTCCAAAACAACCCACAGTGTGAACATGGTTAAAGGCAAGGCGTAGGCACTAAACAGAAACACACAAAAACTCAGAATACCAAGCAAAACATAGAACCTATGTTCTCCGGTGACCAGACCTGACAGTACCCCCCCTCCACGAGGGGCCTCCGGACCCTTAGACCCTAAGGATGGTTTAGACGGATAGTCCCGATGAAAAGATTTAACCAATCGTGGAGCATGAACATCCCTAGCAGGGACCCAAGATCTATCCTCAGGACCGAAACCCTTCCAATGAATGAGGTATTGAAGAGACCAGTTCCTGACCAGTCTGGAATCGACAATCCTCTCTACCTCATACTCGAGATCACCCTCCACCACAGATGGCGAGGGAGGGTCAGGGAGGGGTACCACAGGATCCACATAGCGTTTCAACAGACTCTTGTGAAACGTATTGTGAACCCGCCAATCAGAGAGCAACGCCACCTTGAACGATACAGGATTAATAACATGAGTTACGGTAAATGGACCAATGAACCTAGGAGCCAATTTCAGAGACGGAACTTTCAACTTAAAGGGTTATTCTCATTTTAGACAATGGGGGCATATCGCTAGGATATGCCCCCATTGTCTTATAGGTGCGGGTCCCACCGCTGGGACCCGCACCTATCTCCAGAACGGAGCCCCCGAAATGAATGAGGGCGCACTGCGCATGCGCAGCCGCCCTCCATTCATTTCTATGGGGCCGCCGAAAATAGCCGAGCGCTGGCTCGGCTACTTCCGTCGGCTCCATAGAAATGAATGGGAGCGCACCGCGCATGCACGGCCCGGCTCCCATTTATTTCTATGAGCGGCGCGGGGAGCTGCGCCTGGTGGTGGCCGGACCCCCGGAAACCTGGGGTCCTCCAGGCGCAGCGCTCCCCGCTCCGTTCTGGAGATAGGTGCGGGTCCCAGCGGTGGGACCCGCACCTATAAGACAATGGGGGCATATCCTAGCAATATGCCCCCATTGTCTAAGATGAGAATACCCCTTTAAGGTTCTTAGTAGACAATAGGACCTTGTCACCCACAACAAAAGTTTCTGAGACAGTACGCCTACTTCTGGATGAATGGACCATTAAACTTTGTGCTCTTTTCAAGTTCTGCTGAACTTGCGACCACACTGTGCACAGTTGGTTAGTTATGGACTCAGCACGAGGGGTATCCGAAACTGACGATGATGAGAAGGAAAACCTGGGATGGAATCCATAATTACAGAAGAAAGGAGATGTGAGTGTGGATGAACTAGTGTGATTGTTGATGGCAAACTCTGCTAACGGAAGATACGAGACACACAGATGTTGACAGTCAGAAACAAAAAGACAAAGGTACTGTATGAGCTCTTGATTCATCCTCTCCGTCTGCCCGTTAGTTTCGGGATGGAAGGCAGAGGAAAAGGACAATTTTACCTCAAGCTTAGAACAGAAAGCTCGCCAAAACTTAGCCACAAATTGTACCCCCCTGTCAGACACAACCTCATCAGGAATACCGTGGAGACGCACAATATGTTGAATAAATAGATCTGCCAACTCCTCTGCTGATGGCAGTTTTTTTAGCGGAACAAAATGGTCCATCTTAGAGAAACGATCCACCACCACCCATATAACAGAGAACCCTTGAGAAAGTGGCAGATCGGTAACAAAATCCATAGACACGTTATACCAAGGCCTGTCTGGCACTGGGAGCGGGAGAAGAGGTCCCTCAGGACGTCTCCTGGGGACCTTTCCTCGCGCACAGACCTGACAAGCTAGAACAAATGCATGAACGTCAGTATTCATATGTGGCCACCAGTAGTTTCTTTTCAATAGATCTAGTGTTCCCCGAACACCTGGATGACCGGCTAGTACGGAACAGTGTGTCTCCTCTAACACTCTCAATCGAAGGGACAAGGGAACAAACATTTTGCCTTCCGGAAGGTCTCTTGGGGCAGAATTATGTTTGGAGCGAATTTGATCTGAGAGGTGAGAGGAGATGGCTGCCAAAACAATACCAGCCGGTAAGATGTTACCAGGTTCCGACTCAGGACCCTCAGGGATACCAAAACTCCTAGACAAAGCATCAGCCCTGACATTCTTGGTACCAGGTCGGAAAGTGACCACAAAATTAAAACGAGAGAAAAACAACGCCTATCTAGCCTGACGGGCATTGAGACGTTTAGCATTATCCACGTACACAAGATTTTTGTGATCAGTGATCACTGTCACTGGGTGAAGAGCTCCCTCCAGGAAATTGGCGCCACACTTCGAACGCCCATTTGATGGCAAGGAGCTCGTGATTCCCAATATCATAATTCCTTTCACAAGACGAGAATTTCTTGGAAAAGAATGCACATGGTCTGAGGTTAGTGAGAGCAGCTGACCCTTGAGATAAAACTGCCCCTACACCGACCTCGGAAGCATCTACCTCAACAATAAATGGCTGAGAGAGATCAGGTTGAATTAATACAGGCGCAGAGGAGAACGCTTTCTTGAGTTCCTCAAACGCAGAGTACGCAGCAGGAGACCAGTTACTGGGATCAGCCCCCTTGCGGGTAAGATCCGTGAGTGGCTTGGCAATTACGGAAAAGTGCTTGATAAAATTCCTGTAATAATTGGCAAAACCAAGAAAACGTTGAAGGGATTTTAAATCCGTGGGCCGAACCCAATCCGCGATTGCCTGAACCTTACACGGATCCATCTGAACCTCGGAAGGAGTGACCACATAACCCAAGAATGAAACTTTTTGTACACAAAAAATGCATTTTTCTAGTTTAGCAAACAGAGAATGATTACGCAGACGGGACAACACCAGACGAAGATGTTTACGGTGTGAATCAAGATCAGAAGAAAATATCAGGATATCATCCAGATAAACCACCAAAAAAACCCCAATACAGTCATGAAAGATACGATTCATAAAACCTTGGAATACAGCTGGGGCATTGCTTAAACCAAAAGGCATAACCAGATACTCGAAATGTCCCAGAGGCATATTAAAAGCTGTCTTCCACTCATCCCCTTCCCGGATCCGAATCAGGTTATAAGCTCCCCGTAGATCTAACTTGGAGAACCAGTTGGCCCCCGGAACCTGATTCAGGAGGTCCGGGATGAGGGGAAGCGGTCCAGAGTTTTTAACAGTGATTTTATTAAGTTCACGGTAGTCGATACATGGTCTCAAACCACCATCCTTTTTCTCAACAAAAAAGAAACCAGCCCCCGTAGGAGATTCGGAAGGCCGAATATGTCCTATAGCCAAACTCTCATCGATGTACTGTTTTAGAGACTCTCTTTCTGGCACAGACAGATTATAAATCCGACCCTTAGGTAACTTGGCATCAGGTAATAGATCAATCTTACAATCAAAGTCTCTGTGTGGAGGCAAGACTTGAGACAGAGGTTTCGAAAAAACGTCTGCAAAATCTGAAATAAACTCCGGGATCTCAGAATCACATACATTAGTAGAACAAAGAGAAACTTGAGACATATGGGCCTTACACTGAGGGCCCCAGTGAACTAATTCCTGACTCACCCAATCAATAACCGGATTGTGCAGCTGAAGCCAAGGAAGACCCAGAATAATGTCCACAGACAAATCTTTCATTACAAGGAAAGATCAATACTCAATATGTAGTGCACCCACCACCAATCTTATTTCAGGAGTACGGAATTTGACCAACCCGGCATGCAGAGGGGTCATATCAACACTAGACACCTGGATAGGAGGGGACAAGGGAATCAAAGAAGGCACAATTTGGGAAACAAATTCAAAATCAATAAAGTTGGCGGCTGCACCAGAATCCAAAAAAGCCTGTCCAACACGTGAGGCTGACTGGAAAGAGACGGTGCAGGGCAAACATACTTTAGAATCATAAGGGAGTACCTGAGCTCCTAGAGAGTCCTCCCGATAACTGTCTAGGAGCGGAAGTTTTCCTTCTGAGGTTTTCTTCGGACAGGTATTCAGCAGATGATCCGGACTCCCGCAGTAGAAGCACAAATGATTCCTCGTACGATGTTCCCTTCTCTGCTTAGGTGTAATACTGCCGAGTTCCATCGGTTCCGTTCCGGATTGGCTGGAGACCGGATTGAGGATCGGCTGAGGAGCAGGAGACACCCGAGGAGGTCGCCTGGCTCTTCGACGTCTATCTGCCCGGACGGCCAGGGTCATAGCTACGTCAAGTGTTTTAGGTTCAGCATGGGCTAACAACAAATCCTTCACACGGTCAGACAGTCCAGTCATGAAAAGGTCTTTCAAAGCCCTATCATTCCACCCGGAATTCGGTCACATATTGTCTAAAACTAGCACAGTAATCTTCTGCCATCTGTCCACCCTGACGTAGAGACAATAACTGGGGTACAGCTAACGCTGGGCGATCTGGCTCATCATATATCTGACCCAGCGCAACAAAAAACTCGTCAAGGGATGAGCACAAAGGAGAGGCAGTGGGTAAAGAAAAGGCCCAGGTTTGGGGGTCTCCGCGCAGGAGAGACATAACCAAACCCACCTTTTGCGCTTCAGTTACAAACGACCGAGGTCGTAAAGAAAAATACAAAATACATCCTTCCCGAAACTGGCCGTTTTTTCTGTCAAGGTTGGGGTACACAGAAAAGGGAGATGTGATCCCTGAGCTCTCCCCAACCCCTGTCCCTGCCTAATTGCCTCCGTGTCCTAGGCGACACGGCGACAACCACGAGGACTGCAATTACTCTTGACTAAGGTGCAGGGAAAAGGGAAAACAAACAGAGACGAACAAAACACAGAAGAATCGTCAGCTAACCGTGTCAGAAAACCAGAGATAACGTCAGTACCAAATCAGAAGACGGTAGAGTAGTCAGGTACGAGCCAAGGGTCAAATAAGCAGTAGAATACACACAAAACAACGCACAAGCAGGAATAGCAAGGATTTGCAAAAACCGGCAAGGAGCAGAGAGGAAGGTAGGTATTTATGCAGGAAGATATCCCACCCCCAGGTTCTGAATGGACCAGATTCAGAGAAGCCACTCAGCCCAGCACCTGAGTATTAACCCTAAGTAGACAAACCAAACATGAAGATGGGCGTTGGCTCCAAAACAACCCACAGTGTGAACATGGTTAAAGGCAAGGCGTAGGTAGACTAAACAGAAACACACAAAAACTCAGAATACCAAGCAAAACATAGAACCTATGTTCTCCGGTGACCAGACCTGACAACCAAATCTTTTAAAAGCAACGTCTCTTGAGAGTTCATACTCTTGAGAGTTTGCATCAAAAACTGACAGAGTATTGAGATTGCTCAATCCTTCTCACAGGAAGTAGATTTTGTAAATAAAGAAAAACAACTTCAAAATACTCTTGAAAAATACCAATACCATCTGAAAGAACGCAAACACAAACAATGTATCCGTGACCTTTCTGATTTTAGGGAGAATTGTATATATACGTCTCTCACCATCATAAAAGGATACTCAGAGTAACACCAAACTATCTTCCACCGAAACTGACTTATCTGATTCTGAACGGGAATCATCCTCTAAACCGTCTAAACATCCTAATCAGAATCGGGGGACCTATCCGCTTCATCACTACCTTTGACAAGGGGGCAAGTCAAGTGAGACACATTGAGAGGTGCTGGGTGATCACCCGCAAATTACATATAGACGGGGACAGAGTCTGAGAGACAAATTGGTGCATAGCCATCTGGTCACCCCCTCACGCACCACCTGGCTCATCGCTTGCAACCACATTGTGTCTACCAAATCTTTTAAAAGCAACGTCACGGGCAAGATTTACACCATTTGGCATTTCATCAACTGACGGTCACGTGGTGTGATATAGGATACTGTGTGAATGTGGCTTGGAATACATTGGTAAGACTATCCGGGAGTTGAGGAGACGTGTGGGAGAACACCTTAACAATATCCAATCACAGAGGGATACTCCGGTTTCTCGGCATGTACATCAGTCACACAATGGACATGCCAAAGTGGTCTTTATGGGGATCGATCTGGTCAAACCACCTATACGCGGTGGAGACTGGGACAGAATCATACTCCAGCGGGAAGCCAGATGCATCTACTATTTAAAAACTACTACCCCGCTGGGATTAAATGAACGCCTGCACTTTGGTTGCTTCTTATAGGGATCAGAGTTCAGGCAACCAATCTCTATGTGTCCTCCACACGAGGGGCTGTCCACCATCTTTATGGGGATTGTCCCTCCTTTGAAGGTTTTTCAACCATCGGAACATACTTTACTATAGGTTGTTTGAGGAACTGGCTATTAACGGTTTGGGAGATATGACTGATGAGAATAGACATGGCTACTTTTTATGAGTGGCTATGGTTTGATTGTCTGTGCGGTCCAGTTATTTTAGATAGACACGGCCCTCTAATGCCTCTTATTAAGTGTGCCAAGCAACGGCAGTTACTAGGGACGCGTTGCCAAGCAGCGTCATAGCCAGTGGGCGGTGCACTAACCTTCAGTGCTCTATCCCTCTGTGTGTGTTTGGGTCCGCCTCCTCCCGTCGCATCATAACTATTGTCATGACTCCGATCATGTGACTCATCACGTGGTCGGGCTCAGTGACGCGACGGGAGGGGCGGACTTACCCAGGAAGCGCGCGGACTTCGCCCATTTAAAGCTGTCTCAGACAGGTAACACATGGGCTACATAATCTTAGCTTTTTACCCCGCACGGAGGGTTTGTGAGACCCAGCATTATCAGTGTCCTCTGCCCCTATCATGGGTTACCTTAAGCAGTTGACTGACACCATTTACTAGCTGGATCTCGGTATATTGATGTACATAGTAGCCCACTGGTTCTATGTGAAAGATTGGGATGGCGTTCTAACCTGAACTATTTCCCTCTATTAACCCCTTTATCTACTTAGCATTTTGAATGTGATCTAGTAGCTATACTCCCCTGACGAGTCCTTTGACAGAAACGTGTCACGTCGGGAGTGGGCACCATTTTTTGTTTCCTGACGGGGCCCCCAACCATCATGGGTTGCCCTGTGTAGACAGCCCCTTCACCTTTTGACCTTAGGGTTATATTAGGGATGGTGCCCTTACCCTACCATGACCACATTATAGCATACCTATTGCTCATTAATTGCCTCCTACTCCCTTTGGTCCCAACAGCCTTCATCGAGGTACCAAACAGGACCAACATTTCACGTGATGGCCTGGACGGGTAAGATCGTTGCATTTTATTACTATCCAAGTGGTACCGTTGAACTTTGATATCAGGCTGTTGTTTGCTCTCTAAGCCTCGGTGCTTTGATGTACCATATATTGTGCTACCTGGTTGAGCAACTGTTGTGTTTTCAGTTCAGTGTGCACTATTACGGTGGGCATACTGTTTTAATACATCTTATTAAAAGTTATATTTTAGATGTTAATAAGTGCACTTACCTGGAATAGCTATTCTGGGAGTTATTTTGATTTATTGTTATAAGTGCCATATAGGGAACTTATGGGTGGTTATTAACGGCACATAATCAGATTGGGTCACTGTCACTAGTGGGGTACCACAGGGGTCAGTATTGGGCCCTAATCTCTTTAATATATTTATTAATGATCTTGTAAAAGGCTTGCACAGTAAAAAATCAATTTTTGCAGATGACACTAAACTGTGTAAAGTAATTAACACAGAAGAGGACAGTACACTGCTGCAGATGGATCTGGATAGACTGGAGGCTTGGGCAGAGAAGTGGCAGATGAGGTTTAACACTAACACTGACAAATGTAAGGTTATGCATATGGGAAGGAATAATGCAAGTCACCAGTACATACTAAATGGTAAAATATTGGGTAACTCTGACATGGAAAAGAACCTAGGAATTTTAGTGAACAGCAAACTAAGCTGTAGAAACCAGTGTCAGACAGCTGCTGCCAAGGCCAATAAGATAATGGGTTGCATCAAAAGAGGCATAGATGCCCGTGATGAGAACATAGTCCTGCCACTTTACAAATCACTAGTCAGACCACACATGGAGTACTGTGTACAGTTCTGGGCTCCTGTGAACAAGGCAGACATAGCTGAGCTGGAGAGGGTTCAGAGGAGGGTAACTAAAGTAATAACTGGAATGGGTGGACTACAGTACCCAGAAAGATTATCAAAATTAGGGTTATTCACTTTAGAAAAAAGACGACTGAGGGGAGATCTAATAACTATGTATAAATATATCAGAGGTCAGTACAGAGATCTCTCCCATGATCTATTTATCCCCAGGGCTGTGACAGTTACGAGGGGACATCCTCTGCGCCTGGAGGAAAGAAGGTTTGTACACAAACATAGAAGAGGATTCTTTACGGTAAGAGCAGTGAGACTATGGAACTCTCTGCCTGAGGAGGTGGTGATGGTAAGTTCACTAAAAGAGTTCAAGAGGGGCCTGGATGTATTTCTGGAGTGTAATAATATTACAGGTTATAGTTACTAGAGATGGGTCGTTGATCCAGGGAGTAATTCTGATTGCCTGATTGGAGTCGGGAAGGATTTTTTTTTCTCCTAAAGTGGGGAAAATTGGCTTCTACCTCACAGGTTTTTTTTTGCCTTCCTCTGGATCAACTTGTAGGAAAACAGGCCGAACTGGATGGACAGATGTCTTTTTTCGGCCTTATAAACTATGTTACTATGTAATGTTGTCCATGGGTTCTTTTTGACATTGAAGTTCATGCCCATTTAAGCAAGTGAAACTGAGGTACAACACTATACGCAGCCCACAGACAAAAGGGAGGCCATTTCTGGGGGAAAAAGCAGACATTTTTTCTAATCTCAACCTACATGAAATATTCTGCGATGACAAAAAGTGTTTGATCTTCACATTATATTGACAGTTTCTGACAAGACATCCTTATAAAACTTGTCCATACTGAAGATCAGGTCAAATAAACCATCCCTTCCCTTGTGAAATACTAAATGAATGTGTAACATGTCCTCTCGTAAAGTTTTCACAGTCCTAAATCCATTGAAATAATTATAGGTTCTTTCTATCTATCTATCTATGTATCTAGCTATCTATCTATCTATCATCTATCTATCTATCTATGTAGGCTTTTTTTTATATGCATTTACTTATACTGAATTCCTTTTGGCAGTAATAAAACAATCATCTCCAGACATAACAAGCAAACCATAGGAGGAGCTTTATGGATGCCACTACTCAGGATATACTGACATTTAGAGCTCGGTATTTGAAGAACACTACAGTTAGAACTACTGAAGGTCTGAGAGCGAGGGATTAAACCCCCTTCCAGTTTCTTTGCTGAGCTTTTTTTTCCATTTTTATTTTGACTTTCAAGAGTGATTTTCATCCCTCTGACTACTGCCTATATCTAAATAGAGAAAGGCAAGGAGCATTCCAAGAAGTCCAAACCTGATATAAAATTCCCTTAATGCATCCCATACATTATACATGTTTATAGTGGCTGATGTGTATTAAGTTGCAGAGGGATCCTCTCTTTTCTCTGATGGTTTGTCATATGGAAAGCAGCTTGCTGTCACTGGCCCTGATTGATAGGAGCTTCCAGGGATTCTGTGACCCTGCAGCATGTCCAGGTGATGTTTGTATCCAGCTGGATGGGGCTCTGGGCTGTCTCATGTTGACAGCTCATGGCTGTTCTCCCCTTTTAACTGGAGGTGTTTTTTGCCTGATGATGCCCTTTTTAGGAAGTTTTGCTTTGTGCCGTGGGGTTTTGTTTTATACCCCAGCGAGATACTTGCAATAAACTCCGGAGAAATACCTGAGGGGGGCATTAGCCCATCTTCCTACAGCGCGACAGACTTTTTTTTTAGGGTTTTATGATCTGTAATGATGGTGAGAAATGTGAACTGCGTATGGAACACAATTCTGCAAATGCAACAGGCGGACGGAAAGTAATATTTATCTTTACACGGCAGGTCAGGATATTTTAGCAGACAATGCGCCTTTTTATATGCTCATGTAAGAAGGTTCTTTAAAAAGACTTGGAATTAGACAAAAATAATGTCATTCTCTTGCCGTTTTTGTTTTGCAATGCATTAAACTATACAAAGAAATAATTATAGCGTGCCGTGGAGCCACAGAGTAATAACCCTTCATTATCCAGGGCTAGAGCACAGCCAGAACAGGGAATGCTTTCCATTTCTTTTAAAGAACATTTTCCCTGCTTGAAATACCTGACAATATAAAACGTACAGTATGTATGTGTTGCGCTATGTCACAGCTCTCCATGCCCCATTCAGATACTGCAATATTACCGTATTTTGGTCTAATAGATCTTGGATTTCTACAAGAAGGCAAACGGTAATGGCAGATGGTTGACCATAAGGATTGACATGTAAATCTTAACCTCATCGCTGCTCTGTGTATTCATTACAGTGATCCTGGCATTTCTGTAGGGCTGGAATTATATTCATGAACCAGAAAGTTCAGAATACACATTGCTAGCAGTCCATTCCAGAGTGCCTGTATGAAAATGGATTATTGTAGAAAATGCTACATCTTGAACTGCCATTTCATAAGACTTCCTGGAGTAGCTCTTCTGTTTTAGTAAATATTTGTATTCCCTGTGAAATAACAATTCTTTAGTATCCATTCTTAGAACTTCATGTTGTGTCATTCTTCTATATGTTACCAGTTGGAGGCGTGTCCATACATAGTCTGACACAGTCCAAACTGTGTAGGGACACGCCCCTTTGGCAATTAGAATTACAACACCAGTTGGATTCATACATTTTAGTAGGAATAACAGAAGAATAGCACAGAGCAGAGTTTTATATAACCCAATGCTCCAGAATTATTATTTCATGGGGAATACAACTATTTAATAAAACACACGTTTCAGTAGAAGTAGAGATGACAGGTCCTAATTAAAGGGGTTGTCCCATTATGACAACTTATCCCCACTCTTCAGGATGTTTAGCGGGGGACTGAACACTTGGATCCCTATTGATTATCAGAATGGGGGCCTGTGCTCCCTGTTTGAATGGAACTGCATCAGACATGTGTGCCTATTACTCCATTCAACTGTATAGGAGATAGTACAAGTGCACAGCTATCTCTAGCAGATCTACGAGTGGCAGTCACATGTGAAACTGCAACTCCATTCAACTAGGGGGAACACAGGCTCCTGTTTTCATGACCGCTGAGGCCCCAGCAGTTGGACCTTCAGTAATCAGACACTTTTGTAAATAGGGGATAAGTTGTCATAATGGGACAACCTCTTTAACATATTAGCAGTCAGGAACAGTGTAATGCTTCATTTCTCTTGTGGTGGCACTGAACAGTTGCTATTGTATTCCCCCACTGATTATAGATGATTGTTGAGGGTCTCAGGCTACTTTCACACTGGCGGCAGGCCTCATCCGGCAGGTGAAGGGTGCTGCCGGATCAGGCCTGCCGCAGTGACATGTGTGGAGCCGGAACCGCGCTCCGGCCCCACACATGTCACACAGTACATACATACACATAAACATAAACACACATATAGACATACAAACACACATACATACTTACATGCTCCCCGGCAGGTCTTCGGAGCGTCAGGACGGCTCACACAGGTCACGATTCCGCACAGCGCCCTCTGCTGGGCGCCTGGTGGAATCATGACAGAGGAGCTGGTGCAGAGGATGGGAGTGGTAGTGGCCCTGGTGAAATGTGTCACGATGTTCTCTCTCAGGCCACTGCTCTCTGGGGATCGGTGCAGTGGAAATAGTTTTGAAGAATTCGGCCAGAAGTACATGTATTCAAGTCTTTTACCAAGTGCAATGTAGAACTTTAGGTACATTCAATAACAGTGGATTCCAAGTGTAATTTTCAGGCACCAGTAATGAATATGGAGGCAGGTTGGATGACAGCAATTTAGTAATAGTAATGTACTGCCCTAGTAATAGCCTGGATAATTGTTGTCTTAGCCGCAGTCCCCGACCTCACAGCAGTGTCTTTGATTCAGGTGTTAGCTGGTCACACTTCTGACTTTTCAAGACTTTATGCAAGGATAGGGTTTGAACGGTTGTTCTCTCTGGAGAATCTTTCTTAGGAGCAGGAGCTCTGGAGTGTGCTTCCTCTCCCATCTGTGGTTACACAGGAACTCTCCCTTCTTGCAGAAAGCAGGACCAGCCAACCCCTACCAAGAATGGTTAGCTCTCTTCCTTGTCAACGGTACTCTTGACTGGATGTTACATCCAAAAACATAGAAAATACATAAAAATACATAACATTATCAAAGTAGAGGTTTCACTAATTAGTGCAAACTCTTTTCCTGCCCAGCTATATGTTCTTGTATCTTTAGTTTTAGAACTGAATAGCAATTTCATATATATATATTTATATAATTGTAATGGTTACTTACAACCTGACTGTTCTCATACACTGTTTTTTGTCCCTACAGTCATCCTTGTGGTGGTGTTTGGAATTTGTTGGGCCCCGTTCCATACCGAACGACTGATGTGGAGCTTCATCAATCACTGGTCAGAAGAAATGCAGCAGATGTTTAGCTTTGTTCATGTCATCTCTGGGGTGTTATTTTATCTCAGTTCGGCAGTGAACCCAATTCTGTACAACCTACTTTCCACACGCTTCCGGGAGATGTTCAAGGAAGTCATGTGTCATGGGAGAAAAAAGAGGTTAGGCTCACGAAGATCATCCCCTAGTGTTACAAGGGTTACCACACGAAGTACAGTGTGTGAGCATATGCCTGGAAATGGACTCCCTTTTTCTGATGTAGATGAATTTGATGTATATGTAGAGTGTGAAAATGTGACCAAAAATCAGTCATCTTTCTCATGAACCTCTCCCTTGTCATTCCTGCGGTTATCCATAATGCAGCCTATATGTTAATGTCTTTACACAGTGAGATCTCAATCATAATTTCAAAAATGAAGTCAACTTTTTCCATCGGTCAATACCCAGGTAGTAAATAAGTCACATTACATCAGGCTGGATAAATATTGTCCATGTGACTACAGCACTCAGCAAATAGCCCTGGATAGTCCTCTGAGTATCACAAGCGAACGTACACCTAATGGTGATGTTATATATAGCAATAGCTGGGTAAGAGATGCCGAATTTATCAGCTACCCTCTCAGTTCTGCGCTCCTTCTTACTTTAAAATGTCAACAGCACTAGAAAAAGGCTGGGTTACAAATTCCACAAGCAAAAGCAAGAGAAGTTAGTGATCTGTTCAATGCAGTCTCTCATGCAGACAATAACTTTTGAGGGGCCAATGCTGGCTAACTTACTGTTACATGTAAATGAGGAAGCACTCAGGGTGTGTAAGATGAATTCATTTAGCCTTTATTATGTACGTAATAAACGTAACACCCTATAATGTTGCCATGTACGTGCCTTGTCTGGGACAATATTAATTAAACCCGCAATGAGTTTCACAATATAACGGCCTATAGGTGAATATATCAGCTAGCACTGTGTTCTTCCTCCATATATACACTTAGTGCGACAATTCCATGTGATTCAGTATGACTCTACTGCCTTGAATATACTGTGAATGTAAATTTACAGTAACTGCTCGTTGCTTTTGTTTACACTGAATACAAGGGATGCAGGAATGAAATTCCAGACTAATGGAATACTAAGCTGAAAAATGAAGTCAGCTATCACATAAAGCCCCAAACTCATACGAGAAGAAGTTGGCTGAATCTGCTACTTTTAGCAGGACCAGCTTTCTATCTTATTCACATACTTGCCAACAGTCCAAATTTTGCCAGGACAATCCTGCAAAATGGCCCACCAAAGGGGTGCGGCTTGCATAAGCCCCAATGAGCGCATTTTAGAGGCATTCCTGGGTGGATCAAGAGTCAGGACTTGAATGTCCCAATTTTTACATTTTCAATGTTGGTGAGTATGTGTGTATGGGATCTTCTTAACTCTCCATCGACAGTTGGATTTTATTGTCCAGTTCATTTGGCAGAGGCGTACACCCCTCTCCCTATTAAAGACACTCATCTGTCTTTATCTGTGCTGTGCTCCTCTATTTGCCATTGCAAAGGTTTCTACATTGATGCAGGCACAGCCGACCTTTGGTTAGCTAGTACCCTGTGTGGGATTACTTAGGAGCACCCACCCCCTTCATAAGCCCTATAGAAGGAAAAAAAATGAAATGCTTTGCCCACCTTTGTTACCATTTATGAATGCATCTAAAATAACAAATTAAGCAACTTTGTAAGCAATTCCTATTTTTAATTTTTTATGTACAACATCTATATAGACTTATGTGTCTCCATGGTAACAGACTACAGACTATCGTCAGCAATGATGCCTTCTGTCTTGGAGAGGGGTGATGCACTGTGTGCAGCTGTACAGATCACATACCTCTTAGGGTATCACCAAACCACGTGGTCTTGCTGTAGTTGTCACCTTGGCAGTGCTGCGATCAAGTACCGCTGTGGTCATATGGGCCATAAACTAATGAGACCGCACCTTCAATGCTGCGGGGCCATTAACAATACAGACCAGCTAAACAGTGTGGTCTCATTAGTTTAAATAGAGGTAGCTCCAGCCTGTACAACCACCACAGTACTCACCACAGCACGGCCGTGTTGCAACAGCGACATGATTGTGCCGTTCGGTTGTACCCTTAGGCCAGGTTACCATTTAAAGGTTGTTCACACTGTCAACTTTTGGTTAGAGATTGTGAGCCAAAGCTAGGTGCTATTGAGAAGCACAGAACAGGAGCAATTCTTTTCATTTTACATTTTCTCTGTGTAGGCCCCACTTCTGGTTTTGGCTCACAATCACTGATGGAAAACACCGACTATGACCAACTATGTGAACCAACCCTTCTGCCATTTGTCCTTACCTACGCAGATGTTAGGTTAGAGTTGCGGACTTGTCATTCTCCAAATGAGCTATGCCTAGGGATGAAAAGGTTTATAAAATGGTAGTTGGAAATGATTTCCCATGGGTACACACTAACATAAAATATTCATACCAGCCCTTGCTCTGTCTTCATTATCTTCCTAGAGATATGATGGCTGGAGTTTTTCTTTAAATATTAAAAGATATTGGCCAGCTTTAGAAAGGTGACCCCATTCTGACACTGTCAGTGCTGCCAACAAGCTAATCTGAAAGTTTGAGAATTATGACTACCCTTATTCCCTGTGGAGTAGTAGAGAGACACACACGGAACATGCTTGTATATAAACATCCCTCTATCTGTGGTTACGTTCTGTACACAAGTGAGAATTGTATTAGATGTGTACTTACAGTAAGATGTAGCTTTTTTTAAAACCACTAATTGCCATCTTTCTCACGTCTGGTGTCCCATAAAAATGTACAAAAACCACGGGGCCAGATGGGTGTCAATGGATTTTTTGTGAAAATTATGCCAAATAGTTGCAGGGGAAAGTATCAATCTAGTGATTTACTGCAGGACATATTTGCAGGCTAGTGCATCTTCTCTCATAATTATTGGAGACACTTTTATCTAAGCACAATGACTCCAAAGTAGGTAATTTATAGCCGGTTGCATCTTACTCTGTGTATATCATGTGGCCATAAATCAAGATGTAGGATACCATTCTGTAAGACCATAGACTGTCATAGACATATTATTAAAATGTATGTATTTCTGTGTAATGTATGTATATAATGCCATCAAATATTTAAAGTCCTGTATTTGCATATATAAAGGTGATTCTCTAATTTATGTTGAAAAAAAGAAAAAAGCAAGAAGAAATAACTACAGGGTAATATTTGAATAAAGATAAAACACTATAAACTATTCTCCGACATTGATTCATACCTTTTCAATGTTCATGTATTCGCACAACCACATTTTTCTTCAGTGTGCTATCTGTTTCTAAAATGGATAACACACTGACAATGGAGTTATTCCAACATATAGATCCTTCAGTCCTATCAGAGCAAGTCAGGGCAGCTCCTATTCTGGTTCTTTTTTGCGAATCAGACTTGCCCACCCAGTGGAAAGAATGCAGAGCACACAGAATCCATCCATGTACAATCTGCTCTGCATGGATCCGTTTTTTTATGGATGGAGAAAACAGACTCCGTTGTGTGAGTGAGTAGTAAATAGTTACAAAATTAGTTATGATCTTGCCTCTGGTTGTACACATGCATTGGTAATATACTCTGCTCAAAGATATAGCCCCGACCAGGGGCGTAGCTATCAGGGAAGCCACTGCTTCGGGCCAAGGGCAGAAGGGGCCCGGGAGCAGTAGCAGCATACAGCATACAGAGGCCTGCTGATATCCTTCTTACAAGCTCCTGTGCTGCGGAGCTCAGACACGCCCCCTCTTCACTCCAGCAGAGCATGACCTGGCTTACCAGCTTTAGACACGCCCTCTCTACACAGGACCTGCTGCTGGAGGAGGAATGAGATGGCAGGGCTGGAGAAGAAGTGTGTGGAGAGGCAGACAGTGGGTGAGTGAGTTTGCTCTGTGGGACAGGAGGGGTAATGGCAGGGAAGTCTTCAAGCTGCTGCTGGGTGTTGTAGTGTACCAGCAGCTTCATTCTATTCAGTTGTTTTACTGCCTCATAAAGCAGTTTGCCTTCATGACACCTGCCCCCCCCTTCCCTTCCCTTCTCTTATCTCATCCTCTTGGAGTCCCCCCCCCATCCTCCCTCATTTATCCAGAGCTCCTGTTCCACCTTCCTTTCTCCCATTGCTGCCCTGCACAGACCTACAGCCCCTACTTCTAGTATGAATCCCCCTCAGAGCCCATTTCACCTACTTGCTGTGTCCACCCCTCCTGTCCATCCAGGGCCCCTGGCCTCTGTCTCACACCTCTGCCTGTCATTATGGTGGTGTCCTTCTAATGTCTCCGGGTCATATGAATGTGCCCCCCACCCCGTACTGTGCTCCCTTATACCCTGCATTGTGCCCTCTTACCATACCCTGTACAGTGCTCTTAGTCATTCCCTGTACTGTGCCCTGTTATACCTTTTTATTCGGTCACTGTATGGAGGTGTTATCTAGTGTATGGCGGCGTTAGCCAATACCTGTATGACGGTGCTATCCAGTGACTGTATGGTGGTGTTATCCAGTCACTGTATGGAGATATCCGGTGACTGTATGGCAGTGTTATCCAGTCATTGTATGGAGGTATCCGGTGACTGTATGGCGGTGTTATCCAGTCACTGTATGGAGGTATCTGGTGACTGTATGGTGGTATTATGCAGTCACTGTATGGCGGTATCCGGTGACTGTATGGTGGTGTTATCCAGTCATTGTATGGAGGTATCCGGTGAATGTATGGCGGTGTTATCCAGTCATTGTATGGAGGTATCCGGTGACTGTATGGCGGCGTTAGCCAATACCTGTATGACAGTGCTATCTGGTGACTGTATGGCGGTGTTATCCAGTCACTGTATGGAGATATCCGGTGACTGTATGGCAGTGTTATCCAGTCACTGTATGGAGGTATCTGGTGACTGTATGGTGGTATTATGCAGTCACTGTATGGCGGTATCCGGTGACCGTATGGTGGTGTTATCCAGTCATTGTATGGAGGTATCCGGTGACTGTATGGAGGTGTTATCTAGTGACTGTATGGAGGTGTTATCCAGTCACTGTATGGCAGTTTTATCTGGTCACTGTATGGAAGTATCCAGTCACTGTATGGAGGTCTTATCCAGTGACTGTATGGTGGTGTTATCCAAAACCTGTATGGCAATAACTATATACCCTTTCCTGCCTACTCCACCTTTTTTAGACCTGGCATGAGTGGGGAAAAGTTGCAGATTGCGGCGCAAAGGACCTGTGTGCCACAATCTGTATCAGAAATACGCTTAATATAGGTATATTTCTGTTTTAATAAATGACCCCCTAATTGTCTTATGATTCCAGGGTAGGGCTGATATCTTTATAGTATATAGATCCCGGTATATTACACTGTGCCCTGTATTTCCCAATAAATAAATGATCCTTCGAAAACACAGTCCTCACCCCTGACCACCAGGACCGGGCTGTGCGCTGTCAGTACATGTTGGCCTCTCTGCTCCGCTGTGTCCTGCTGCTTATTCTGGCACTAAGGCTGGGTTCACATCACATTTTTCCCATCTGTTTAATGTATACAAAAAATGTATACATTAAGAGATGCCTCAGACTGATCCATACGGTGGCGGCCATTCACCATACAGTTCCATTGTAAAACAACATATACGTTAACATAGGCATTTTTTGTACTGGACTCTGCAGGATGCAAAAACGTGGTGTACTGCATATTTGTAAATGGTACCTTTTTATCAATATCAAACGGATAG
Source organism: Rhinella marina (assembly GCA_900303285.1). Lineage (NCBI taxonomy): Eukaryota > Metazoa > Chordata > Amphibia > Anura > Bufonidae > Rhinella > Rhinella marina. The sequence goes on along the minus strand of ONZH01023784.1, from coordinate 142,388 downwards.
GAAAAACGTGATGTGAACACACTGTTACATATGAACAAATGCGATGCCAGGAGGGTCATGGGGGGGGCCCGCACAAAAATTTGCTGTGGGGTCCAGTCAGTTCTAGCTACGCCACTGGCCCGGACGTATGCAACTATAAACATAGTAACATAGTTTATAAGGCTGAAAAAAGACATCTGTCCATCCAGTTCGGCCTGTTATCCTACAAGTTGATCCAGAGGAAGGCAAAACATCCCCTGTGAGGTAGAAGCCAATTTTCCCCACTTTAGGGGAAAAAATTCCTTCCCGATTCCAATCAGGCAATCAGAATAACTCCCTGGATCAACAACAACCCATCTCTAGTAACTATAACCTGTAATATTATTACCCTCCAGAAATACATCCAGACCCTTCTTGAACTCTTTTAGTGAACTTACCATCACCACCTCCTCAGGTAGAGAGTTCCATAGTCTGACTGCTCTTACCGTAAAGAATCCTCTTCTATGTTTGTGTACAAACCTTCTTTCCTCCAGACGCAGAGGATGTCCCCTCGTCACTGTCACAGTCCTGGGGATAAATAGATCACGGGAGAGATCTCTGTACTGACCCCTGATATATTTATACATAGTTATTAAATCTCCCCTCAGTCGTCTTTTTTCTAAAGTAAATAACCCTAATTTTGATAATCTTTCTGGGTACTGTAGTCCACCCATTCCAGTTATTACTTTAGTTGCCCTCCTCTGAACCCTCTCCAGCTCTGCTATGTCTGCCTTGTTCACAGGAGCCCAGAACTGTACACAGTACTCCATGTGTGGTCTGACTAGTGATTTGTAAAGTGGCAGGACTATGTTCCCATCACGTTCGCAAAATACAGCCGGCACCTGAGTAATCGCGCTGCGGCGGGAAGGACCGAAATCCACGCGTAACTTGAAAAGAAGAATCCCAGCAGCGTGTAATTGTCTTAAACTTTTGGTTCCTTTATTTCACTACATATTGTAGTCACATCAGCATAGGACGTGTTTCGGCTCACATAGCCTTTGTCAACTGACTGACTAACCAGTTGACAAAGGCTATGTGAGCCGAAACGCGTCCTATGCAGATGTGACTACAATATGTAGTGAAATAAAAGAACCAAAAGTTTAAAACAATTACACGCTGCTGGGATTCTTCTTTTCAAGTTATGTTCTCATCATGGGCATCTATGCCCCTTTTGATACAACCCACTATCCTATTGGCCTTGGCAACAGCTGTCTAACACTGGTTTCTACAGCTTAGTTTGCTGTTCACTAAAATGTCTAGGTCCCTTTCCAGTGTTAACCAGTGTTTTACCATTTAGTATGTTCTGGTGACTTGCACTATCTTTCCATGAGCATAACCTTACATTTGTCAGTGTTAAACCTCATCTGCCACTTCTCTGCCCAAGCCTCCAGTCTATCCAGATCCATCTGTAGCAGTGTACTGTCCTCTTCTGTGTTAATTACTTTACACAGTTTAGTGTTATCTGCAAAAATTGATATTTTACTGTGCAAGCCTTCTACAAGATCATTAATACATATATTGAAGAGAATAGGGCCCAATACTGACCCCTGTGGTGCCCCACTAGTGACAGTGACCCAATCTGAGTGTGTACCGTTAATAACCACCTGTATTCAACTGTAAACATAGAAAACTGCATCTTGTCTACTGTCATTGGGCATATAATAGTAAAAACAAAACAAAAACAAAAAAACTATAAATACTAACAAAGCTGTTTCATGTTATCTTTTAAAATTACATAAAATGGAAGCCGTTCTAGAACTAGCATAGATGGCCAGGAGGAGCCGAAGGAGGCAGAGGAGACTATAAATGAGACAACAGTATTTTTTGACAGCTCCTATTAGCCAAATAGCCAAATACTTTTTGTGCCATTTGGCCTGTTGTAGGGCAGACCTGTGCCTGTAGTACTGAGCTCTTAAAGGCAACCTGTTTCACATGCAGTTCTACCTGTGAGCCGCATAATATAGAACAGCACATCTTTTGATAGGACAGTCCACTTGAATCCTAAGCAGAGAAAGTGCACAGATTTAAATATACAAAATATTTTAATGCAAAACTATGTCAATTTTCTCAGATTCTCCTGCTTTATAACATGCTACCTGCAGATGACAAACTGTGCTCAATGTGAGAGGTATCACCTTTAATAGGGAAGCATAATCTGATGAATATTGTGTAGGTCCCCATCGAGTTATCAAGACTGCTATAGACCTCTGAAGGTGTATTGTGGTATGTGGCAACAACATGTTAGCAGCAGATTCTTTAAAGTGTAACTGCTGTTTCATTTTTTATCCCCTAATGGTATAGTACACCCTGCTATAGAAGTGCTTTTGTGCTTTAAAATGTAATCATTTTCTGTTTTACCTGCTAATAACTCCCAGAAATGCATGCTACTTTCCTATTCAGCTGCTCTCATCTCAGAGTGTTGCCATGTTTAGGTCATCTTTAAACAGAAGATGGATCAGCACTGGGAGGAGGAGCTCTGCCCTGAGAGCCTGGAGCTTGGCTGAGGCAGAAAGTGGAGGGGGGAGGGCTGCTTTACATGCTGATATATCCTGAATGGTACCAGTTAGAAACATGCAATTGGCCTTGTTTGAAAGCAGACAGTCCAGGCTTTCATACAAGACCAGAAGTCAAGACAGCTCTAGTCCAAGCAACAGAGGAGAAATCATTGTTGGAAATCGAGTCGGGAATAATTGTGAGTAAAATTGACTTATACTTTCACTTTCAACTTCATTCACAGCATCCCAATTTCTATGAGTGATATCTTCCCCTGTACTGAACAGATTTATGTCATTCTGGTATTGTCTAAAATCTTGGAATGTCAGCTTTCAGACAATACAAAGCAAATACCATATTTCTAGCTGGTACCAAACCAAAGATATGAGCAGCTAAAGCAGCCCCCCTCTCTGTCAGTGTGGAAGAGAATAAGGGACAGGTGACTATTAAGAGACTAAAACAAATGCTTACTGATTTCATGTAATTGCAGGTCTTTGGTTAGCTGTATGTGAGAGGATACACACTACTCTGGGGTAGTGGGGGAGGTTATCTGCATTCTGATTGGTCTTGTCTGTCTCTGGTTAGCTGTATTTGAGAGGATACACACTACTCTGGGGTAGTGGGGGAGGTTATCTGCATTCTGATTGGTCTTGTCTGTCTCTGGTTAGCTGTATGTGAGAGAATACACACTGCTCTTGGGTAGTGGGGGAGGTTATCTACATTCTGATTGGTCCTGCTAGTCCATGCAAGGACAGCAAAGGCTTATGGGAAGTGAGGGAAATACAGAATGGCCTCAAGGACAGAGCAAAGATTAGCACAGGAAGTGCAGCAGAGGCCATCTTAGGAAGATGCTGAAATAGAGGCACAGAGAAATAGGGTTGCTAAGGGCTGAATACAGACATCAGAAAGATAAAATTAACTGAAAAATAAAGCTTCATGAATACCTTCCCTTCAGCATCACATATGTTAGGAATTTTATTTTTGGTAGTGAAATGGCAGTTACACTTTAAAGAGGACCTGTTACTAGAGATGAGCGAATCACCCAAAATTTGCTTTGGCAAATAATCAACGAATTTCTGACAAGAAATTCTTAATACATTAATAATAATTAATTCGTTCTTAATACAAATTTATTCTGTCGAATTTGCACTAAAAAAAAATCATTGTTTTGCGAACATTCATACACAAATTACCAACATGCAGTCAGCTTTGTTAAAAGTACGTAATACGTAAGCATAAACGTACAAAGTATGTACAAATCCTTAGTGTGCTATTGACTCGCGATTGCGTCATACGCACGAGGCTAGGCCAGGGCGTCTTTAGAAGCAGTCCGTGTGGTGGTCACGCTGGTGAGCTCTGCAGCCACTTGCGCCTTTATTTTTCCGGATTCTCCTGCCGGGACAGCAGGGGTAAGGACTTTTGGTTGCAGTGGTTCAGGCAAGGTTGAACCCAGGGAAGAAGCCCCAGCTCCCCTGGCGTCTGCTGGCTTCATCTTCCAGGGTAGTTGATACTGGTGGATCACCGTAGACCGGAAGGTAAAAGACGAAGTCGTCAACTGACCCAGCTGAAAGGACTGTGATGGTGGTGGTGGTGGTAGTCCAGGCATCAGAGGCTCCGGCTGTGGCTTCTCCCTGAAGCGGAGGGTGCCATCTGGTGACTCCTGAAGGCAGCGCACCGGAACTTCACCTGGTGGTTTCTCTGGCCAAACGTCAGGTGGTGATGTTGGGAACAGGGGCTTAGGTAGTAGGGTAACCCCAGTAGCAAAGGGGCCTTTCAGGGATGCTATGGGGGTGTACTCCACCTGATCCCCCACGTACAGGATGTGACGGGGTTGGGGAAGGCCCACAAAGTACTCCTTGCCGTCCTCGTCATCCGCCAGGAAGCCAGAGTATCGCTCCAGCCAAAACCACAGGACGGTTCCCTTTTGCCGCTCCAGTGTAGGGTCTCCCGGCCTTGGATGGTCCAGTACTTGGATGACCCAGTCCTCCACCGCATTCTTGTAGTCCCATAGGGTCCGGGCGTGGTCCATCACGACACTGGCACAATCAGATTTTGCCGAATGGAAGGTGTTGTTCTCCTCCTGGGCGGCGAAGTGGATGCTCCAGCCGCCTCCGCCGCCTCCGCCGACAAGGCGAAAATGGAGTCAGGAGCCGGTGAGACTCTCTTGCACAGTTGTTTCGCTCTGATCTCTGGAGCGGGCGGTGGTTCGGGGTACTCGTCCCCAAAGACCATCTCTCCCCACTTGGGTCGCAGTTCTTTCGCCATGTTGTTTGCTGTGATCTGACTCTGGCTGGATCTTGTTCAGCACTGGCTTGAACTGGAGAGGAGACTCCTCCCTATACTTGCAATCAGAAAGTTCCCGGTGGGCCGGGCTGGTTTTTCCCGCTTCTGACGGGGACGTATCTTCACTTTCCCGCTCTTGAGAGGGTGTATCATCATTTTCCCGCTTCGGGGGAGGGGGCAAGAAGAATGCGTATGTTACGTACGTAGCGTTAGCGTTCAAAATTTAAAGAACATTTACGAATCTACGAAGCGGCGAATAGATTTGCTCATCTCTACCTGTTACCAGTTTGAAAAAAGAAAATCTGAAAATTCTCTTGGATATATCTCACAAGACCACTTGTGCTGCCCCTGCTGACTGGACAACATCAGATTGATGAAGAAGGCTATCTCAGTAGAGAACTTGAGGTATTCAACATCTTGCATAGCAGCAATAGGGGACGAATGTCCACAAATGTCCAGACTCTTACAAAGTACTCTTGCTCCAGGGTACTACACAGATGGGGAGCAGAGGTAAACTGAAGCGTGGTCACATGCAACTGCTACAGAGAGAGGGCCATGGCAGGAGTTGATTCTAGGAGGAAGGGAAAGTGGGGCAGACCACCAATCTTTCCCATGATCCTAAATATGCACAATTATTCGAAATTGTCCAAGGTTTGTGGTTCAGAAGGGAATGTCATTAGGGAATCAGTTAAGTCTGTCTGACATCATGGCCAAGCATAAGTCAAATTAAACCTTTTTATGTACTAAGAAAATGGCACATTTTCATGCTTATCTTGCCAAAATTGTTAAAAATCCCAATCATCAGCGAAGGCATACTATACATGTATGAATGAATGTTATCTACCTTCTCAATTGCCTGTGTGAAAAGGCATATGTGGGTCAAACAGGTCCCCACCTGTCAGAGAAGAAAGAAGTGGTTTATTACTGCTTGTGCCTTCTCCTGTACTTAGTGCATAGTGCTCAATGAGCAAATAGAGGAAGCAACTATACGTGTGTAGCATGTCCCCTGGCATTCTACATAACACCACCTCTGGCAAGGATCATATTATGGATCAAAAAATAAAAAAAAAACTAAAAAAAATATAAGAAAGTACAAATAAAAGAAAAATAAAACCAGAAAATGTCCATGCCAATCAAAACTATCGCCCTCTGCCACCCCCTTATTTCATTCAAAACTATATATACTGTATCAAAAAGACAGACACAACATAGAGGGACCTGGATTTATTTCTGAACAGTAAATTAGAACCGTCAAAAAATTAAAGGTGGAATCTGATTGGTTGCTATGGGCAACTAGGCCAGATCTACTTTACACCAGTTTGATAAATCTCCTCCTATGTTACTATGTAAAGAGGTAACTGCTATTAGGTAATACTGTTGTCTTGAAAGGGTTACTTTATCTATCTCAATCTTTAGGTAGGTGGTACTTGTCAACATCCACATGAATGCCAGGGCCTAAGTTTTTCCAGCAAAACTTTGTCCAGAACATCAATCCGACTCTGCCAACTTGCTTTCTTCCCACAGTGCATCCATAGATAGGCATGTGCTATTTCTTCCCCAGGTAAGTGCCACAAATGTTCTTGGGCATCCACTTATCCAAGAATATGTGATTCATCAGACCAGACAACCTTCTTCCATTGCTTCACTGTCCAGTTTTGATGCTTGTAATCATAAGCAAATATTCATACATATATATTGTTCACTGAGTAGTCCTGCAGTGCATATTTCTCTCTCAGATCCTCTGTAGGAGATTCATCGGAAAACGCAAAGCACACTTGACAAATACAATTTCTTTTATATTGATTACATCCAAGACCATGAAACAACAGTGCAGAAAAATGTCAGCTCATTACTAAACTCCAATTTAGTGACCATACATCGGGCTGGTAAACATAATTCATATGGCTGATGCAGTGGCCGGGTTGGAGGTGGCCCCCTATGTTATGCTGGGTCCCCCGGACACCGTTGAGGTGTCACCACATGTTGCTGCTTTCTGGAGTGGATGGTAAGGTGTGGTGCGTCCTAATGGGAGGTAAGTGCAGAGAGTCAAGGTTTGCAGTAAACCAGTGTGCTTCTTTAGGGCTCATATAAAATGCAATTCATCAGAATAAAATAGTATAAATGCAAACAATGTCATAAATCATTGTGCAAATTAACCCTTCAAAGTGCATGAGTAATGAGTTGATGGCTTTGCATAGCAGCAATAGGGTCGAATGTCCACAAATGTCTAGACTCCAGGGCACTACACAGATGGGGAGCAGAAGTAAACTGCAGCGTGATCAATGGCAGACGAAGACCACTTTCCTTTCCACGTACAACTGCCATTCTAATATGATACAATTGGTCATGTTGGAACATTCTTTCCAATCACCCTAAATATGCACAATTATTCAGAAACTGTCCAAGGTTTGTGTTTCAAAAGGCATATGTGGGACAAACAGGTCCCTGCCTGTCAGAGAAGAAAGAGGCGGTTTATTACCTCTTCTGCCTTCTCCTGTACTTAGTGCATAGTGCTCAATGAGCTTTATGCAGCACATAGAGGAAGCAACTATACAGGTGTAGCATGTCCCCGGGTATTCTAAATAGTAACACCTCTAGCGGAGATCATATATGGATCAAAAGTAAACAAATAAAACGCTAGTGTGAAACTAGCCTGGAGCCATAACTTTTTTATTTTTCTGTTCACATACAGTATCTGTATGGGGGCTTGTTTTTTGCAAGATGCTCATCTCAGAGGGGCTATCTTGGTGAAATATGTCCAGGTAAAGCTCTGAACCCAGACAACTCCTTTAACTAACATGAACCCTGCCTGCTTGTTTATGATCTATCATATATGACTCTCTGTTATATATCATAATCTCTCTTTCTGATGCTATTGTCAGGTAAAATATCTAACATTTTAAACCCAGTATTATGTCAGTTCTTGAAATTAGTCACTACAGTGATCAGCAGTTAATTAAATTATGCCCCACTGGAGATTTCGGCTTTAATGAATAAAATGAAATTGCTGAACCAACGTGCACATTCTAGTAACATCTTCTGTTCATACTTATTAAGGGGGTTTCAATTATATTACAATAACCTTACATGGACACTTTCCAGCTATCTCTCCTGTGTTCATTAATTAGTGACAATAGAAATTCAACCTGCTCTTATACTCCCATTGTGTTTTTTATTTCGGTTACATATTCATATTTTTTAGACTCTAGGTTTATCAAAAGATAAAAAATAAAAAAAAGTCTCACCTGTCATCAGGGCTGAACTCCTTTCTCCTCCACTTCTGATACTGCTGGGCCACGATTGTGACATTCCTTTTAAATGCAAATTACTGCAGCCAGGCCTCAGTAGTGTTATGTAGAGGAACGTCATTGATTGCCCACCAGGAGTAGTTTGCATGTAGATGGCATGTTACACATATGGTCTAGCAGGGAGCTCAGCACTGGAACCAGAGCACCGTTGACAGGTGAGAATTTTTTTTCAACTTTCAACTTCACACTGGCTACCGTATATAAACTGCATAAACTGCCCTGGTCCATACCTCCCAACTGTTCCAGATCCAGCGGCACAGTAACGGATTGCAGTGGCTGTCCCGCTGTCCCAGAACGGGGGAGGTATGTCCCGGTTTATGGCAGCTGTCCCAGCATCAGTAGGACGCAGAGACAGTTGCCTGTATGGCGATGAAGCAGAGAGCCAGCATCGGCTTGCTGCTTCATCCATTCTCCCTCCCGTTACCCCTGCAGGCTCTCCTATACCTCCCTGCCGCTCTCCACACCTTCGGTCTGGGAAGGGGGCGGGGCCGGCCGACAGTCAGCCTTGGCTCCACCGCCTCCAGACTAGAGAAGAAAATGTCCTACTGGTGACGCTGCTAGGAAGAAGGTAAGTATACGGTGTTTATTTTTTTTTAACTTTTTGTGAGTGGCACAATATGGGCACATTACTGGGAGCACAACATTACTGGGGAGCACAATGTGGGCATATAGGGAGGGCACAGCTGAGCATATTACTGGGGGGCACAGCTGGGCATATTACTGGGGGCACATAACAGGGCATATTACTGGGGGCACATAACTGGGCATATTACTGGGGGCTTATAACTGGGCATATTACTGGGGGCACATAACTTGGCATATTACTGGGGGCACATAACTGGGCATATTTCTGGTGGCACATAACTGGGCATATTACTGGGGGCACATAACTGGGGGATAATTACTATGTGGGGCAGTAAGGGGACTGGGTGGGATTAGGTGTATAGTTATGTTTTGGGTGGAGTTAGAGGTGTGGCCTAGTGCCAAGAATAATTTGTCCCTCTTTCTCCATTTCTCCATTTCCAAAGTTGGGAGGCATGCCTGGTCTCAGAGAACCCTTTTAAAGGGTTGTTCACCTTCAGGTAGGCTTTCTGTCAGACCCTCCCACATAGCCAGGACCTGCTGAGCAAAGCATACTTATTTACTCCTGGCCACTGGGTCTCAACTGTCACGCGCAGGTGTGGGGGGGGGAAACCAAACCAAGCGTATGAGGGGAAGGAGATTAGGCCTAGAAACTAAGGAAGGAAGATGGACTCCTCCTACAGGAAACCCTGGCTCAATTCCTATCTACCAGTATGAACAGGCCTCAAAGGTAGGCACGTTCATACACAGGAACCTAAACACCAAACTGACCCTATAGGACCCTGGAACTAATGACAGGAATGAGTCTACCTGTTCCTCCAAAAGGAAAGATGAACAGGAGTCTCCCTTAGGCCTAATAACAAAACGGAAAAAGTAACAAAACACACAGAAGGGAAAAGGAAACCTATCTTTCAATGAAGAAATGGAGGCTCCAGGATCTCAGCTGAAAACCAAACTGCTGAAGCTATAAACCGCAAGAAATAGTAGAAGAAGCAATAAATAGGGGAGGGAGGGAAAGGGTGTGGTAAATACCAACAACAAAAAGGGAAAACATGTCAGATTATACTATGTGTTGCCAATCTGACAGACCTCCTGTTATCTGTCATAGTGATATCAACTCCTTTACTCCCCCCACCACCACTGCCTCACTCCGGTCATATCTTGTTTGATGTGGGTCATATGACTGCTACAGCAAATGACTGGCTGTACCAGTAAGGAGCCCCCCCTGTGTCACATGAAGCATGCAATTGTGAGATGGGGAAACAGCACTCATTTTGTGAACCTTGTATTTATGTAAATGAAGTTAAGTGATTTGGACTGACATTCTGCTGTTTGGCCACAAGAGGCTGCTACTTCCTACGCATAGCTAAAAAGGGCTGCATTTTTAGATTCATCTAATGTTGAAAACTCTCTGTGGCTGGAGTTACAAGCCTGGAAAGTAAGTGAAGGATCCTCCTTAGGGTGAGCTTGGTAGAGGCATCCAGGAGCTGTGTGTGAGGAGAATTCCTCAACATCTAAGCGTGACAGCATCCTCCAGGGACCAAAGCTGCAGCTAAGGGGAGCTGATCATGTCCATTACCCTGATCTTGTCCAGAGGAAGGGGAACTGCTGCCAGGAACTCAGATGGGAGCTGAGGTGTAAAGCCACCGACACTGCAGTACTGCACTTTTGCTAGAGAAACTCTTCTTCCATCCATGGCCACCAGAGTACACAAAGCAGACTAATTGTGCACGCATCTCATATGGTTTTGGCACCTAGGATCCCAGAGACTGAGACCAGGCCTGTAGTTGGTTAGTTAGGTTTGCTGTTTGTGTCAGGTCACAAGTGCTGTTAACTGCTCTTAACAAGAACTTCACATTTTAAAGTATCAGTTCACACCTGAGAGCTGAGAAGCTTCACAACTAATCCAAGCCAGGTTGGTTTATTCAGAAGAAACACCATAGGCATGCCCTGTTTAACCAGTTGTTTGGGGAGGGAATTATTATAGCATGGTATAAGATTGTAAGCTGTAGTGCTGTACCGCAGACTAGCCTGCATTACACACCCAACAATTGTTCCTGACTAGGGTAATAACAGGTAAGGCATGGCTGGTCTATTTGAGCCTGCCAGTAGGTAAATTTACAGCTAATACCGCCAGCATCCACTGGAGAGCGCCGCACTGTACAGCACAAGGGCCCCAGCCCCCGGCTCAGTGTATGTAAATTTAATTGTGTGTAACCAGCATCTGTGGTTTCGTTCATGACTATGTTTAAGTAAAAAATACGGTTTTGGCAATACTGGTGTTTAAGTTGCCTTTGCTATGTCTTGGAGAGCCCACCCTGGTACACGGCATACGCAATAAATGTTACAGGTACTGTAGAATGGACAGGACAGACTGTAATAACGGAGACTGCATACAAGTGCTACTGCGCAGTAACCTGATTCCCACCTCCTTTCTGTACTTCATGTCTCCGCATGAACTCCATTCCTACAGAGATTGTTACTGAAGATCTTATCAGCTGTGTTCAGGATCATAATCCTTGACAAGTAGGAGAGGAAGATAAGGCCCCTTTCACACAAGCGAGATTTCCACGGGGGTGCGATGCATGACTTGAACACATAGCCCCCACACTGTATCCTGACCCATTCATTTCAATGGGTCTTTGTACATGAGCGTATTTTTTCAGGCATCAGTTTGCTGTTGCGTGAAAATCGCAAGCATGTTCTATATTAGATATAGAAGTGAATGGGGTTGCGTGAAAAACGCATTGCATCCGCAAGCAAGTGCGGATGCAATGCGTTTTTCACTGATGGTTTTGTACGCAATCGCAGACAAAACTGACTGAACTTGCGTGCAAAATGGTGTGAGGTTTCCTGAATGCACCCTGAACGCATCCGGACCTAATCCGTGGCACTCGTGTGAAAGAGGCCAGTGAAAGGTATTTGGGAATATATTTATAATAAAGTAATATTTAGGTATTTGTATTTTCTTAATTTCTGGAGAACCCATTTAAAGATGAGTCCCCCTCTGCAGTGCAGCAGGTGTCCTAGCTGGGGGGTTTCTATTGTTTTAAATACTAGACACCCAGAGGAAATTTCATTGCAGACATTTAAACTCAGACGTGGTGGTCAGTTCTTACCACAGCATCTGCGCAGCTATCCCAGGGCCCGAATGGCTCCCCCGGGTGGAGATCGGCGGAGCCATTTGCTTGCACTGATAGCCTTGTCCAGTTTTATGCATAGAATCACACTCCATGGTACTCAAAAAGACTGCTGATTTTACCCAGGTGTAGGACCCCGTACTAGGGTACTTGCAAAATCATTTGTTATTTGATGTTGTAATTTATTGTATAACCTAGTATAGATTTGTATGGATAAGGAAGGGTTAACAGTCCTGACTCTGCGCTTGTAGGAAGCTAGTTTCAGTCAGTGAACATCTAGTGTTAGCTGAGGAAGTGAGAGCGCCTACATGTGCTGACTCCTTGGAGCTTTGCATTGAGAAAACCATCTATACTTTACAGTAAAAAAGAGAAAGAACTAGAAGGTCCAGAATCCTCATTGAGTCAGTCAGTAAGATATTCACTGTTTATGGCCTCATGCACATGACCGTATTTATTCTGCATCTGATCCGCATTTTTTGCAGATCAGATACGGACCCTTTAAATTCAATGGAGCTGAAAAAAATGCGCACAGCACACTGTATGCTATCCACATCCGTATGTTTCGCAGCCCTACAAAAAAATAAAACATGTCCTATTGTCCGTTTTGCACACAAGTATAGGATGTTTGTACAGAAGGGAAAAAAAAATAGCGGTGCAGTTCTACAGTTGTGAGACCGCAAAACACATACAGTCGTGTGCATGAGGCCTAAGGCTGATACTGCAGTGCAGCGTTGCCAACCGTCCGTAACTTTATGGACAGTCCGCAAAAACGTAGCGTCCGGCAGAAAAAACATTGTCCGTAATTTTTGGGCCGAAACGCCCGAAGTCTGTACTGCGCATGCGTGCGTAGTGCAGGCAGCGCACAAAGAGAAGTTCCGGCTCGCGCAAGGATTACCAGAGGCAGCCGGCCCGGCCGGGGCCAGCAGCGGCGCAGGTCTCAGGAGGCAAGCGGCGGCAGCGAGCGGCAGCAGCAGCAGTGGGTCTGTCTGGCAATTGTCAAAGGGTGGGCTGATCTAAGGTGTAATGGGGGCACAATGGACTGATCTGAGGTCTGATGGGGGCACAATGGGCTGATCTGAAGTCTGTTGGGGCACAGTGGGCTGATCTGAGGTCTGATGGGGGCACAGTGGGCTGCTCTGAGGTCTGATGGGGGCACAATGGGCTGCTTTGAGGTCTGATGGGGGCACAGTGGGCTGCTCTGAGGTCTGATGGGGGCACAGGGGGCTGCTCCGAGGTCTGATGGGGGCACAATGGACTGATCTGAGGTCTGATAGGGGCACAATGGGCTAATCTGAGGTCTGATGGGGGCACAATAAGCTGATCTGAGGTCTGATGGGGGCACAATAAGCTGATCTGAGGTCTGATGGGGGCACAATGGGCTGATCTGGGGTCTGATGGGGCAGAGTGCGCTGATCTTAGGTCTAATGGGGGCACAATGGGCTGATCTGAGGTCTGATGGGGGCACAATGGGCTGATCTGAGGACCATTACAGCAGGTCCTTATTATTTCTGGGAGCACTACTGGAGGCACTATGGGAATAATGATTTCTATTATGGGGAATTATTACTACTACCAGGGGTACTATTGGGGGTGTTATTATTATTAGTACATTGTACAATATGGAGGGCACTACTGCTAAAAGGGCTAATCATGGAGCATTATCACTATTGGGGCACTATTACTAATGAGGGCACTCTGGGAGAGAATTATTAGTATCAGTGGGACTTTGGGGAGCACTGTAACTATATGGGGTCCTACCTATATGGCACTGTTATATCTACAGTATAGTATTTGGGGACATTGGGGAGCACAGTATTTTGGGCAGCAGCAGGATAACAGAAAAGTGAGTGATCTAAAGTGTTTTTGTGGCAAACTCTGCAGAGAAAAGATGGGGCTGAAAGAAGGGTCATGGCGGTGTGGGCCAAATAGAGAAGATGAGAAAAGAGAACATCTACATCACGGAGACGTCACTGGATTTAAGAGGTATGTGGTGCTGTATCATCTTGTACGTTTGGTATTGATGAATGTAATGTCTATCCAAATATGTGTCACCTATTCAGCAAGGACTTGCCGGTATATGGTATGTTACTGCTGCAGCCAATCACCAATCAGTGATCTAATGCTGAGAACTGCCATACACCTGCACATCAGTGTGCAGAACACCAACATTGGGAAAGATGTGCACACTTGCCCATTACATGCTTGTCAGTCTTTGTTTATATGGCAGCAGCAATGATGCCAGAAAGTCCAGCACGTCACAGGCATCATGACTGCAGCCATATAAATAAAGCACTCAGATTAGAATGGCAGGGATGTAACAGCTGAAAATTGTTGAGTTCTTTTCCATATGCCATATTTTATTTTTAACTACCGAACAAACCTCTTTATTCTGGGGGCGTGGAAGGGGGTGTATCCTCTAAAAAGGGGGTGTGGCGTATGTCCGTAAAAATTTGGGGCCGTCCGTAAATTTTGGTTCAGTTGTCCAGAAAAATTTGAAAGGAAGGTTGGCAACCCTGCTGCAGTGAGAGGCACATTGCTAATACACCCTGCCACATTTTGACACTCCCCCAGCCAGCCAGATTTAGATTCTGCAAAGAGAGAGAGAGACTTTGGAGAGATGGAGGAAAGGAGGACTACAAGATTTTCACTGTGCATTGTTTTGAACTGTGATCCTATTGGATGTACACAACTACACAACATTGGATGTATACTACAACTCCCATTCTGCACTTTAGTAAGGAAAGGTATCTATTTTCTACAACTGGCTTACTGACTCCTGTACTTCCACAATGGAAGCGCTGATCTCCACTCCTGCTGCCCTGCCACCCCCACTTGTTACCAGGGCCACACCATCTGAGGCGATCGCCTCACCTCGCCTAATTGTCGGTGTGGACCTGCACCAAGAGCACCTCAACTACTACCAGACAGGAGCCACAACACCAGGATGTGCTCTGAGAGAAGAAAGGGTGTGCCCTCCTGTAACTGCCTGGTCCTTGAGAGTATCTGTGTAAGGATTGCCACTGTGAATAACCGTTTGCAGCCAGAGTCACTACCACTCCCATCCTCCTCTCTGCGGCACATGTAAGTCCAAGGACATTGAAACGTAACATCTTGTATAGAGAGCTATGTCATGCAGTTACCATTTTCTCCTCTAATCTTTTGACAAGTAGGTCTGGTTTTGACAAACAAAAACACAGAAAACAAAGGTGGTCTCAAATGGCAGAAAAATGCTCAAAACCCCAAATGTTGCGCATTTCTAACCGGGGGAGCAAATCCTACACATGTGGTCCGCTGCTGAACGTAATCCCCAGCAAAAATGCATACAATGGAGGATGCCTGCAACGGACCACATGTACCACAAAGACATCCTACACAGGATAGCCAAATGTGCGGATGTGACAAACTATGTGTAGGATTTGCTCCCCCGGTTAGAAATGCGCAACAGCATTTGGGGTTTTGAGTAATTTTTCTGCCATTTGAGACCACTTTTTTTTTCTGTGATTTTGTTTGTACATTTATACCTGGAGGTGTGGCAACTCTAGGTTGAATGTGCCCTGATTTGACTAATGGGTAACATTCAGGTGCACCTGTGCAGCCTGGGTCACATGACGTCAGGGTTAAGAGGGACTCACAGCCTCCCCCCCCCCTCCACATGTGTGATTTCACCCTGGAGGTAACAGGGAGCTGGTAGCTGTGTGTCGGACTTTATGCCCCTATCTGAAAATGCCCAACGGCATGTAGGGTTAGCTTTAGGTCCCGTGCCACTTGAGATACCTTGACGGGGTGCTCGGGCTCCGGTATGTTCTTGGTATAAGAATATATTGGCAAAAGTCTCATTTTAACATCAGTGTGGGGGTTTAGCCATATATTGTCAATTGCATTTACCGCTGTAGTGCGCCATTTTCTGTGAATTGTAGGTCTGGTTTTGAAGCATAAATGCTTTTCTGAGGCAAACATATGTTACCATACAGAACACCTTATTGAAGTACATATGATTCATATGGTACACCATAAGGAAACATATGGTCAAATACTTGGCGGTATACAAAACTACAGTGATATTATACTAGTGAGTGGGTATCAGTCTATGTAATTTGCTGTATTCAGTGTTGGAGTACTTGTAATAACATTAAAGGGTATCTGTCAGCAGTTAAACATCTGAAAACTGCTGACAGAGGTACATAGGTGATGGATAAAGCTGTTTAAACAAACCAAAGGTTCAAGAGTAAAGAGGAGATGTTTTAATGCCTTCAGAGCTGTGCTCACAAGTGCCATGGAGCAGAGGTGCACCTAGCCTTTCTGCTGCCTGAGGCGAAAACTGAAATGGCGCCCCACCATGCCAATTTCTTAACCTAACCCCTTTGCCACAATGAAAGCACTCATTGACCATGGCCCTTCTGCTGCCCACCTCTTGCCCCTACCTGGTGCTGCCTGAGGCGATTGTCTCACCTGGTCTCATTGGTGGTGCACCCCTGCTATGGAGGAAGTCTCTTCATGTGCAGTGTACCGGGCTTTCTGCATTGAAGGCTACTCAAGCTTTTCCCTCACGTCTGACTGATGGCTTCAATGCACAACCTTCTGATGTTCTTAGTTCACATGTAAAGTATGCTTTGAACATATAACTGATATATGATTTTATTAAATCACTAAACCAAGATATTTAGACTGAGATACAAGAGCTGTAATGAACACTGTGTGGGTAGAGGCTAAGCCTGTGACTGGCTCGCCATTTGTATTCTCCAGCCAATGTGTCTCTTCATACTATCTATGAATTTTGCTTTATGCTAAACCCTCTTTTGTTTTTCGTATCCGCACACATCTCTCTTATAATTATTGTTTTTACTATTAACACTAGTGATAAGCGAGCATGCTCGGCCGAACTCGCTGTTCGGCCAAGCATGCTGGCACTTGGGTCCACTCGCCATGCTCAAGTCCCCTCCCCGCACCAACACGGATCAGTCATGACCCCCAATGCCAGTCAATGGGGACGGATCAGTTCGGTGTAACACAATAGTAAACGGATCCGTCCTCCATTGACTTTCAATCAAGTTCATGACGGATCCGTCACCTTACCTTTCTAAGCAGCTCCCTCCTCCCTCCAGCAGGTGGCGCTGTGGTGAAACTTACCACTGTGCGCGCCATCTTCCAGCTGGGACAGGTCGGGAGCTGCTGGGAAAGGTAAGTTTAACACCCCACCACCACCACCTCAGTGTCTGTGTCATGTTTTTTTTTTTTGGGGGGGACCGATGTAAACCAGACACCCTCCCCTCTCCCGAGCAGGGGGTGCCTGGTTTAGTCCCATTGACTTTAAAGAGGACCTGACACCGTTCCTGACATGCCTATTTTAATAGCTTCACGCATTCCCCATTTGATAACAATTCTGGAACATCTATTCTTATGGCTCTATGTTGTGCCATTCTTTTATCATTTCTACTAGAAGTTATGAATGAATTGCTAGCAGTCTGCAGTGAGGGTACAGAGGGGAGGTAACAAGTTGGGGGTGTGTACCTGCAAAGTCTGAAAATGGCAGCACTGATTGGATAGAGAGAGTCTGTGCAGATACACACCCCCAACTGGTTACCTCCCCTCTGTACCCTTACTGCAGACTGCTAGCAATTAATTCATAACTTCTAGTAGGAATAATAAAGAAATGGCACAGCATAGAGCCATAAGAATAGATGTTCCAGAATTGTTATTACATGGGGAATGCATGAAGCTATTAAAACAGACATGTCAGGAGTGGTGAAAGGTCCGTCAGGAGTACACGAGCATCTGGGTGCTCGATCATCACTAATTAACACACATGTCTCAAAGACATCTCATCGTATGAATGCAGTGATCTGCTTGTGGCGGCAGAAAAAACATGATTCCAACCCCTATAAAAATGTATTATGAAATGTTCTGAATCTGTCTACAGTAAATAAAATTCTGCTGGCACCATTTATAACGGGGTACTCTGCTGGCCTTTTTTATCAGGAAGCACTCTGTTGGCACTGTTTATCAGGGGGCATTCTTCTGGCACCATTTATCAGGGGGACACTTCTGGCACTGTCTATTTGGGGGACTTTGCTTGCACCATTTGTCATGGGGGACTCTGCTAGCACTGTTTATTGGGGGAACTCTTCTGGCACTGCTTATCAGGAGGCACTCTACTGTCTGCTGGCACTCTTTAGCAAGAGGCACTGTATTGTACTTCAATGAGGTGGCAAAGTAAAAAATGTCTGCCATCATAGTCACTACTTTATCTCAGATATCTCTGCACGTGACAAAAATTATGAAAAAAAAAGTACGGTAGCTGCAGGAAATTATATATATATATATATATATATATATATATATATATATATATTTATTAGTCACTGCTCCAGCACCAGTGCCCTGGTGGTGTATGCTGGTCTTTGATCTCCTGTAGAGATGTCACGTCATACATCTACATGACTGATTCAACCAATTACAGGACTCAGTGGCCATGTACAGGTGATGTACTTGATGTTGTAGTTTGTACTTGACTCTTTAATCACCAGGCCTGAAAAAAGCCTTAATGGCAGGCACTTCATTAGTGCATAAAGTGGTTTAATGACCCCTTTTTATTTGTTGGGCTACCAAAATAATTTTTGCAGTTTTTTAAGTGTCACATACGGCTCATATGTTTTTAGAGAATTTGTTTTCTTTTTTAGTTTCATTTAGAGAAAACTGTAAAAAAAAGTTACAAAGTGTTATTATAAATTATTAAAATTGGTTACTTATTTTAATATATATATATATAGATATATATATATATATATATATATATATATATATACACCGGTATATATATTTGCATGGTTGGGGCAACTGTAGCAACAGTTTCGGTTGACATGTTTCTTTTTTTTTTTTTTTTTTCTTATTTGTCATTCTGGGGAGCATTTACACTTAAAAAAAAAAAACCAAAACATTTGGACATTTTTCACTGTATTGGAGCATCCAAAGGAGCCCCAGATACAGAGGGAAAACTGTCTCTTGTGGAGACTTTTATTCATCCAGAGCTGATCTGGGTCTGCTAAGACCCTGCTATGCCTGAGGGGGGCTTAGCTGCATCCTCTATTCCTTGCATAGTGCTCATTGAACCACTTTGTACAGGAAAGAAGAAAGCAGAAGCAGTAATAAACCTTCTTCGCTGACAGCCAGGGACCCAACCTGCTCCTGCTAGGCTACAATAGCACAAGCTTTATTTATTTATTTATTTATTTATTTTTATGGATTTTTCAAGCACAAAACCATTGTATTTTTTGGACTATTAGAGACAGCTTTTCTCCTCAATCTTGTGCTGTGGTGCATCTAATTCAGACATTAGAAACAGGAGACTCTGACCTCAGTTATTAACAAGGTTATCTTCTCACTCAAATGCCACATCTTACGCACATATTTCTATAAAGTGTGACTTTATTTGTAGCCATGCCCCCCACTCCATGCTGTGCTCAGGACAGATCCATCCCGGTAACTCCAGACTCCTACTACTGGTTCTGACTGGGTAAGCTTAGGTTGCAAGCTTGTCTCTAATATTGATGGTGCTCTGCGGCCGGAGGGCACTGTGACTGGCATTGTGACGAGGCACTGCTGCTGGCATAGCTAAGAAGTACTGAAAATGGCATAGTCAGAGGACTCTAAGACTGGCATTATCAGGGAGCATTATGGCTGCTAATTTGATGAGGCACTGTGGCTGGCATAGTGTGGGTGCATCTTATGGTCTGAAAAATAATATGACAAAAAGACTTGCCTTTGCCTTCTCCTTTGAATTTGTTACCTGGTATATGTATTTTGATCTTCTGGTATCAACTGCTGTTTCAGTCTTCATCTTCTTCTCTGGCTTACTGCATTAAAGATGCTCTGCTGGTCATGTTACTTGGTTTTACCCTGGCCTTGATTCCACATGACTCCGGACATTCCTATGGTATACCTGCAGCAGAGCTAGGGACCTGGAACTGAGCTGAGCAGGTGAGCATGCTTTTTTTTCAACAGGTACAGCACACTTGGCTTCAATTTAAAAATGTACAAAAACCTGAAAAAACACTTATTAAAAGTGTTAATAACAGTACTGCTTGTAGGGTATAGCCATACATACACTTTTTCATAACCCACATCTGAATTGGGCTTCAAAAAACTGCACCAAAAAACCTGCAAGTGTGACCATGCCCTGGCACATCTAGTTTGCGATGTGGGAGAGAGATGTAGTGAACTTTACAGCTAAAATCAGCTATAACCAATAAGGACATCAGCATAATTGTTACAATACGGTACATGGATGTACCATCTGCCTGTGTCTTGAAATAAAAATTCTACAATTATAGAAGTGAATAAAAATAATGAGGCACAAGGCAACCTTGTATGTGGGAAGCAGTGAAAGTATAACTTAACTGCTTAGGATGTGAATGTGATAATGATATGAGGACTTTACACATTGCTAAATCACATTCAGATATTATTTCTATATTTCTACTAATAGAAATGTGGTTGTGTGTGTATATGTGTGTGTGTGTGTGTGTGTGTATATATATATATATATATATATATATATATATAATGGAAAGCCAAGTAGCCTTCTGGCAGCAAATGGTTTATTATTGCCGTCAAATCTAAGATTCAGCTAATTTGGAGGGCTTACCAAGTGCGATTGTGAAGATGATAAGTAATTATTTATGGTTCCCTAACTTGGAATACAATGAAATGAATCCGGCTCTTACTTTTTCTGCAGTTTCAAGTGTCTTAATAATCTCTTTTTACAATCCTTTTTATTTTCATAATATTAATACTGGTCCAATGACAAAAACAGACTCTTTAATTGGTTCTGCTGGCTCCGAGAATCGGAACTGCATTCATAATATTGTTGCCCTCCTCTTCCAGGAACGGCTGTGTACCACAGCTAAATTGCATTTTTATTGGTTCAAATTGTTTTATATATTTTTATGTTAATAATTGATGAAAGGAATCTGAAAAAGCAATGTTAAATTGTCACTGCATCTATATAAGAAACCAATATGAAAAAATACCTAGTCCTATAAACTTAAAGGGACATTCCAGCCTTCACAATTTATCACGGTCTATGGACTGGATAATAAGTGCTAATATGGCTATGACTGTTGGGACCCTGTCATTCTCCACCAGCATGTCAATAGTTGGAATAGAACCCCTAAATGTTCCTCTTCTAAAGTCCTGGCTAGCACAGAACTGCCAATACTATACTCAGACAGAGCGTTCCTTCTCCCCAAGTGCATTATTTTACATCTGAAAACAAGGGATTCAATCTAGGGGACCTCCACCAATCGCAACAACAAAAGGGCCACAGCTCTAATTTAGCACTGGAAATCAGACACCATAATCATAAGGTGTTGCAATATCTGTGGTATGCCATCCCATTAGAAGATGGGAATACCTCTTTAAAACTGAAACCTCAAAATTCCTTATCCAATCTACTTCCCTGCCCATCCGCACCTCTGAGATAAACAGATGAACTATAAACTATATTTTATTTACAGTTTAGAGATTTGATCATGAGGTCTATATGTGCACCTCTATTTGCAATCTGTATTTTTGGGGGAGGGGGCTTTTAAAATGTTACCTTTATGGGAATTTACAGATTTCTTAAACAAGAAATGATGGCTCTTTAAATTCAGAGAACAAGAAAAAAAGGCCATTTTTTAGATCTACAAATTTTGAGTATGGGCAAATAGAAAGTTCTAGTTCTAGTGAGAGGAGTGGAGTGGAGAATCACAGCCTAAACAGTAACGATTTCAGTCTGTTTAGACTTGTTTCAATAAAAGTCTTCAGACATAACAACAGAGCAAAAACAGAGGGTCAGAAGGTCAGTGTGTCTGTTTTTCCCTCCAAAACTGTGCATAGTTCTTTATAACAATTGTGGAAGATTTCTAACTTCTCATTGATTATATTGAAAGTCCCAAAGGCTATCAGTATTAGCTGGCTGTGCATTAATCCTTTCCACAGTGCAGTGCAGATATAGTGCAATAATAATGCAAATGAACAGGATATGTTATAATTAGAGATGAGCGAATCTATTCGCCGCTTAGTACATTCGTATCGAATCTTACAAATTTTCTACTCTGAAGCGAATCCGGATTTTTTCGGATTTGCTTCGTATTATTCGTAAATTTTCATAAAATTTTGAACGCTATCGCTACGTACGCTACGTACGCTACGTACTTAATGTACGCAGTCTTCGTGAAGCGGGAAAATGACGATACGCCCGCTCAAGATTGGGAAAGTGAAGATATGCCCCCCTCAGAAGCGGGAAAAGCCAGCCCGGCCCACCGGAAACTAACTATTGGCACGTATAGGGAGTGAAGACTCCTCCCTCATTACTCCTCCCTCCTCTGAACCAGTTTAGACCACCGCTGAACACTGAACAGTACAGCAAGCATGGCTAAAGAACTGCGTCCGAAGTGGAGTGAAATGGTCTTTGGGGACGAATTCCCCGAACCACCGGCAGCTCCGGACATCAGGGTGTCACAACTGTGCAAGAGAGACTCACCGGCTTCAGTGTCCATATTCTCCTTGCCGGCTGGTGAGGCGGCTCATCAGGAGGTGGCTGGTGCAGCTGCTGCGGCTGGTGTGGCGGAGGTGGCTGGAGCGTCCACTTCGCCGCCCAGGAGGAGATCAACACCGTCCATACGGCAGAACCCGATTGTGTCAGCATTGGTGACGGCCCACGCGCAGACACTCTGGGACTACAAGAATGCGGTGGAGGACTGGGTCATCCAGGTACTGGACCATCCTAGGCCGGGGGATCCTACATTGGAGCGTCGAATGGGAACTGCCCTGTGGTTTTCGGTGGAGTGAGGCTCTGGCTTTCTGGCAGACGATGAGGACGGCAAGGAGTACTTTGTGGGCCGCAGGTCAGTTAAACAGCCGTACCTGCCCCAACCCCGTCACAGCCTGTACGTGGGGGATCAGGTGGAGTACACCCCCATGGCACCCCTGAAATGCCCCTTTGCTACCGGGGTTACCTTATTATCTAAGCCCCTGGTCCCAACATCACCACCTGAAGTTTGGCCGGAAGAACCACCAGGCGAAGTACCAGTGCGCTGCCTTCAGGAGTCACCAGATGGCACCCTCCGCTTCAGGGATAAGCCACAGCCGGAGCCTCTGATACCTGGACTGCCACCACCACCACCATCACAGTCCTTTCAGCTGGGTCAGCTGACAACGTCATCATTTACATTCCAATCCACGGTGATACACTAGTACCAACTACCGTGGAAGATGAAGCCAGCAGCAGCCAGGGGAGCTGGGGCTTCTTCCCTGGGTGCAACCTTGCCTCCACCGCTGCAGCCAGAAGTCCTTACCCCTGCTGTCCCGGCAGGAGGATCTGGAAAAGTGCAAGTGGCTGCAGCGCTCCCCAGCGTGACCACCACCTGGACCCGGTCAAGTCCGACTTCCGGAAGAAGAGGGCAATGGAGTTCTACCACGGCAGCAAGCTTGGCCTACAGGAGGCAGGAGTGTCCTCTGATGTCTTTCAGCAGTAGCTCAAGCGAGGAGGACTTCAGGTCCCTCATCTGAGGAACCTAACTACTGGCTGTCTGATTTAAAGGACACTTCAAGAGGACCTATAGGAGCCACACCATGGACTGCACCTGACGGGTGAGAGCTAGTTGGCACTTTTTTTTGTTTGCTTAGTTTGTATTGCCCCCTGTTTGACTCTCACCCAGATGGGCATGGCTTGTCAGGACTCCCCCCATTCTGTAGAAAATTCCCAGTTGCGCCTAAGCGCACCTATTTTCCTCCCCCCCCTTTCTCAGGTCATTTGGGAGCCCGCTTTGCAAAAAGGGTTTTCTATTTGCTGCTATTTTATATTATCCATGTGGATTACACGTTACCTGTTTGGATTACAAAATTACCTCATGTGGATTACAATTGCATTTTGGACTGTGTTCCAGTGTTTTATTATTAAGCAGCCATAAGGAGAGACTCAAACGTATATCTGAGCCTATTATGCTTGCAAATGTGAAATTGCACTAAAATGTTTGCATACTGTCTTTGCTGTATTTTATCAATAATGTTTTTACAGGTTCAGTAACGTTCAAGCACTTTAGCCCATTGTGTGTATTCTTTTTCAGGTACTGCAATGTGTCCTATATTAATGCACTTATTGTACAGTGTTTTTTAGTGAATTATGCACTTAGCCAGATAGCTAGCACCTTACTTTTCTACCTCATATGGACTGCCTCTAAAGACTGTACGCCGCAGCCTAGCCTCATGTATATAACGCAATCGCGAGTCGATAGTACGTTAAGGATTCGTGTGCACTTTGTACGCTAATGCTTACATATTGCGTACTTTTAACAACGCTGACTGTATGTTCGTAATTTGTGTAGAAATGTTCGCAAAACAACAATTATTTTTGAACGAAAATTCAACCGAATAAATTCGTATTAAGAACGAATCTTGTCATAAATTCGTCGAACATTCGCCGAAGCGAATTTTGGATGACCTTAACCCATTGCAGATCCATCAGCATTCAGATGAGGCCGGCCGCAGGACTAAATGCACAGAATTTTTGTTGCTGGTTTTCCACGTTCTCTACTTCAGACTTTTTAATTTTGTTCTGCAAATGCCACAGAAAGGTCACATAGAGTACAAAGAATAAAATCTCAGGATAATTCAATACTAATGTTTTCCGATCAATCAGTCCTTTTAACCTGTGGGACCATTTATAATGGAACTGCCATTACATTGAACATGTAGCCAATACCATCTCCTAGTATATAAGTGCAACCTTCTACCCTGTCATAGGAGAAGACACAGTGATGGGAAACCCTTATGTCTTTTTGTGGATGCTGGTGGAAATATTTCAATATTTGCAGTGTTGACCCTTCTTCTTCAGGACCTCTGCAATTCTCCCTGGCATGCTCTCAATCAACTTCTGGACCAAATCCTGACTGATAGCAGTCCATTCTTGCACAATCAATGCTTGCATTTTGTCAGAATTTGTAGGTTTTTGTTTACCCACCCGTCTCTTGATGATAGACCACAAGTTCTCAATGGGATTAAGATCTGGGGAGTTTCCAGGCCATGGACCCCAAATCTCTATGTTTTGTTCCCTGAGCCATTTAGTTATCACCTTTGCTTTATAGCAAGGTGCTCCATCAAGCTGGAAAAGGCATTGTTGATCGCCAAACTGCTCTTGGACGGTTGGGAGAAGTTGCTCTCGGAGGACATTCTGGTACCATTCTTTATTCATGGCTGTGTTTTTAGGCAAGACTGTGAGAGAGCCGATTCCCTTGGCTGAGAAGCAACCCCACACATGAATGGTTTCAGGATGCTTTACAGTTGGCATGAGGCAAGACTGGTGGTAGCGCTCACCTCGTCTTCTCCGAATAAGCTGTTTTCCAGATGTCCCAAACAATCGAAAAGGGGATTCATCAGAGAAAATTACTTTACCCCAGTCCTCAGCAGTCCACTCCCTGTACCTTTTGCAGAATATCAGTCTGTCCCTGATGTTTTTTCTGGAGAGAAGTGGCTTCTTTGCTGCCCTCCTTGAGACCAGGCCTTGCTCCAAGAGTCTCCGCCTCACAGTGCGTGCAGAAGCACTCACACCTGCCTGCTGCCATTCCTGAGCAAGCTCTGCACTGCTGGTAGCCCGATCCCGCAGCTGAAACACTTTTAAGAGACGGTTCTGGCGCTTGCTGGTCTTTCTTGGGCGCCCTGGAGCCTTTTTGGCAACAATGGAACCTCTCTCCTTGAAGTTCTTGATGATGCGATAGATTGTTGACTGAGGTGCAATCTTTCTAGCTGCGATACTCTTCCCTGTTAGGCCATTTTTGTGCAGTGCAATGATGACTGCACGTGTTTCTTTAGAGATAACCATGGTTAACAGAAGAGAAACAATGATGCCAAGCACCAGCCTCCTTTTAAAGTGTCCAGTGGTGCCATTCTTACTTAATCATGACAGATTGATCTCCAGCCCTGTCCTCATCAACACCCACATCTGTGTTAATGGAGCAATCACTGAAACAATGTTAGCTGGTCCTTTTAAGGCAGGGCTGCAATGATGTTGAAATGTGTTTTGGGGGATAAAGTTCATTTTCTAGGCAAATATTGACTTTGCAAGTAATTGCTGTTAAGCTGATCACTCTTTATAACATTCTGGAGTATATGCAAATTGCCATTATAAAAACTGAAGCAGTAGACTTTGTAAAAAATAATATTTGTATCATTCTCAAAACTTTTGGCCATGACTGTAGAACTGGCGTAGCAGCCCATAACAACCAATCAGATTTCTCCTTCCATTTTCAGTTCCTTTGGAAAATGAAAGGAGGAATCTGATTCTGGTTGCTATGGGCTGCTAAGCCAGTTCTACTTTACACCAGTTTGATAAATGACCCCCTAAACGTATCGATGAATGTAGGCTGTGTGATGGTGGTTGGGAGAATGTTCAGCAGATTCCCATTGTACTCTACAATTTTGGAAGTAAATTGGTATTTAGATGTAGCAGGGATAACAGGAATCCATTCATAATGTAAATAGCTTGTTGTAATTGGTACATAGTGATGGCTACATGAAAGCTTTTAGAGAAGAGAGAAGGGGTACATACATTTGGAGGAGAAGATTCATCCCTTTGGACCTAAGTTGCATAACCCTTGTCTAAATTATTCCAAATACTTGACCAAGCCACGTCCACCTGCATGAGCCAATGACTGCTCAATTTTGTGGTAAAATTGTATGGCTTTTGGCTGCAGTGGGTGGGCATGGCTTGGGTTCATGTGCCCAGATAAATACGGCATTCAATAGCACATAAAATAGAATACAAACAATAGCTAAGGCTGGCTACAATCACAGGCTGGCTACATTTAAAGAGAATCTGTCACTTCAAAAACACCTTCCCAACTACAGTAAATAGTGAATAGCGTAAAGGAGGCTGAATTGGAATCTGTTTTGTTTTTTTTTTGTAATACCTCCATTTCCCATAGTGTCCACCTGTAAACCTGTCATGTAATACATTGAGAGGGCTCTTGCTGGAGTCCTCCATTTTGTGCCCGTGCTCAGGATTCTTCTCCTGGTTACATAGTTGCAGGTGCACAGCTCCTTTACACTCTTCACTGTTTACTGTAGTTGGAAAGATACTTCTGAGGTGAGTCTCTTTAAACCAGTGTTCCCCAACTCCAGTCCTTAGGGCCCACCTACCAGTCATGATTTGAGAATATCCCACAGAATGAATACCTGTGGTAAACCCTGATGCTTTGGAACTAATGATATCACCTGCTGAATACTAAGGAAATTCTGAAAACCTGACCGTTAGGTGGGCCCTGAGGACTGGAGTTGAGGAACACTATTTTAAACCACAGACTTCCAAACCAAGAATTTGGACACCCAAAAAAGAAACCTACACAATCTGTGTTAGGGTGCATTCACATGAGTGTAATTATGGGTCGGCATATGTTCCGCAATTTTGCGGAACGGGTGTGGACCCATTGTCACGAGTGGGCTTGCGTCTGGTATCAGGCGTTCTGCGTGGCTTTCAAAAGTGACATAATTTGACATGTTTTCCCCTTGGTTTGGTTGCTGTTTACCACACCCCTTCCCCTCAGCTGTTGTGGTTGTGGTAATTATCTTTCTCCTATTTACCCCTTCCTCTCCCAGTATTCCTTGCGGTTTATACTTTCTGCTGACATTTTTGTGTTTGGTGTGGATCTCGGCTGACATCCGGTTGCTGCAATATCTGCATTAAGATAAGTGTTATTTTCCCTATTGTGTTTATCCTACGTTTCCCTGTTTTGGTTTTGCCTTGTGGAGTTTCCTGTTCGTCCGTCCTTTTGGAGGAACAGGTTTACTCTTTCTCCTGTCACTAGCTGCAGGGTTGTACAAGGTCAGTTTATTACTAGGTTCCTGTGTATGAACTCTCCTACCACTAAGGCCTGTTCATACTGTTAGTCAGCCAGGGCCTAGTCTCAGGGATTCCTGCAGGAGGTGACCGTTTCCCTTGTTTGGTCCTTTTCCCTTCCCTCTTACGCTTGGTGTGGCTATACCCTCCACACCAGAGCGTGACACCCATTGACTTCAATGAGGCCACAAAAGATGAGGACAGCACACCGTGACATATTTTCACACTTTTTTGTTAAGTACCGTATTTTTCGCTTTATAAGACGCACCTGATGATAAGACGCACCTAGGTTTTTGAGGTGGAAAATAAGAAAAAAAAATATTTTGAACCAAAAGGTGTGCTTTTGATGGGTTTTGGACTAATGGTGGCCTGTGGATGACACTGTTATGGGGGGATCAAAGGCTGATGCATTGTTGTGGGGGATCTGTGGATGTCACTGTTATGGGGGAATCTGTGGATGGCGCATTGTTATGGGGGATCTGTGGATCACGCACGGATATAGGGAGATCTGTGGATGACGCACTGTTATGGGGGATCTGTGGATCTGTGGATGATACACTGCTATGGGGGGGATCTGTGGATGATACACTGCTATGGGGGGGATCTGTGGATGGTACACTGCTATGGGGTATTTGTGGATGATACACTGCTATGGGGGGATTTGTGGATGACACTTTTATGGGGGATCTGTTGATTATACACACAAAGCATGTTATGCTGGTCCCCTCATGGCCCTATGTGTGTCCCCTCATGGCCCTGTGTAAATAGTGACCCCATTACACCGGGCCCTGCTCACAGCATTCTTTACATGTAAAGTGTATTTATTTAATCCTCAAGCAGTGGCTCTGCTGTGCTAAACTATGGTAATCGTCTGTAGTAGTACTCACAAAGCAGCGGGGAGGCCGGCAGCGTAACGTCATTTACTTAGTTACGCTCCTCCCACTTCATTAATGATTAATTAATCATTAATGAAGTGGGAGGAGCATGACTGAGGAGTGATGTTACGCTGCCGGCCGGCCTCCCCGCTGCTTTGTGAGTACTACTACAGACGATTACCATAGTTTAACACAGCAGAGCCACTGCTTGAGGATTAAATAATTACACTTTACATGTAAAGAATGCTGTGAGCGGGGCCCGGTGTAATGAAGTACAGTGACTTGCACCGGGCCCCGCCGCGAGTGCAACATCAGTTGCCGGCCTCCAGCCCCTCCTCCCACCCCGCGTGATAGTGCTGTAACTGATACATCGCAGGCCGCGCTGTGCAGCATAGCGGCCAGCGATGTGTCAGTTTCAGCCAAGTAAAAATGGCACCTTTCGCTTTATAAGACGCACTGCCATTTCCCCCCCACTTTGGGGGGAAAAAGTGCGTCTTAAAAAGCGAAAAATACGGTATATAATTCCACATGTGTTAATTCATAGTTTTGATGCCTTCAGTGTGAATCTACAATTTTCATAGTCATGAAAATACAGAAAACTCTTTGAATGAGAAGGTGTGTTCAAACTTTTGGTCTGTACTGTATGTCTGGAATGTGTATGCAATCTTCTGTGGGGCAGTGCTGTTAGTTATATAGGTGAAAATGAGGTGACAGACCTCCTTTAATATTTATTGCTAAGGCAAAGTAATGTGGATGACTTCATTTTTTTTTCTAAAATTGCATTACGAGACTGCATTTTTATTAACAGTTATGGTCATTTGTTATTCATAAAACAGTAAAATTGACAGAAAAACTTCAGTCACGAGTCATCTTAAAATGGAGATTCTCCTTTATCTGCCCTTTCTGTTCTAAATATCTTTATACTTTTCGGGCAATTTGTGAGGTATCTTATCAGTTTATGAATAAAAACTAAAGTTGGGTTAGAGTTGCCTATTCCATCTAAGAAACTGATGGAATTTTGGGCTAAGTATTCAAGGGCGGCCCAGTGGAGCAAGACCACTCCTCCAGACCTCCTTGATAATCAGGCAGCGTACTTATAATGCCCTTTGCCCAATCATAGAGACAACTGTAACAGCAGTACAATCCTCTTTGTATTCTTGTGGAGATCCTCTTTAAAGGGAACCTGTCACCTCTGAAACACCCCCTGAACTAGAGTAAGCGGTGTATAGTGTAAGTGATGCTGAATCTGAATATGTAAGTTTTATCTTCATACTCACTTCCATTCCAACACTGTGCTCCCACAAACCTGCAGTAAAATGCATTGAGAGGACTCTTCTTTGAGTCCTCTCCATTATATGAGTGAGCACTGGAGTCCAGTGAGTGCATTTTACTGCAGGTTTGTGGGAGCACAGCGTCAGAATGGAAGCGAGTATGAAGATAAAAATTACATAACCGGACTCGACGTCACTTACACTATACACACCGATTATGCTAGTTTGGAGGGTGTTTCAGAGCCGACAGGTTCCCTTTAAGGAATGCGTGATTCTGGAAAAATGTATATAAATCAGCTCTCCTCCAGAAGGAAGAAAACTGTCTCTCTAGTTCCACCTATAGATAAATAACCTATTCATCAATACCCAACACATTAAAGAGTCTGTAAATAAAACTAGGGATATCATGTCAAACTGAACCACCGATCCTTGGGCAGCTTTTTTGGAGTTCTTGCTGAATGATAGATTTGGGACATCTTAATAAATGTTAGATACTTTCTCCTCTTTACACCAGAAGGCTGACATATTTTACATCAATATTTTGTGCCAAAAAGTTTCTGCACATCATTAATTTCTGCACACCATTTCTGCATTTTACAATAGATGTTGATAATCCTCCTTAACTTGAATAGGAGCTAAACTGCAGTACACAATAGACAGAGCCTTCTACTTCCAGCTCCATCCTTTGTTTTAGTTACCAGCACTGTTGAAAAGTAATGATGATGTCAGATCCTGACCACTCTAATATTAATGACCCATTTGGGGCACCAATATCTAAAAGCTGGAATATCCCTTTAAATGTGATACATTTAGTAACATAGTAACATAGTTTATAAGGCCAAAAAAAGACATCTGTCCATCCAGTTCGGCCTGTTTTCCTACAAGTTGATCCAGAGGAAGGCAAAAAAAACCTGTGAGGTAGAAGCCAATTTTCCCCACTTTAGGGAAAAAAATTCCTTCCCGACTCCAATCAGGCAATCAGAATTACTCCCTGGATCAACGACCCATCTCTAGTAACTATAACCTGTAATATTATTACCCTCCAGAAATACATCCAGGCCTCTCTTGAACTCTTTTAGTGAACTTACCATCACCACCTCTTCAGGCAGAGAGTTCCATAATCTCACTGCTCTTACTGTAAAGAATCCTCTTCTATGTTTGTGTACAAATCTTCTTTCCCCCAGACGCAGAGGATGTCCCCTCGTCACAGTCACAGTCCTGGGGATAAATAGATGATGGGAGAGATCTCTGTATTGACCTCTGATATATTTATACATAGTTATTAGATCTCCCCTCAGTCGTCTTTTTTCTAAAGTGAATAAGCCTAATTTTGATAATCTTTCTGGGTACTGTAGTCCACCCATTCCAGTTATTACTTTAGTTGCCCTCCTCTGAATCCTCTCCAGCTCTGCTATGTCTGCCTTGTTCACAGGAGCCCAGAACTGTACACAGTACTCCATGTGTGGTCTGACTAGTGATTTGTAAAGTGACAGGACTATGTTCTCATCATGGGCATCTATGCCTCTTTTGATGCAACCCATTATCTTATTGGCCTTGGCAGCAGCTGTCTGACACTGGCTTCTACAGCTTAGTTTGCTGTTCACTAAAATTCCTAGGTCCTTTTCCATGTCAGAGTTACACAATATTTTACCATTTAGTATGTACTGGTGACTTGCATTATTCCTTCCCATATGCATAACCTTACATTTGTCAGTGTTAAACCTCATCTGCCACTTCTCTGCCCAAGCCTCCAGTCTATCCAGATCCATCTGTAGCAGTGCACTGTCCTCTTCTGTGTTAATTACTTTACACAGTTTAGTGTCATCTGCAAAAATTGATATTTTACTGTGCAAGCCTTCTACAAGATCATTAATAAATATATTGAAGAGAATAGGGCCCAATACTGACCCCTGTGGTGCCCCACTAGTGACAGTGACCCAATCTGAATATGTGCCGTTAATAACCACCCTCTGTTTTCTATCACTGAGCCAGTTACTTACCCACATAAAGACATTTTCTCCCAGGCCAAGCATTCTCATTTTATATATTAACCTTTTATGTGGTACCGTGTCAAATGCTTTGGACCAGAATTGTTATGCGTTTTGAAATCTACCCCATTCTGCCTTTCTATATATGTGTAGTATTTATAAAATATGATACTGATAACTTCTGGTATTTACTATATCTAAATATTTGGATTTGTAGCCCGCAGAAGGACCATTAGGTAGCTACTGGCTCTTCTTTGTTTTTTCACTTTTCTCAGCCATTAGTAAACAATACAGACCTAGCATTTGTCACTGATGGCAAATAAACAAAGCAATGATTAGAGCCATATTTAATGTTCATTTGCACTGAACATTTCTAGTACCATAGACACAGCAATATTCACTAATGATGATCGTAAAATCTATGGCTAGCTTTAAATAATAGCAATGACACCTGTAAGAATAGAATTTGTTGGGATAATTCAGCTGATAGTTTTAGTACTGGAAGGATGGAAGAGTTAAAGTGGCAGTAGAGTGAACAAAAGTTAACAATGGAGAACTTAAAGGGTTTGTACATCTTTGGGGGCGATGTTTTTTTATGATTGTATTTTACTAATTTTGGCCAAAAAATAATTTTTTCCATCGATCTTTATTAAAAAATATTCAGGTATTCTGTCACAATGGGTTAACTATCTTGCTGTGTGAATCTACTTTCATTTTGTTCAGTCATCTAATAAACCTCTCTAAATTACTAAAAGGTCATAAGCCACATTTAAGCCACATTCTTATCAGTAAGATAAGAATTGATCTATGATGAGTGTTTATAAGGTCAGAGATCAGAAATAATGAGCCGTCAGCTGAGCTGCATGCTGGAACAGAGTAAAAATACAGATACTGCTACTAGACAATCTCATGACTGTACAGAAAAAGGGGTTCAACATTTTTAATAAAGACCAGTTGAAAAAATTATGTTTAGCTCAAAACACAATGCAATAATTAATGAAATGTCCCAAAGGTAGCCTTTAAATATGGCTCAATGTAATATTATGCTTCATTTTGAAGTCTTCTTTGAATTTTCTGATTAAAAAAAGTTTTTTCTTTTATTCTGGGTCTCCTCTCTGTTGTTTTTTTTTCAGCTGTGATATTCAATCAGAAGGTAAACTCGTGTATTTGGTGTCATGTCAGTATTTCTGGACACCCTTCTATTAAAGTATCACCACATCTATGCTCCCCTATGTGATCGTATATAGGGCATGGAGAGGCACAGATAGCACACTGGGCAGTATAGTTGGTGAGTGAACCCTAAGACATCTGAGAAAACTCTTAAGACTTCTCAGACATTGTACAATTTCCTTCCCAACTATACCTTCTAGCATGCTACCTTCATCTCTCTCTACTCCAAATGTAACCTTGTACAGGAAAGCAAAGCTGCAGTGAAAATGTAAAGGGGTTTTCAAGGAGATCATTATTGATGGACTATCATCTGATAAGTTATCAATATCTGATTAGTGCAAATCTGACTGTGGGCACTCCCACTGATCAACTGTTTGAAGAGGCTGTGATCCTCCGTTGAGTGCCACAGCCTCTTCCTAGGCCAGTGATGTCATGTTCATCAGTCACATGGCCTTTTGCAGCTCAGATTCATTCAAGTAAATGGGCCTGTACTCAAAGGCGTAGCTAGTGGTTCAGCCCCTACCACATAATGCAGTAATATATAGGAGTAATAGGAGTAAAAAACAAGGGGACTCCTATGTTAAAGGAAACCTGTCCCCAGTTTTTACATCACTAAACTAACAGTCCCCTGCCCCCATCAGACCTCAGATCAGCGTATTGTGCCCCCATCAGACCTCAGATCAGCGTATTGTGCCCCCATCAGACCTCAGATCAGCGTATTGTGCCCCCATCAGACCTCAGATCAGCCCACTGTGCCCCCATCAGACCTCAGATCAGCGTATTGTGCCCCCATCAGCCCTCAGATCAGCGTATTGTGCCCCCATCAGACCCCAGATCAGCAGAATGTGCTCCCATCAGACCTCAGATCATCAGAATGTGGCCCCATCAGACCTCAGATCAGCTTAATGTGCCCCCTTCAGACCTCAGATCAGCTTAATGTGCCCCCATCAGACCTCAGATCAGCAGAATGTGCCCCCATCAGACATCAGATCGGCTTAATGTGTCCCCATCAGACCTCAGATCAGCGTATTGTGCCCCCATCAGACCTCAGATCAGCGTATTGTGTCCCCATCAAACCTCAGATCAGCAGAATGTGCCCCCATCAGACCTCAGATCATCAGAATGTGCCCCCATCAGACCTCAGATCACCCGAATGTGCCTCCATCAGACCTCAGATCACCCGAATGTGCCTCCATCAGACCTCAGATCAGCAGAATGTGCCCCCATCAGACCTCAGATTAACAGAATGTGCCCCCATCAGACCTCAGATCGGCTTAATGTGTCCCCATCAGACCTCAGATCAGCGTATTGTGCCCCCATCAGACCTCAGATCAGCGTATTGTGCCCCCATCAGACCTCAGATCAGCAGAATGTGCACCCATCAGACCTCAGATCGGCTTAATGTGTCCCCATCAGACCTCAGATCAGCGTATTGTGCCCCCATCAGACCTCAGATCAGCAGAATGTGCACCCATCAGACCTCAGATCATCTTAATGTGTCCCCATCAGACCTCAGATCAGCGTATTGTGCCCCCATCAGACCTCAGATCAGCGTATTGTGCCCCCATCAGACCTCAGATCAGCGTATTGTGCCCCCATCAGACCTCAGATCAGCCCACCCAGCCACAGTGTGCGCCGGCCAGGGAAGAGAGTGGAGCGCAGCCGCAGTCCAGGACAGGTAAGAAAGGTTTTTATTTTAACCTTATGTGGCTGGGAGGGCTGATCTGATTTCTGATGGGGGTCCCTACATACAAGTGAGCGCTTCCCTGTCTAGGGAAGCGCTCATTTGTATTTACCCGATTGTACTAAGGCCATCCCCACTGGGCCCCCTAGACAGGGTTGCCAACCGTCCGTAAATTTACGGATAGTCCGCAAAACCTGGGTGTTTTCTTCTGTCCGTAGCGTCTGGCAGAAAAAAACACAGTCCGTGAAACCTGTGGCTTGAAACCTGAATTCTGCACTGCGCATGCGTGCGCAATGCAGGGCGATGGGAGCCGACAGCCGAACCATCGCGACGCTGGAGAGGAGAGGAAAAGTGCCGGAAGTCACGAAGAGGAGGAGCCCACCCCCACACTGACCACCAATGAAAGCCCGGCTTTCTTTCTAATTCTTTACTGCAGCATTCCCGCCGCCTGCGCCAGGCTAAACGGTGCTGCTGGGATTTAATTAAGGTATGGGGTCATTTAAGCTGCTGGGTGGGCCACTATAGGGGAGTACTTATGGGGACAATATAATTACTGGGGGGCCGGGGCACAATAAAGGGGGCTATCTGAACTACTGGGGGCATTACTGCGGGCTATCTAAACTAGTAGGGGCACTACAGGTGGCCCATCTAAACTAGTGGGGGCACTACAGGGGGCCATCTAAACTAGTGGGGGCACTACAGGGGGCCATCTAAACTAGTGGGGGCACTACAGGGGGCCATCTAAACTAGTGGGGGCACTACAGGGGGCCATCTAAACTAGTGGGGGCACTACAGGGGGCCATCTAAACTAGTGGGGGCACTACAGGGGGCCATCTAAACTAGTGGGGGCACTACAGGGGGCCATCTAAACTAGTGGGGGCACTACAGGGGGCCATCTAAACTAGTGGGGGCACTACAGGGAGCCATCTAAACTAGTGGGGGCACTACAGGGGGCCATCTAAACTAGTGGGGGCACTACAGGGGGCCATCTAAACTACTGGGGGCACTACAGGGGGCCATCTAAACTACTGGAGGCACTACAGGGGGCCATCTAAACTAGAGGGGGTACTACAGGGGCCCATCTAAACTACTGTGGGCACTATAGGGGACTGTTTAAGCTATGGGGGCACTATAAGGGGTATTGTAATTACTGGGAGCATGATAGCGCGGCCTTATAATATCTGGGAGCACTACTGCTCAGGTACTATGAGAAAATTATTTCTATTATGGGGAATTATTATTACTACCAGGGGTACTATTGGGGGTGTTATCATTATTTGGTACAATATGGAGGGCACTTCTGCTAAAATGGCTACTCGTGAAGCATTATCACTATTGGGGCACTCTGGGAGAGAATTATTAGTATTAGTGGTACTTTGGGAAGCACTGTTACTATGGGGGGGGGTCCTACCTATATGGCACTGTTATTTCTTCAGTATAATATCTGGGGACATTGGGGAGCACAGCGGGCACAGTATTGGGAGTAGCAACAGGATAACAATGTCGGGGCACCACTGAGGAGAAGGAGGATAGAAAAGTGGGTAATCTAAGGTGTCTTTGTGGCATACTCTTCAGGGAGAAGAAGTGGCTGGAAGAACTCATCATGGCGGTCTGGGCCAAATAGAGAAGATGAGAAAAGAGAACTTCTACGTCAGGAAGACGTCACTGGATTTAAGAGGTATGTGGTGATGTGTCATCTTGTATGTTTGGTATCGGTGAATGTAATGTCCATCCAAATATGCCTCACCTATTCCTTCAACGCCATTTTCTGCAGCTGTTCACTAACTGCAGTGGGGTATATGGTATGTTACTGCAGCAGCCAATCACCAGTCAGTGGTCTAATGCTGAGGACTGGCTGCAGTGGTCACATGCCATACACCTGCACATCAGTGCCTGTCTTGCCCGTTAGATCCCTGTCAGTCTTTGTTGACATGGCAGCAGAAATGATGTCAGAAAGTCCAGCGTGTCACAGGCATCATCACTGCAGCCATATAAGACTAGCAGCAGGGATGGATTTTTTTTTAATTACTGAACACTCCTTTTTTATTCTGCAGTGTTTTTAATTCAAGGGCATTTTGAGGGCGTAAAAAGGGGTGTGTCCTCTAAAAAGGGGTGTGGTTTATTATGTCCGTAAAAATTTTGGGCTGTCCGTAAATTTTGGTTCAGTTGTCCAGAAAAATTTGAAAGAAAGGTTGGCAACCCTGCCCCTAGAGTCACTGAGCCCGGAGCCGTCGCCCCCCCTGCAAGGCCCCCCCCCAGTAGCTAC
This sequence comes from Rhinella marina, assembly GCA_900303285.1. NCBI lineage: Eukaryota > Metazoa > Chordata > Amphibia > Anura > Bufonidae > Rhinella > Rhinella marina. The sequence goes on along the minus strand of ONZH01023784.1, from coordinate 105,439 downwards.
ATCTCTGCCTGTACTGCAATACTAAGCACAGCTGCTATAGAAAGTACAGTGCTGTGCTCCATATGCTTTGAGGAGGCAATAGCACTCACTGGTGCACCACAGCTTCTTCAAACAGCTGATCATCGGAGGTGGTGGAAGTTGGTCATCGATATTGAACTCCTGTTTAACCCCTGTAACTAAAGTCAGAAGTGTAGAAATAGACATATGCAGAATCTAGTGTAAAGGTTTCAGACTGCTATATGCCGTGGAGGGAAAAGGTAGTCTAAAGCCAGTGCAATCATCTATTACCATAGCAATAGATGTGACTGTCCAAATAGGCTGAATTTATCTATTCTGACACAGGCTTTTCTTTATAGATTTTCTCCTCGCCCCAGGAGATCCACTTTAAGTCACTTTTACTCCATTAATAAGTCTTGTACCTCATGGTTCAGATTTAACTATGTGACAAGTGCGTCTGTCACATATAACTGGAAAAAGAGAACACAGGCTACAGACGCATTACTAGAACCCAATAAAGTGTAATCAGCATTCTGTTTATGTCCCATCGAGGTTGTCAGCCGTTCATACATCGGGTTATGCAGACCCACAAGGAGTAGAGAAAAACAACAGGCGCCCAAATGAATGACCTCATTATCGCCTGGAACTCGGTGCACAATTACACAGCTAATCCACATTATTTAGACTCCCGAAAACCTTTAAATAAATGGCATTATAATAGCATCGAATAATTCAGCCAGAAGACATGAATTATTAATCCAGACTTTTTTCCCCTATCAAATATAACTGAATGTCAGTTGTTGGGTTTAGACAATATTTCAATCGCTTTCACTACGGCTGTAAAAAAAAAAAAAAAGGGGGGGGGGAATTGTGTTCCCTAGAATTCAGTATATTAACTATTAACCTTCATACGGTTTTATGTTCCTGTAGATGGTTATACAATGTAGTAAACTTAGGAAGGTTATAAAATCTGTGTTACATAAAGAATTTGCAGCAGATGTAACATACCATAGTGATGAGTGAAATCTGTGAAAGGTTCAGAATCTGAAAAACCATCCGATACCCTGAAATCCACAATGTGTACAGGGAATTTTGTCTTATTCACATGCAATATTCTATACTTTACCTGTGAAATCTACAACCTATCCTCTGTGTGAAAACAGCCAAAAACCTGATGGAGACTGGCAGCAATCTTGTCCACTCTCTGGCTCTTGAGGGGAGGTGCAGATGGTGTGGGGGTAATACTGTACATCCAGGACTTCCTAATGGATAATTACAATTGGAAACTCTGTTTGTACCTGAGTTGCAAGTGTATGAATTACCTTTCATGCAGATCCTTAATCCCCTTTCTGCCCACTCCACCTAGTTGTGGGCTAATGTTATAGTTAATTTATGTGCTACCTGTGCACTAAGAAATATGTGCATTTTAATAAATATATATAATTGATGCAACAGCAACAGAGAAATATATTTAATGAAGATTTTTACTCCAGTTTTTGCACAAAAATGGACAGATTACAGTATGAGGTCCTATTTGTAGTGGATGCTTCAGCCATTGCAATGTAAAGTATGCACTGTGTGTGCAAATGCCCTAAAGGTACGACCACATCTTCTTAAAGGGAGTCTTTCACCTGTTTTTCACCTATATAACTAACAGCAATGCCCCACAGAAGATTGCAGACACATCCCAGACAAACCTATGTGCACTCTGTATCTGTATTCCATGGTCAGAAAAAGCACTTTTATTCTGCTGGAAAACAGCTCACAAGTGCCCAGCTGAAAGTGAAAGTAAAAACATTTTTCTCTTCCGACTCGATTTCTAACAGCTATATTTTCTGATATACTGGATATAATGCTGTGATTTTGGTATCATTTGAAAGCTTGGAATGGTTTCAAAGAAGGTCTGAACCATGTTTCTATCTGCTACTAATCCGAAGATATGAGCAGCTAAAGTGGCCCTCCCCTCTTCAGTCTGGTTTGATTTGAGCACTTGCAGCAGCAGAGCCGGGCACTTGGGAGCTGTTTTCCAGCAGAATAAAAGTGCTTTTCCTGGACATGTAATACAGACACACAGTGCACACAGATATGTCTGGGATGTGTCTGCAATTTTCTGTGGGGCACTGCTCTTAGTTATATTGATGAAAAACAGGTGAAAGACTCCCTTTAATGCTTGCTGATGCAGTTTAGGAAACCCAAATCAGGAGTGGATTACAAAAAGAGAGGAAGTATAAAGGACAGATACAGTGTCTCCTCTTTTTTGAATTCACTCCTGGTTTTGGCTTCCGAAATTGCATCATGAATCTTGAAGGTGTGGCTGTACCCTAAAGCTGTCTAAATCTAGCCTATATTCACATTATGCTTCAACCATATTCACATTTGGACTGTGTAGCGGAAGACATACAGGGATGTATCACCAATGAGCCCCGGTGAGGCAAAGGGGCAAGAGAGAGGCAGCCGAAGGGCCATGGACTGAAGGGAAGGGGTTAGGTTAAGAAATTGGCATTGGGGACGGAGGAGTGCCATTTCAGTTTTTAGCCTCAGGCAGCAGAAAGGCTAGGTGCACCCCTGAAGACATACAACACTTGACATTACACTAGGAGTGCACTTAGGCTCTGTTCACATCATGTTTAGATCCTGCCTGCATATACCGTACCTCTGACAGAAGGCTATGATCTATAGCAATGTACTGAATAGCACAAACGTAGCAAGCACCAAGAATATTATGTGTTTTAGGTACTTTTTGTGCCTATAAATAGTGTGTACATAAGGAGTAACTTAAAATGAGGCAGTCACACACCCATATCCGTTTTGTGGTTTGAAAATCGCAGATCTGTAAAATACTGATGCGGTCAGTGTGCGTCTTGCACTTTTTGCGGGCCTCATTGAAAAATGCCTATTTTTGTAAAATGGGCAACAATAGGACATGTTCTATGTTCAATTTATGGCTTGGCAGCATGGAGCCGGACAGCACACGGATGACATCATGTGACCCCATATAGAAGAGAATGGGTCTGTGTGTGATCTGTAAAGAATGAAGATTGAACACGGACTGAAAATACAGTCATGCAAATATCTCCTAATGGTATGTTCTATTTTTGGGATATTAAATACTGATATAAAGTTCTCCAGCCACAGAGTGGTATAAGTAGAGAAAACCACATCAAAAAATGTCTGAGTTACGCCAAATTATTCTTCATTTGCCCTTTTGATAAATTTGACATATTATTATTATTTTTCAGAATTTCCATGCACAGATGTTTTATACATGCCCATCAATATTTTTTCAAAGTTTAATAGGTTTTCTAAGACACAAAGCTGATGCCACCTTTGAATCAGTATTTAATTATGAAATCGTTGGCCTTTCACAACGTTTGTTGGAACCGCAGCTGTGAAAACCATAGCTCCATAATTAAACTATACTTACTTCTCATGTACAAGAAGCCAATGTGTTTACAAAAAGTTACTGCCAACAGTTTGCTGTGCCTGCCAACTTATATCTTTATAGGATTACCATTAAAGAGTAACTTTTAATTAACTTTTTGGTAAAATGTTCCTAATGCCCTAATAATACTTTTATCAATGCATTTTGAATTTTTAATAGAGTTTTCCCTCCCTAAAGTGCACCTTTCTCTGTGTGATTAAAATCCACTTTTGTGTACACCGTTGACTTGTCAGGGGTGTACAGAGTCTACAGTTTATGAATGGGGCCGCAGAGCATGGAGTACTGAAAGGAGCATGCCATCCCCCCCCAGAGGTTTGCTAAATCCTGGCATAGCACATGGGTCCCCAGGATTAACTGAGCGGAGCAGACTCTTGCCTGTGCCTGCTTCGCTAAACTAAAATCTGACATGCAGGACTCTTAGCTTAGCGATGCAGGCACAGACAGGTTACAAGGTACCCATGTGCTATGCCAAGAGTTAGTAAACCTCTAGGGGGCACAGGCAGGAGCAGCAACGTGCGCTCCTGCCTGTTCTCCATGCACTGTGGCCCCATTCATAAACTGTAGTGTACAGAAAAGTGGATTTTAAGCGCACAAGGAAAGGTGCACTTTGGGATGGGGGGGAGTCTATTAAAAATTAAAAATGCATTAATAACGTATATTACAAAAGTATTATTAGTGCATTTAGGACATTTTGCCAAAAAGTTAATTAAAAGTTTAGTTACTCTTTAACTACTGATTGTTTAGTGAACTAGACTTTCCAGTATGAACAGGTTGATCTGTACAATCAAACAGCAGCGTGTTTCAAATCAAGACTTACACAACATTAGTGTGAAATGATCTTTGCAGAAGTCCCAGCTATTCTAATGGACTTTCAAATTATGAAACTGAGTGACATGTACTACTACAGTGCAACATTAGCACCATATAGTGTCACTCTGTGGGTATACAATCATTCTGGGGTACCGTGTTTATTATCTTATACAATTCTGGATGATTAACAGGAACATGTCACCATGAGAATGCAATGCAATCTGCATCGTTATGTATATGTAGCAGGAGATGCTGAGCAAGCTAATATATAGTTTTATGGCAAAGCAAAATTTATAAGTTATTCATATTTATTCATATTATAAACTTTTTCTTTTCTTCTTTTCTATTTTTAGGAGTCCAGTGGGTGGTCCTACTTACAGTTTTAACCTAACTTTTTATACTTAGTGTACTTTCACACTAGCGGCAGGCCTGATCCGGCAGGGGAAGGGTGCTGCCGGATCAGGACTGCCGCAGCGACATGTGTGGAGCCGGAACTGCGCTCCGGCCCCACACACGTCACACAGTACATACATACACACAGACACACACACATATAGACAAACAAATACACATACATACTTACATGCTCCCGGCAGGTCTTCGGAGCGCCGGAGTAGCAGGACGGCTCGCACAGGTGACGATTCCCCACAGCGCCCTCTGCTGGGCGCCTGGTGGAATCGTCATCTGTGCGCGCCGACCTGTCCCTCCGGGGCTCTGAAGACCTGCCGGGGAGCATGTAAGTATGTATGTGTATTTGTATGTGTATATGTCTGTGTATGTTTATGTGTATGTCTATGTCTGTATGTGTGTATTGTGTGTATGTGTAGCCGGATCCGTCATGAACTCCATTGAAAGTCAATGGAGGGCGGATCCGGTTACCATTGTGGTCACACCAGACGGATCCGCCCCCATTGACTTGCATTGGGGGTCATTCCGGATCCGTCTTGGTGCGGATGCCTGGATCGGAGAGCAAACTGCAGCATGCTGCCGTTTGTTCTCCGGTCTGAAGACGGAACGGAATGCTTTCAGGAGCATTCCGTTGTCTTCAGTTCAGTTTTGTCCCCATTGACAATGAATGGGGACAAAACTGAAGCGTTTTATTCCGGTATTGAGCCCCTATGACGGAACTCCATACCGGAATTTTAAAACGCTAGTGTGAAAGTAGCCTTAGCCATGTCAATCACTGAGTAGGACCACCCACTAAACTCATGAGCATACAGTAGAAAGAGCAAATTAATAAATTAGTAAATCTTTTCCCATTAAACTCTATATCAATCTGCTCAGCTTCTCGTGCTATACATATAATAAGCTGTCCGCAGAGTGCATCACATTTTCATGGTGACAGGTTCACTTTATAACAGCTTTCCCATTTTAAATTGTTTAATGTTAAATTGGGTGTGAATAAATGCAGATAGCAAGCTGGGTGGTATAGTTGGTGATGCAAGCATGCATAGACTAGTGATTTGTCAGCTGTTACAAATAACATGTCCTTCTTCTACATGAAATGTTATCTTTCCACAATACCCTTCATAGTACTGCACACTTTATACAGTGCCTTGCGAAAGTATTCGTCCCCCAGGAAATTTTCAACCTTTTGCCACATTTCAGGCTTCAAACAAAAAGATATAACATTTTAAATTTTTGGTGAAGAATCAACAACAAGTGGGTCACAATTGTGAAGTGGAACGAAATTTATTGGATCATGTAAACTTTTTTTGTAATAATAAAACTGAAAAGTTGGGCGTGCAAAATTATTCGGCCCATTTACTTTCAGTTCAGAAAACTCACTCCGGAAGTTCATTGAGGATCTCTGAATGATCCAATGTTGTCCTAAATGACTGATGAAGATAAATAGAATCCACCTGTGTGTAATCAAGTCTCCGTATAAATGCACCTGCTCTGTGATAGTCTCAGGGTTCTGTTTAAAGCACTGAGAGCATCATGAAGACCAAGGAACACACCAGGCAGGTCCGTGATACTGTTGTGGAGAAGTTTAAAGCCGGATTTGGATACCAAAAGATTTCCCAAGCTTTAAACATCCCAAGGAGCACTGTGCAAGCGATCATATTGAAATGGAAGGAGTATCAGACCACTGCAAATCTATCAAGACCCGGCCGTCCCTCTAAACTTTCATCTCAAACAAGGAGAAGACTGATCAGAGATGCAGCCAAGAGGCCCATGATCACTCTGGATGAACTGCAGAGATCTACAGCTGAGGTGGGAGAGTCTGTCCATAGGACAACAATCAGTCGAACACTTCACAAATCTGGCCTTTATGGAAGAGTGGCAAGAAGAAAGCCATTTCTCAAAGATATCAATAAAAAGTCTTGTTTATAGTTTGCCACAAGCCACCTGGGAGACACAGCAAACATGTGGAAGAAGGTGCTCTGGTCAGATGAAACCAAAATCGAACTTTTTGGAAACAATGCAAAACGATATGTTTGGCGTAAAAGCCACACAGCCCATGACCCTGAACACACCATCCCCACTGTCAAACATGGTGGTGGCAGCATCATGGTTTGGGCCTGCTTTTCATCAGCAGGGACAGGGAAGATGGTTAAAATTGATGGGAAGATGGATGGTGCCAAATATAGGACCATTCTGGATGAAAACCTGTTGGAGTCTGCAAAAGACCTGAGACTAGGACGGAGATTTATCTTCCAACAAGACAATGATCCCAAACATAAAGCAAAATCTACAATGGAATGGTTCAAAAATAAATGTATCCAGGTCTTAGAATGGCCAAGTCAAAGTCCAGACCTGAATCCAATTGAGATTATGTGGAAAGAGCTGAAAACTGCTGTTCACAAACGCTCTCCATCCAACCTCAAAGAGCTCGAGCTGTTTTGCAAGGAAGAATGGGCAAGAATTTCAGTCTCTAGATGTGCAAAACTGATAGAGACATACCCCAAGCGACTTGCAGCTGTAATCGCAGCAAAAGGTGGCGCAACAAAGTATTAATTCAAGGGGGCCGAATAATTTTGCACACCCCTTTTCAGTTTTATTATTACAAAAAAAGTTTAAATGATCTAATAAATTTCGTTCCACTTCACAATTGTGACCCACTTGTTGTTGATTCTTCACCAAAAATGTAAAATGTTATATCTTTTTGTTTGAAGCCTGAAATGTGGCAAAAGGTTGAAAAGTTCCAGGGGGCCGAATACTTTCGCAAGGCACTGTACAACATTTCTTTTCCCATTTCTGTCCACTGCCCTCCTGGCTTCCGAAATTCTATGAAAAGTGCTTTTATCTCAAACTCTGTGATCTAAGCCTCCCATTTCTATGTCCAGAGGTATTCACAAGCTGCATCTACACCATGTTCCAAATTATTATGCAAATTATATTTATCTCTGATTTTCCTAAATGGTCAGTGCAAATGACAGTCAGTATAGTAAAAGTCATCACCCGTTAGAGTATACGTCGAATTTTATTGAACAACCCTCCCAATGATAACAGTATATTCTTCAAAAATTAAAAAAACTCAAAATGCAATCAAAATCCAAAACATCCTAACAGGCCAAGTTACAAGTTAACATAGGAACCCTTCTTTGATATCACCTTCACAATTCTTGCATCCATTTAACTTGTGAGTTTTTGGATAGTTTCTGCTTGAATTTCTTTGCATGATGTCAGAATAGCCTCCAAGAGCTGCTGTTTTGATGTGAACTGCCTCCCACCCTCATAGATCTTTTGCTTGATGATACTCCAAAGGTTCTCTATAGGGTTGAGGTCAGGGGAAGAGGGTAGCCACACCATGGGGGGAATTTATCATTAGGAAAATATTTGAAGTCAGTTTTGCTTCAGTCTGTGTTGGAGTACTTTCTGCCACATTTATCAAACGTCACAGGTTGTTTGATAAATGTGGCTTGTCCTTAAAGGGGTTCTCCGAGGTATATATATTGATGATCTATCCTCAGGATAGGTCATCAATATCAGATCGGCAGGGGTCCGACACCCGGCACCCCCGCCGATCAGCTGTTTGAAGAGGAGGCGCGCGCCGTATCAGCGCTGCCTCCTCTTCAGTGTTTACATGCTGGCCGACTCGCGGGTAGTGGTGAGTAGGTGTAATTACACCTCACTGCCCCATTCATTTCTATGGGAAGAATCGCTCCCATACTAGTCTATTGAAGCGATTCTATCCATAGAAATGAATGGGGCAGTGAGGTGTAATTACACCTACTCACCACTACCCCCGAGTCGGCCAGCATGTAAACAGTGAAGAGGAGGCAGCGCTGATACGGCGCGCGCCTCCTCTTCAAACAGCTGATCGGCGGGGGTGCCGGGTGTCGGACCCCTGCCGATCTGATATTGATGACCTATCCTGAGGATAGGTCATCAATATTTATAACTCGGAGAACCCCTTTAAACCTAACACTTCTGTCTAGGGAAGCTACTCCACTTTTCCTACTCCACCCTCCTCCTGAAGTGAGATTGCGACTATTTTGTGACTTTTTTAAAAAAGTCGCAATGATAAATCTGGAGTGAAACTCATTAACATGGCTAACCACACCCACTTTTCCACCCATATTACAAACTGGAGTGAGTGGTGTACACATGCAAAAAGTCGCAAAAAAATGCGCAAAAAAGTCGCAAAAGCCCTATCGTGCGACTTTTTGAAGACATAATTCTGGAGTGAAGGTGTGATAAATCAGGGCCCATGAGTTTATCTCCTTTTATGCCCATAACGCCAATGACACAGAGGTATTCTTTGCAGCATGAGATGGTGCATTGTCATGCATGAAGATGATTTTGCTCCTGAAGGCACGTTTCTGCTTTTTGTACCATGGAAGAAAATTGCCTACCAGCTCTCTCCCCATGATTCTGGCCCAAAACATGACTCCTCCACCTCCTTGCTGATGTTGCAGCCTTGTTGGGACATGGTGGCCATCCACCAACCATCCACTACTCCATCCATCTAGACCATCCAGGGTTGCACGACACTCATCAGTAAACAAGACTGTTTGAAAATTAGTTTTCATGTATGTCTGGGCCCACTGCAACCGTTTCTGCTTGTGAACACTGGTTAGGGGTGGCTAAATAGTAGGTTTATGCACCACAGTAAGCCTTTGAAGGATCCTATACCTTGAGGTTCGAGGGACTCCAGAGGCACCAGCAGCTTCAAATATCTGTTTGCTGGTTTGTAATGGCTTTTTATCAGCTGCTCTCTTAATCCGATGAGCTTGCCTGGCAGAAACCTTCCTCATTCTGCCTTTATCAGCACGGACACATCTGTCCTGAATCAGCCACAAATCTCTTCACAGTACGATGATCACACTTAAGTTTTTGTGAAATATCTAATGTTTTCATCCCTTGTCCAAGGCATTGCACTATTTGATGCTTTTCGGCAGCAGAGAGATCCTTTTTCTTTTCCATTTTACTTGAAAACAGTGGCCTGCTTAATATTGTGGAACATCCAGTTTTCCTTTAATTGGTCTCACCTGGCAAACTTAATTATCACAGGTATCTGAGATTGATTTCAGTGATCCAAAGAGCCCTGAGACACAATACCATCAATGAGTTTAATTGAAAAACAAAAAAATTAATCTTTATGACACTTAAATTCAATTTGCATAATAATTTGGAACATGGTGTATAGTTAGATATTCAGTACTTCAACCAAAGTTTTAGAAGTGCGTTTAACAGTACATGACTTTACACCTATTTATCTACTTCATATCTCACCCTATCTTTCATAATTATTCTTCTAAACTAGTGTTTCTTAATATATTTGAGCCAACAAGCATGCCTTAATGACAAGAATTTTCAGTAGCGTAACCACAAGGCAGATCAGTTATAATAATTAATGGGGCTATGACATAACAGAAACCTGATGGACCCCATTGTAAGTTAATGAGGTCCTTTGTAGGTCTAGTGGTGCCTGTTGTGTGACAGATCTATCACTGTGTCATGTATTTCTTTCAGAAGAGGGGAAAAACTGCCCATGGTAGCAATGAGTAAAAAAAAAAATTCATTCTGCCCACCCATCTATCTAGGACAGACCCCCAATCAGTGATATTTGAATCACAAATAGTACATATGTCACCTTCAGCAAGCTCCAGAATGGATTGAGACAACACACCAGACTCCGTAAATAAAGATAGAGACCCCAGACCAGAATCCCCCATACAAAGACAAAGACTTTTACACAGACCCCATTATATACATAGAACTCCTAAAAATTAGATCCCTCCTTAAAATTACAGACTGTCCCATCAGTTTCCCCCTCAATATACAAACTCCATGTATACAGATCAAATAAAAATTGAATAGCAGATCACACCTCCCTAAAAACTATAGACCTCAAATCTGGCCATTAAAAATTACAGACCCCAGACCAATCCCCCATTTTATATAAAGTACCTCTAAATATTTCAGACCACCTTAAAATTGGATGCTGGTGCTGATAGAGGCCGAGGCAAAAGGACATGCACAGCAGAAGCAGTGGCAGGACAGGCTCATTGCAAGAGAAGAGCGGGCTTCTTGAGAGAGGTATGCTTTAAGAGGTAATATTCTTACACATTAGTTCTCTAGAGACCTCTGCTATGTGCTAGGGCAATCTTTTTTTCTCATATAGCCCTTTATTATTCACATTACTAGCACCATAATACACTGTGGACCTGCACAGAGACTGTCTGTATAACTATTGAGTTGACTCCACTTTAGACTTGCATCTGGCTGACCTATAGTACAAATGAAGATCACTCTATTACCTCTTGTGTCATCCTCACATCTCCTCTTAGGCTAGTTTCACACTAGCATTTAACATCTCTGGCAGGCTATTCTGGCAGAAAGCAGCCTGCTGGAGATGTTAAGTGCTGCTTGTGTGAAACTAGACTTAGTCCAAAGATCTAGAGATCTTCGTCAGGCTGTTCCCTGCTGGTTAGTTGGTATAAGTCTTGGGTAGACAATTATCTTTGAGGTCCACCCTTGGACAACCGTAGTGTAAGCAGCAAGGCCTTTTTCAGCATAGAAGACCAGTGGGTAAACTCTTTTCTTGTTGGTGCACTGACCACCATAAGCTGGTGTCGTTAACTTCCGTAGCACCTGAGCACTGCTGGATTTGTCAACTCCTGGGAACTGTTAAACAGCTGATACAGCCTACACTTAGGGAAGATGGAATTAAAGAAATAGCCCGTTTAAACTCTATGGCCATGTGAGCCTTTGATAGAGTAGATTAAGTTTTAAAACTTTGTGTCATTACTTCCCACCACCCCTTTCGGTCAGGCTGTGTGTTCCTCCCTCTTTTAGTAATTTTCTCCTAAGCAATGCATGAGGCCAGATCCCTGGTGTTAGTTGAAGATTCAAAATGTAACATTCAATATATAACAATACAATCATAGAAACAAATCTGACAATACAGATAACACATGAAGGGCTCATAACACATACTCATAGGAAATGGTCCCATTACATTAACACACCTAAGTTTCATTGAACTCATGATTCTGGAAATTCACAAAAAATAATAAGTAAATAAATAAATAACACTAATGCACACTATATAAAACACATAAAAATACATAAACATTATGAAATTGTAAATATTTGACTCCACTTCCTGTTAACCCTTTATTTTATACTTTCATATTTTCATTTCTTGCTGTTAAAATTCCTTGGCATTAGATCATTGTATACATACAATTAATTCATTTTTTACATCATCACACACAGCCAGGGCCGTATTAGCAACTAGGCACCGGGGGCACGGTGCCTAGGGCGGCAGGTTGCGGGGGGCGTCACCCCGCCAGGAGTATATAACGATTTAAAAAAAAAAAAAAAAAAAAAACATCCTGGAATTTATATATATATATATATATATATATATTTTTTTTATTTCCGCAGGGGGGGGGTGCTAGGGTGCTGCTGTCGGGTGTACTAGCGAGCGCTTCCATAATGGAAGCGCTCACTAGCCTGCAGGAGGAGGGGGAGTGAAGCGCTGGTAGCGCTGTACAGTACTTACCCCTCCTCCTGCTTGCTCTTCCTGAGGCCGGCGCTCCTGTGTCCTGACTGCCTGCAGCGTCAGGACGTACAGAGCGCCCTCTGACCTGACGCTGCAGGAGGTCAGGTGACTTCAGCGCGGGCCCCTGGAAGAGGAGAGAGCGGGGACACAGCCAGGACCGGAGGTAAGTTTTTTTTTTTTTCTTGTCTGATCTGAGGTCTGAAGTGGGGGCCAAAAAGGGATCTTAAAAGGTGGGGACAGAATGGGGGGGGGGGTCTGAAAAGGTGGGGACAGAATGGGGGGGGATCTGAAAAGGTGGGGACAGAATGGGGGGGGTCTGAAAAGGTGGGGACAGAATGGGGGGGGGGATCTGAAAAGGTGGGGACAGAATGGGGGGGGATCTGAAAAGGTGGGGACAGAATGGGGGGATCTGAAAAGGTGGGGACAGAATGGGGGGATCTGAAATGGTGGGGACAGAATGGGGGGGATCTGAAAAGGTGGGGACAGAATGGGGTGATCGGGGGGGGATCTGAAATGGTGGGACAGAATGGGGGGGTCTGAAATGGTGGGACAGAATGGGGGGGTCTGAAATGGTGGGACAGAATGGGGGGGATCTGAAATGGTGGGACAGAATGGGGGGGATCTGAAATGGTGGGACAGAATGGGGGGGGATCTGAAATGGTGGGACAGAATGGGGGGGGATCTGAAATGGTGGGACAGAATGGGGGGGATCTGAAATGGTGGGACAGAATGGGGGGGATCTGAAATGGTGGGACGGAATGGGGGGTCTGAAATGGTGGGACAGAATGGGGGGGGATCTGAAATGGTGGGACAGAATGGGGGGATCTGAAATGGTGGGACAGAAATGGGGACCAGAAAGGGGGGTCTAAAATGGGGGCCAAAAAAGGGGTTCTGACATGGGGCCAGAAGGTAGGGGGGGGGGTCTGACATGGGCCCCAGAAGGAGAGTTCTATATGGGGGCCACAAGAGTATGATATGGGGCCAGAAGGGGGGGTATGATTGGGGATCTAATTAGGGGTCTGATTAGGGGTCTGAAGGGTCTGACTGGGGGTCTAGAGGGGTCTGATTGAGGGTCTCGAGGTCTGATTGCTGGTCTGGAGGCCTAATGGGGGTCTGGGGGTCTAATGAGGATCTGATAGGGGGTCTGGGGGTCTAATGAGGGGCTGATTGGGGCTTTGGAGGTCTAATGAGGGTCAGATATGGGAGTTTGGAAGTCTAATGGGGGTCTGTAGATGGGGGGTCTCATCTGGGGTTTGATATGGGGATATGATCTGAAAGGTAAGGGGGGTACTGTTTTTCTGTGTGGTGCCAGTATTTTCAGGGGGGCTGTTTCTGTAGTATAGTATGGGGGGTGGGCAGGGTGAGATGTGGAGAAGGTGAGAGGATGATGGAAAAGTAGGAAAGTAAGATGTCTGTTTGTTGAACTCTTCAGAGACGAGGCACAGCTGAAAGAAGTCACCATGGCGGTCTGGTCTGACAGAAGAAGAGGAAAGAAAACGTCATCAGAGAAGAGAAGTCACTGGATTTAAGAGGTACATATGTGGCGCTGTATGACCCTGTATGCTCTGTAGTGCTGTATGAAATGTTTTCCAAGTCTGTCTTTGAAGGGGTGGTCTTTTTTTTGTACGAGCGCTGCCTTCTCTGCTCTGTTTACTGCTCTTCACTGCAAATTCTATGGCAAGCAGGTGAACAGAGCAGAGAAAGCAGCTCTCATATGAGCTCTGCTCTCTCTTCAAACAGCTGATCGTCAGGTTGCTGGAGGACCCCAGGCGATCTGATATTGATGACCTATCGTGAGGATAGGTCATTAGTAGTAAAAAGAGGACAACCCCTTTAACAGTAGGACTGGAGGGAAGGGATTAGGTTGAGAATTTGGCATTGGGGGGTGTTTCAATATTTGCCTTGGGCATCAGAAAAGCTAGGTGCACCAGTGGCAGGTGGGGGGGGGTACAAACTGAGGGTAGTTGAGTGTATGGGGATGGTGGGTTAGTTGGGCAGGGGTTAATTGGCTTGGCAGAGGACCATTTTCAGTATCCAGGGGTTTGGGGGGAGGATAGGTCACTGTAATAAGTCCAGGAGGAGGCTACTATGGGGGGTGGGGTAACAAGGCTACTATGGGGTTGGGGGGCTACGGAGGAGAGACTACTATGCTACTGTGGGGGGAGGAGGCTACTATGGGGGTGGGGTAACGAGGAGAGGCTACTATGAGGTGGGGGGGTGAGAAGAGGCTACTATGGGGGGTGGGGGTAACGAGGCTACTATGGCGTGGGGGTTCTAAGGAGAGGCTACTATGCTACTGTGGGGGGAGGAGGCTACTATGGGATGGGGGGGACTGAGGAGAGGCTACTATGCTACTATTTGGGGGCGTGGGGGAATGGGTCACATTGGGGGGGGGGGCGTCATTACAGACAGTGCCTAGGGCAGCATGAACCCTGAATACGGCCCTGCACACAGCCAGGTATTCATACTCACATAACACATATCAATTTTGTTAACATTCATACAGGCTCCCTACTTTCCCAATGTTATACATTGTTATGTGTAAAGGTGGGGGGCTTTTAAAGCTCTAGACACAGTACCACACTCTGAAAACCTCCCTGTCCTTTTACAAAGAAACTAAATATATATATTGCAGACATATAATACCAATGCCTTCTTATCTTCATTTAAATACAATAAACTGCCCACATGATTATTACCCTCTCAATTCCTTAATATCCTTTTATATTTATTACTCAAATTCCACTTCCGACATAGAGTGCTTTACTGTGAATTCAAAGATTCTGGAATAAAATAGGCTTAACAAGGCTCATACATACAAATCACCTAGTTACTAAAAGATAGAAACAATCACCTGGCCTGTAACAACAATGGGATAAGTTCCCATCACCACGCTACCAACATATTACATGGCTAACGCCCATGTTAATCCGGGGAGAAAGAGAAAGATGACACCATCTTACCCGATCAATGCCATCAGTGGAGCTGAGAACTTTGTCTTATTGCTCAAGCTCCTGAAAAACACCTGACATATTTCAGCATTCAGGACTCACAACTTTTAGGTGCCACTGCAGAGAAGACCTGGACAGGCTGGCGGCTACAACACAGGCAGCATTGCACAATTTTTCATTCCCTTTTCTTCTCACAGTTGTGGATTTGTAATGTGGCGGATTCAACCTCCACAGGCTCCACACCACAACTTCCAGCTCCTTCCTCATCTCCCTCCTCCAGTAGCAGCCCTTCTACTAGTGCTAGGGCATCACCGGTTCCTACTCTTGAGGCCTCTACTTCTCTTGCACAACCTTTGGGTATAGCTTTTGTCATCGCTGAGGGTTCTGCACGTGTCTTTTCACAAGCTAGGGAGACGAGATTGCCATCTTGGGCATCCTCTCTTGGCAACCTCTTGCACTGCTCATTTGATTGTCCCATCGAGATAGACTGGATTCATCACTCCTTGGGTCCTAAACCTATGGACCCGAACTATGCTAGAGATGTGATACAGTATGCCGGATTCATTTTTTCAAAGATAAAGAGGCCACCCTTTATAACATTAGAGAGCTGGGCTCTGTTCAATATCAAGGAGTCTCTATCCTTATCCGCAAAGTGCTTAAACCCCTTGTGACTGCTCAGAGAGATAAAAAAGTCACTTATAGTTGGGGGTTACCCTTTGCATTTCATTACCAGAAAGGTGGGCATGGCAGAAGTTTTTTTTTCCGGTCCTTAGGAGATCTTATAAAATTCCTATGGATTTTTCAATTACATGACATATATCTTCCTGATTGCCCACCTCCACCAATCATCATTTCTCCGCTGCAGAGGGAGCAGTGGCATGTGGCTGGACCTAAGCTGGAAATGGACCAGCACAATCACCATTCTTCTCTGCCTACCTAAGATTAAACTGGACTCTCATATGTGCTATTTTATGCCTTTATTAGGGTACATTGCTACCTCATGTCTGTCTGGACCCAAGAATCTACTACCAATACCAGCTTTGGGTATTCTTCTACTTCTACCCAATTGCTTGACTTGTCACATATGGTACATATCATGTGTTGCTATATCATTTGTGTACTCACTCAATATGTTCCTAGTTATTAGTTTCTGTTAGGAACTTGTTTGGTCATTCTGCTTTATGGGTCATCATTTTTAGGCCTGTTATGTCATGTTTAATAAGGTTTCTATTGGCCTTTTTTCACATAGGGGTGGGTAAGAAGTGGCTGTGTCAGTGGCTTTCCATCTTCTTTCTAGGGCTGATAGCCCCTGTTCTATCGTTGACATGTCATTTTACTGTAAATCTCTCTCAGATTTTTTATGTTTAAAAAACAATATTTTATTGTTTTTTTTATGTATAATGTATTTGTATTTCTTTCTTTATCTACCATCTCTCTATTTCTTTTTTTCTTCTTTTTTTATATCTACTCATATCCTGGTATTGTGCTTTTTATGTTTGCATTTAAGCTTACCATTTTTTGACCATGGCTAATATGTACTTTTGTTCCTATAATGCTAAGGGCCTTAATTAGCCAGAAAAAAAAGAAGCCAGATTTAACAAAAGAAAAAGGTTTACGAAGCCATGTTCCAAGAAACTCATTTTGATGCATCTAATATATCTAAATGTGCTTCTATGATTTTCTCCACTTGGTCCCATAGCTCTCACCCAACTAACAAACCATGTGGAACCTTCATTGTCTTCCATAAGTTTCTTTCTTATAAGCTCATGTCCACTAATGTTGATATAGAGAGTCATTATGTAGTTGTGAAAGTCTCTATAAATTATATGTTTTATGCTCTTGCTTCTATTTACTTTCCAAATCAGGGTCAAGTTCACTTTGAGATTCTAATTCTCAGATGCTTAGCAGAATTTGCTGACAGAGCAGCTATAATTTAGGGTGAGGACCTCAACCTCTTCTTTGCCCTTCCCTAGATTCATCCAGAAAACTATCCACTAGCGCTACCTTTAGAGACACTTTTTGTTGCTGCCGTTACCGCAGCAGTACTGCACACCTGCTGTTCTGGAAAACCAAATACGTATATATCTATATAATGGCACCGCGCAACTGGTATATTGATATCCCTTATTCACCTAGATGGTACTTTTAATTCAATAACTTTCCTCTGTAAGATTTAGTATACCACTCAGTTCACCTCTGGAGCGGAGTTAGCACATATGTCTCAATGTTCCGTACACTCAAAACGCTGTATTCATAGCGTACTGGATTAGTTACACATGTGTTCCTACCTTTCTAGTGGCATGCACAAGGTCTTCAGGGTGTTCGGTGGTTCAGGATACGGTCCCGGTTCTTCCTAGGGACTTTCTCAATTTCTGGAGCGAGCCCCGGCCGGTGGCTCAGCTCCGCTTGCTTGTCTGTAGCTCACGCTCACTCAGAGCGTGCGGTGACGTCACCTGTGCTACGGATAGGATAGGGGCGCAAGAGGGGCTAATGAGGTGGAGATATAAAGGAGGATACAGAGCCTAACTGGAAAAATACCCTGAGGAAGAACACCGTGTTGTTTGAAACGCGTAGGTTAGTAAGTTTGGCTCAATTACCTATCCGTAGCACAGGTGACGTCACCGCACGCTCTGAGTGAGCGTGAGCTACAGACAAGAAAGCGGAGCTGAGCCACCGGCCGGGGCTCGCTCCAGAAATTGAGAAAGTCCCTAGGAAGAACCGGGACCGTATCCTGAACCACCGAACACCCTGAAGACCTTGTGCATGCCACTAGAAAGGTAGGAACACATGTGTAACTAATCCAGTACGCTATGAATACAGCGTTTTGAGTGTACGGAACATTGAGACATATGTGCTAACTCCGCTCCAGAGGTGAACTGAGTGGTATACTAAATCTTACAGAGGAAAGTTATTGAATTAAAAGTACCATCTAGGTGAATAAGGGATATCAATATACCAGTTGCGCGGTGCCATTATATAGATATATACGTATTTGGCCTTCCCTAGATTCACCCTACAGTAAGTCCTCCATCTCCTCCTAATCCTACTGCAAACTTCAAAAAGAGATAGTGTCAATGGCTCTTGTGGATATGTGGTGTGTCTTTCACCTGGGAATCAGAGAATTTTAGCTACCATTCTTTAGCACATAAGGGTACTTTCACATTTGCGGCAGGGGATTCCGGCAGGCTGTTCCGGCGGGTGAACAGCCTGCCGGATCCGTGCTGCCGCAGGTGCACGTGTGGGTCCGGAACTACGCTCCGGCCCCATTCACTATAATGGGCGCGGGCCGCAGATCCGGCAAACTTGCTGAGAGGCAGCCGGACCAAAATTACATCATGTAGTTTTGATCCGGCCGCCTCTCGGCAAGTTTGCCGCAACAGCCTGCCGGAATCCCCTGCCGCAAATGTGAAAGTAGCCTAACAGTTATAGTCATCTAGACCATGTCCTTATTTCTCATCACCTATTGGATTCCTCACGCAAATGTTCTATTGATTTCTTATGGTCTGAGCATGTCCCTGTTTTAGCCCTATTTCAGAGAAAGGAACTTGGCGCTTCAATGACTTGGCTGACCTTAGATCTTCCATTTCAGACTTTAAACATAACCACTCACTTGGTTCTACTGCCACTCCCTTTAAATGAGAAGACCTTAAACGTGTACTGAGAGGAATATGTGTTTCCCATGGCTCAAGGCTCTAAAAAAAGAAAGGTCTGCTCATTTATCGACCTTATTTCAGGACCTACCTATTAAAGAATTATCTAATAAGAGGAAACCCACTGATGCAAAGATCTCAACCATTAGACTCAGATGTCTTAGGGATAAACCAAAACAGGGAAATGCGGGAAGTGGCTGGAAAGAGCTATCCACCCCCAATTCCTCCAGTCATATTTGTTTTCTATTAACCCTCCTACTAAAGCGGTAGTCCACTCTCCTTCTAGAAGAGTTCCACTCCCTTTATGCCAAACTATATTCCATCTCAATCTGATCAAAGTTGATATAAAATTATATGCCAATATTCTGGCTCTGAGCCTTCAACCCTTTATGTTGGCCTTGATACACCAGGAGCAGGTTGGGTTTGTCCCGAGTCGTGAGGTTCAAGACAATACTCTTAAATCACTTTCTCTGATCTATAAAGCCAGAGTATCCAATTCTCTCCTGTGTCTATTGATTGTTGATGCCGAATAAATGTTTGGGTCAATAGGACCTTGAATCTTACATTGTCTCAGATTGGCCTGGGTTGCCACATGAGAGAGTGAATTATAACCCTTTTTCATCACCTGACAGCTCAGGTTACAGTGAATGGAGCCTTCTCTGTGCAAAATTCTATTCATACCAACACAAGACAGGGCTACCTCCTATCTCCATTCCTTTACATATTAGTAATGACTAATGCTCTCAGACAAAACCAGTCCATTTGGGGGATTAAAGTGGGGGAGGAGGAACATCCCCGTTGATGTTTTATTGCCCAGAGTAGGTCTCCCCAATATAATGCAAGAGTTTGACAGGTATAGTAGGGTTAGTAATTTTAAAATATTCAAAAATTTGAGTTGCTCGATATTACCCTGCTTACTGAGGAACTTCAGCATTTGAGAGAGGCTTTATCTTTCCATTAGAAGGATTCCTCTGTTAAATATCTGGGCATTCATCTACTGACTGACCCTATGCAAGTGTTTCCTCTAAACTGTAATTTAGGCTGATTAGCTCTCTGGAATCAGATCTCCAAAGATGGTCTTCGCTCACACTCTCTTGCTTTGGGAGAGCCAATGTTATAAAATGGACATTTTGCCCAAACTATTACCGTATATATTTATTTCAAATCCTACCAATACCTATCACCAGACACTATGGACACTATGGAAATTAGTCACTACATTTGTTTGGAAGATTGCTAGGGATTTATCTCTCTCCCCTTTCCGACAAACTTTATTACGGATTACGTTTTTCCATACATCATGCTTGATCACCTCTCCGGGTCCCCTCATTCCACTGATGGAAACCCATGCCTCCTTATAGCTACTTATGGTCTCTCTTTACTTAATTTTAAGCTGGACCCTATTCCAATGGTGAAGGACGTGCTTAAAGGGAGTCTGTCAGCACGATTTTGCATATAAAGGTAATGCCACTACTGGATTCAGCTGAGCATGTTGAATTCAAAAATGTTATTATTACAGTTCCTAGTAGTAGATTTAATGCTGAAAAAATGTTTATAATGTGTCGAATCACTCACATAAGGAGCCCAAGGGGATGTGCCCAGCTGCGTTTGAGCCCGGGCTCGCCGAGACAGTTGGAGCCCAGGACCGCCCACCTCATTAATATTCACTTCACTGCTTCCAGCAGTGAAGCTCCGTCATCGCTGTAATCCCGCGCATGCGCAGTACCTTCTCTGAGGCCGATGCCCGCAGACCGCACGGGCGCAGACCGTTTGAGGTACTGCGCCTGCGCGGGATTACAACGATGATGGAGCTTCACTGCTGGAAGCAGTGAAGTGAATATTAATGAGGTGGGCGGTCCTGGGCTCCAACTGTCTCGGCGAGCCCGGGCTTGAACGCGGCTGGGCACATCCCCTTGGGCTCCTTATGTGAGTGATTGACACATTATAAAAAACGTTTTTTCAGCATTAAATCTACTACTAGGAACTGTAATAATAACTAGAGATGAGCGAGTAGTGTTCGATCGAGCTGGTATTCGATCGAATACTACGATATTCGGCGTGCTCGATTTCTTTCGAGTATAACGGCGATGGCGCACTTAGAATTCGTTTCCCCTCCCACCTTCCCTGGCGCTCTTTTTCCACCAATCACCATGCAGGGGGGGTATGACAGGCACGCTGAGCACGCTGGCATCGCGAAAACGGCGTCTACATGCATTGGCTGGAAAAACCATGTGACCTCGAATATTAAAAACTCAGCTCTTCCTGCTCGTTCGCATATGCTGCGTGAACTTAGTCAGGGACAGAGGCTGGAGAAGGGAGAGACAGGTTTTAGCTGTTGGACAGGCAGGAGCGTGATTAAAAGCCCTTATCAGGGCTACTATAGTGCAGTACAGTGATAGCTTTTACTACAAGATAGACTTTACAGAGAACGGCTGCGTATTCAGGGATAGCTGCTGGAGTAGGACAGAAGAGGCATTAGTGGTGTATTAGGTGCTCTGCTACATACCAAACTATATTTGGCACTACTGCTGTGGTACCTTGAAATAATACAATATATAGGCCTTTCAATTGGCAAACTGTTAACTGTGCGTTCTCTTGCAAAGTAATTTCTCATACCTGGTGGTTCATCACACACCGTCCTGATCACTTAGTACAAACGGCTGTTGTACCTTGAAATATTACAC
This sequence comes from Rhinella marina, assembly GCA_900303285.1. Classification (NCBI taxonomy): domain Eukaryota; kingdom Metazoa; phylum Chordata; class Amphibia; order Anura; family Bufonidae; genus Rhinella; species Rhinella marina. The sequence goes on along the minus strand of ONZH01023784.1, from coordinate 83,945 downwards.
TATATAGGCTTACAATTGCCAAACTGTACTGTGCGTTCTCATCGCAAAGTAATTTCTCATACCTGGTAGTTCATCACACCGTCTGATCACTTAGTACACGGCGTGTACCTTGAAACTATACAATATATAGGCCTTACAATTTGCCAACTGGTACTGTGGCCTTCTCTTGCAAAGTAATTTTCTCATAACCTGGTGTTCATACACACCGTCTGATCACTTAGTACAACGGCTGGTGTTACCTTGAAATATACATATATAGGCCTTACAATTGGCCAAACTGTACTGTGCGTTCTCTTGCAGTAAATATTTCTCAAACCTGGTGTTCCATACCACACCGTCTGAACACTTAGTACAACGGCTGTGTACCTTGAAATATACAATATATAGGCCTTATAATTGGCCAACTGTACTGTGCGTTCTCTTGCAAAGTAATTTCTCAACCTGGTGTTCATACACACCGTCTGATCACTTAGTACACGGCTGTGTACCTTGAAATATACAATATATAGGCCTTACAATTGCCAACTGTACTGTGCGTTCTCTTGCAAAGTAATTTCTCAATACCTGGTGTTCATACACACCGTCTGATCACTTAGTACACGGCTGTGTACCTTGAAATATACAATATATAGGCCTTATCAATTGGCAACTGTACTGTGCGTTCTCTTGCAAAGTAATTTCTCAATACCTGGTGTTCATACACACCGTCTGATCACTTAGTACACGGCTGTGTACCTTGAAATATACAATATATAGGCCTTATAATTGCCAACTGTACTGTGCGTTCTCTTGCAAAGTAATTTCTCATACCTGGTGTTCATACACACCGTCTGATCACTTAGTACACGGGCTGTGTACTTGAAATTAACAATATACGGCCTTCAATGGCCAACTGTACTTGGCGGTTCTCGTTGCAAAAAGTAATTTTCTTCATTACCTGGTGTTCAAACACCGTTCTGATCATAGTACACGGCTGTGTACCTTGAAAGATTACAATATATAGGCCTTTCAATTGGCAACTGTACTGTGCGTTCTCTTGAAAAAGTATTTCTCATACCTGGTTTTCATACCCACCGTCTGATCACTTAGTACACGGCTGTGTACCTTGAAATATACAATATATAGGTTTCAATTGCAAAACTGTACTGTGCGTCCTTGAAAAAAAATTTCTCATACCTGGTGTTCATACACACGTCTGATCACTTAGTACACGGCTTGTAAATATACAATATATAGGCCTTACAATTGCCAACTGTACTGTGCGTTCTCTTGCAAAATAATTCTCTCATACCGGTGTTTCATACACACCTCTGATCACTGACATCACTAGGTACTGTAGCGGCTGTGTACAAATATACAAGTATTAGGCTTATAATTGTAACTGTATGTGCGTCTCTTGCAAAGTAATTCTCAACCTGGTGTTCATACACACGTCTGATCACTTAGTACACGGCTGTGTACTTGAAATTATACAATATATAGGCTTTCAATGGCAACTGTACTGTTTCTTGGTTTCTTGCAAACACGTAATTTCACGGGGCTTGAAGCAAAATATTTGTAATGTAACCAAAAAAAAATAAAATGCGGACGGGGGGGCTAGCGGAATAGGACGTGGACGAGGACGGGGGCGCGGAAATGCTGTTGGGGCCTTGTTGAAGCCAGTGGGGATACAATGCGTGCTGGCGTGAGGGTCAGCCAGGATCCCGCTCATCCAGAATCCCTGCCTTTATTGGGACAGTAAGCAGGTGGCGGGTTACACCGCTGTTGAGGCCTGAGCAGGTTGAACAGGTGGTGCAATGGATAGCCGCATAGCGCTCCACACAGTTGTCCACCAGCCAGTCATCCACACAGTCTCTCTCTGACCCTCCTTCCTCCACACCTGGCCAACAGAGTCATCCCACCATTGACCCCTCCCAGGAGCTCTTTTCGGGTCCTTTTTCAGATGTGCCGGAAGAATCCCAGGAGCTAGCAGAGGAATTTGTTTGTAGTGATGCCCAAACACTTGAGTTTTCGCCATCTCCTGCTGATGTGGACCCTGAGCCAGCATCTGTTATCATGAGCGATGATGATGATGAGACGCAGTTGCCATCAAGGGAGGCTGTTGGAATGTCCAGTGGGCAGCAGGAGGAGCAGAGTGAGGAAGTGGAAGAGGAGGTGGTGGATGACGAAATGACCGACCCCACTTGGCCAGGGGTGATGTCCAGCGAGGAAAGTAGTGGAGAGGTGGTGGTCTGCGCAGCACCGAAAAAGGCAGCAAGAGGCAGAGGGATGTCCAGAGGCAGAGGGATGTCCACAGGCAGAGGGATGTCCAGAGGCAGAGGACAGTCCAGACAGAGAAGTGAGGCCACAGCCAGCAGGGCCGAAGCTGTTCCCGGCAGCGGGCAGTCGCGCGAAGCTCCCCCATCGAGGCCTCGTACTTCTGTGGTGTGGAGATTTTTTAATGTTTGTGCGGATGACAAACTGAGCGCGGTTTGCACACTCTGCCACTCAAAACTGAGTAGGGGCTCTGAGAAGAGCAATCTGACCACCTCAGGCATGCGGCGTCACTTGGAAGTCAAGCACTGGGCTGAGTGGGAGAGAGCAAACGCAATACAACCTGCGCCCGGTCTTGCTGCCACTGCCTCTTCCCCTGTGTTGTGTGCTGCCACTGCGGTCCAGACCTCCAGCCAGGACACCTCCACATCTGCCTCTGCTCGCTACTTTGGGGCCTTCTCCTTCAGCCTCCCCTTCCCCCGCCTCTTCGCCTGCACCTTCACACTCCTCGTCCCAACAACTGTCCATCTCGCAGGCGTTCGACCGCAGGCGGAAGTACGCCTCGAGTCACCCCCAAGCCCAAGCCTTAAACTGCCACATCTCCAAACTGCTGGCCCTGGAGATGTTGCCGTTTAGGCTTGTGGAGACGCAGGCCTTCCGCGACCTGATGGCGGCTGCCGCACCTCGCTATTCCGTCCCCAGCCGCCACTACTTTTCCCGGAGTGCCGTCCCCGCCCTGCACCAGCACGTGTCGCGTAACATCAGGCGGGCCCTGAGGTACGCAGTCAGCGCAAAGGTCCACTTGACCACCGACTCGTGGACAAGCGCTTGCGGCCAGGGACGATACATCTCTTTGACGGCACACTGGGTGAATGTAGTGGAAGCGGGGACGGGGTCGCAAACAGAGACGGCCTACCTACCACCCCCGCCCAAGATTGCCAGCATGGGTTCTGATAAACCCCCTCCTCCTCCTCCTCCTCTGCCTTAACATCGCCCTCAGCCGCTAGCTGGAAGCGTTGCAGCACTGGCGTGGGGAGACGTCAGCAGGCGGTGCTTAAGCTCATCAGCTTGGGCGACAGGAAGCACAGCGCCCCAGAGGTGAGGGACGCCATATTGCAGCAGACGGAGATGTGGCTGTCGCCGCTGCAGCTAGGACCAGGCATGGTCGTGTGCGATAACGGCCGTAACCTGGTGGCGGCTCTGGAGCTTGCCGAACTCAATCACGTACCATGCCTGGCCCACGTTTTTAATCTGGTAGTCCAAAAATTTCTAAAGACTTACCCCAACCTGGCAGAGCTACTGGTGAAAGTGCGGCGCTTGTGCGCTCACTTTCGGAAGTCAACTGTAGCTGCTGCTAGCTTAAAAAAACTCCAGCAACGCCTCCATTTGCCTGAACATCGGCTGTTGTGCGACCTGCCGACTCGCTGGAATTCCACCTATTCCATGTTGGCCAGGGTGTGTGAGCAGCAGAGAGCATTGATGGAGTACCAGATTATGAATCCACGCGTGCCTCCAACTCAGCTCCCTCAGTTTGCCAACCACGAGTGGCCATGGATGGCAGACATATGCGATGTACTGCGTATCTTTGAGGAGTCCACCAAGAAGGTCAGCAGCGAGGACGCTATAGTGAGCGTAACCATCCCGCTCCTATGCGTCCTTAAAGAATCCCTCATCGCAATAAGGGAGAACGCATTGCACGCAGAGGAGACGGGGGTAGGAGGAGACGCAACGGAGCTACACAGTCAGACCACACTTTTGTCTGCTTCACGGTGGCAGTTGCAGGAGGATGAGGATGAGGAGGAGGAGGACGACGTGGAGGTGGCTGTGGAAGAGGAGGAGGATGCTGGCGGCGAGGGTAGCAGTCAGGCTGTGTGCGTCCCATTGGTTCAGCGCGGATGGGGCGGAGAGGAGGCGGAAGAGGAAGAGGAGGAAATGGCAAGTGATCCTTCTGGTGGGGGCAGTGAGGTCATGCCTATTCAGAGTCTGGCACACATGGCTGACTTCATGCTGGGCTGCTTTTCCCAGGGACACACGTGTTGTCCGGATAGTGGAGAACAAACTGTACTGGGTCTTCGCACTCCTGGACCCCCGGTATAAAGATAACGTCTCCTCTTTTATTCCGGTAGAGGAGAGGACAAATCGATTGCTGGAATACCAGAGGGAACTCGTGCAGAACATGATGGAGATTTTCCCACCCACCATCGCTGGCGGCAGAGAGGAGAGGGTCTCCCAGAGTCCCACAACATCTATCAGGCCCACAGCCACCAGGGGAACACTCTCCAAGGTGTGGGACACGTTCATGGCACCCCCTCGTGCAACTTCCATCACTGCGGGGCCCGCTATCAGCAGGAGGGACAAGTATCGGCGGATGTTGCGGGAGTACCTGGCAGACCGTAACCCTGTCCTCCCCGATCCCTCGGCGTCCTACACTTACTGGGTCTCCAAGTTGGACACGTGGCTGGAACTGTCCCTGTACGCCTTGGAGGTGCTTGCCTGCCCTGCCGCCAGCGTGCTATCAGAAAGGGTGTTCAGCGCAGCCGGGGGCATTATAACCGATAAGCGCAGCCGCCTGTCAACCGACAGTGCCGACAGGCTGACGCTAATCAAAATGAACAGCAAGTGGATTGACCCGGACTTTGCTTCTCCAACAGTGGAAAGCAGCCAAAAGTGAAGTGCCATCTGTATGAAGTGCCATTTCCTCCTCCACCTCCTCCTCCTTAACCGCCGTAGAATTGCTCCGTAAATAAGAAAAATTTATATATTTATGGCTCACCTCTTGGGCCTCCACAAATGTTAAGAGGTGTCCACCTCTTGGCCTCCACACATACATTTTTAAGAGGTCTCACCTCTTGGGCCCTTCCACAAAAATTTTTTAATAGGGTCTCACCTCTTGGGGCCCTCCACAAAATGTTTAACAGGGGGTTCTAAACCTCTTGGGGCCTCCACAAGAAATGTTAACACCTCTTGGGCCTCAAAATGTTTAACACTTCTTGGGCTTCTCCAAAATGTAAAAGGTCTCACCTCTTGGGCCTCCACATAATTTTTAAGGAGGGTTCTCACCTCCTTGGGGCCTCCACAAAATTTTTTAACAGGTCTCACCTCTGGGGCCTCCACATAATTTTTAAAAACAGGTTCAACCTCTTGGGCCTCCACAAATTTTAACAGGTCTCACCTCTTGGGCTCCCATAATTTTAAGAGGTCTCACCTCTGGGCTCCAACATAATTTTTAAACACGTCTCACCTCTTGGGCCTCCACATAATTTTTTAACACGTCTCACCTCTTGGGCCTCCACAAAATTTTTTAAAGGTCTCAATTTTTCCACTGACTTGGGCCTTCCACAACCTCTTTGGGCTCCCACATAATTTTTAATACGTCTCACCCTTGGCCTCCACATTAATTTTTAATAACGGTCTCCACCTCTTGGCCTCCACAAAAATGTTTAAGAGGTCTCACCTCTTGGGCCTCCCACAAAATGTTTAAGAGATGTCAGCCCTCTGGCCTCCCACATATTTTTAAGAAGTTCACGTCTTGGGGCCTTCCACAAAAGTTAAGAGGCACTCACCTCTTGGGCCTCCACAAATGTTTAAGAGGTCTCACCTTGGGGCCTCCCAAAATGTTTAAGCGGTCTCACCTCTTGGGCCTCCCACAAATGTTTAACAGGTTCCACTTTGGGCCTCCACATAATTTTTAAACACGTTCACTCTTGGGCCTCCACATAATTTTTTTATTAGGTCCACCTTGGCCTCCACAAAATTTTTAAGAGGTTTAACCCTCTTGGGCCTCCCAACAAAAATTTTTTAAGGTTCACACTTTGGGCTCTTGGGCCACATAATTTTAAGAGGTCTCCACACCCTCTTGGGCCTCCACAAAAATTTTATAGGTCTCCCTCTTGGGCTCCCAAAATGTTTTAACAGGTTCACTCTTGGGCTTCCACAAAATGTTTTAAGAGGTCACTCACTCTTGGCCCTCCACAAAATGTTTAACAGGTCTCACCTCTTGGGCCCTCCACAAATTTTTATTACGTCTCACCTCCTTGGGCCTCCACAAAATTTTATTTTCCAAAAGGGTTTCACCCTCTTGGCCTCCACAAAATTTTACCAGAGGTCTCACCTCTTTGGCCTCCACAAAAAAAATTCACCTCAAGGTCTCACCCTTGGCCTCTCACCAAAATTTTCTCATCTTTCCACAAAGGGTTCACCTCTTGGGCCTCACCAAAATGTTTAAGGGTTCTCCCTCTGGGCCTCCAATAAATTTTTAAGAAGGTCTCACCTCTGGGCCTCCACATAAATTTTAACAGGTCTACTCTTGGGGCCTCAAAAATTTTATCAGGTCTTCTTTCACCTTTTTGGTCTCACCTCTTCCCACATAATTTTTAATTTTTTTCTAACCCTCTTGGGCTCCACAATTTTACAGGTTCAACTCTTGGGCCTCCAATAATTTTTTAAGAGGTTCACCTTTTTGGGCCTCCACATAATTTTTAAGAGGTCTCACCTCTTGGTCCTACAAAAATTTTTAACAGGTCTCACCTTCTTGGGGCCTCCACAATAAATGTTTAACACAGTCTCAACCTTGGGCCTCCACATAATTTTTAATACTTTTTCACCCTTTTTGGGCCTCCACATAATTTTAACAGGGTCTCCTCTTGGCCTTCCACCAAAAAAATGCTTAAACAGGTCTCACCTCTTGGGCCTTCCACTCATTAATTTTTTCAACACAACGGTCTCACCTCTGGGGGCCTCCACATAATTTTTAACACGTTCTCACTCTTGGCCTCCACATAATTTTTAACACGTCTCACCTCTTGGGCCCACAATTTTAAGAGGTCTCACCTCTTGGGCCTCCACAAAATGTTTATTCACCTCTTTAAAGAAGGTCTCACCTCTTGGGCCTCCACATAATTTTTAAAGGTCTCACCTCTTGGGCCTCCACAAAAATTTTTAAGAGGTCTCACCTCTTGGGCTCCACAAAAGTTTAAAGAGGTCTCACCTCTTGGGCCTCCACAAAATGTTTAAGAAGGTCTCACCTCTTGGGCCTCCACAAAATTTTTAAAGGTCTCACCTCTTGGGCTCCACAAAATGTTTAAGAGGTCTTCCACTCTTGGGGGGCCTCCACCACAAAATGTTGGGCCTAAAGTTTAAGGGTCTCCACCTCTTGGGGGCTCCACAAAAATGTTTAAGAGGTCTCACCTCTTGGGCTCACAAAATTTTAAAGGTCTCACCTCTTGGGCCTCCACAAAATTTTTATTCAGGTCTCACACTCTTGGGCCTCCACAAAATTTAACAAGGTCTCACCTCTTGGGCCTCACAAAATTTTATTCAGGTCTCACCTCTTGGGCCTCGCACCAAAATTTTTAACAAGGTCTCACCTCTTGGGCCTCCACAAATTTTATCAAGGTCTCCACCTCTTGGGCCTCCACAATAATTTTTATCAAGGTCTCACCTCTTGGGCCGTCGCACAAAATTTTTAATCAGGTCTTCCACCTCTTGGGCCTCCACATAAATTTTTAAACAGGTCTCACCTCTTTGGGCCTCCACATAATTTTTACAAGGTCTCACCGTCTTGGGCCTCCACAAATTTTTATCAGGTTCACCTCTTGGGGCCTTCCACCAAAATTTTTCTATCAAGGTCTCACCTCTTGGGCCTGCCACCAAAATGTTTAAGAAGGTCCTCACCTCTTGGGCCTCCACATGAATTTTTAAGAGGTCTCAACCATCTTGGGGCCTCCACATAATTTTAACAGCGTCTGCACCTCTTGGGCCTCCAACATAATTTTTAACACGGTCTCACCTCTTGGGCCTGCCACATAATTTTTAATACGTTCACCTCTTGGTGCCCTCCACAAAATGTTTAAGAGGGTCTCACCTCTTGGGCTCCACATAATTTAAAAGGTCTCACCTTTGGGCTCCACATAAATTTTAAGAGGTCTCACCTTTGGGCCTCCACAAAATTGGGTTAGGTCTCACCTCTTGGGCCTCCACAAAAGTTTAAAGGTTTCAACCTCACCTTGGGCCTCCACAAAATGTTTAACAGGTCTCACCTCTTGGGCCTTCACAAAATTTTAAAAAAGGTCTCACCTCTTGGCCTCCACATAATTTTTAGAGGTCTCACCTCTTGGGCCCTCCACAAAATTTTTCAGGTCTCACCCTCTTGGGCCTCCACAAATTTTTAATAGGTCTCACCTTTTGGGCCTCCCATAATTTTAAGAGGTCTCACTCTTGGGCCTCCCACAAAATGTTTTTCACTCCACTTGTCTCAACCTCTTGGGGCCTCCACAAAATTTTATTCAAGGTCTCACCTCTTGGGGGGCCTCAAAAATTTTTAAAGGTCTCACCTCTTGGGCCTCCACAAAATTTTAAGAGGTCTCACCATCTTGGGGCCTCCCACCTCACCTCTTGGGCCTCCACAAATTTTTTAACACGTCTCACCTCTTGGGCCTCACATAATTTTTAATTTGTTCACCTCTTGGCCTCCACTAATTTTTATAGGTCTCACCTCTTGGGCCTCACAAAATTTTTAAAAGGTTCTCCACCTCTTGGGCCTCACAAAATTTTATCAAGGTCTCACCTCTTGGGCCTCCACAAAATTTTTAAAAGGTCTCACCTCTTGGGGTCCACAAAAATTTTAACAGAGGTCTCACCTTGGGCCTTGGGCCTCCACATAATTTAACAGGTTTCTCAACCTCTTGGGCCTCCACATAATTTTTAACAGGTCTCACCTCTTGGCTCCACATAATTTTTTAAAATTTCACCTCTTGGGCCTCCACATAATTTTTTAAACACGTCTCCCTCACCCTTGGGCCTCCACATAATTTTTAAACACGTTACCTCTTGGCCCTCCACAAAATGTTTAAGAGGGTTCACCTTTGGGCCTCCCAAAATGTTAACAGGTGGGCTCCACACACCTCTTGGGCCTCCACATAATTTTTAGGTCTCACCTCTTGGGCTCCACCAAATTTTAAAGGTCTCACCTCTTGGGCCTCCAAAAATTTTAAAAGGTCTCCACCTCTTGGGCCTCCACAAAATTTTTCTCACCTCTGGCCTTCCACAAATTTTAACAGGTCACCTCTTGGGCCTCCACATAATTTTTAAAGGTCTCACCTCTTGGGCCTCCACAATTGGTGTTTTAAAGGGGAACCTCTTGGGCCTTTCCACCAAAATTTTTTAAGGGTCTCACCTTCTTGGGCCTCCACAAATGTTATGTCTCACTCTGGGCCTCCACAAAAAAAATTTCAGGTTCACCTCTTGGGCCTCCACAAAATGTTTAAGGTTCTCACCTCTGGGCCTCCACAAAAAATTAAAGTCTCACCTCTTGGGGCTCCACCTTCTCCAGGTTACTCACCCTTGGGGCCTCCCACCCCCAAAATTTTATCAAGGTCTCACCTCTTGGGCCTCGACCAAAATTTTAACCCAGGTCTCACGCTCTTGTGGGCCCTCCTCCCACAACATTTTATCAATGTCTCACCATCTTGGGCCTCCACAATTTTTATCAAGGTCTCCACCTTTTGGGCCTCCACAAAATTTTTACCAAGGTCTCACCCTCTTGGCCTCCACATAAGTTTTATCAAGGTCTCACCTCTTGGGCCTCCACAAAATTTTATCAAGGTCTCACCTCTTAGGCCTAAACAAAATTTTTAAACAGGTCTCACCTCTTGGGCCTCCACAAAATTTTCCATGAGCCTCTGGCCAGCCCACGGCCTCTTCCTGCCTTTTGCGGTCCTACGCATCCCTCAACATCCCCACTGCTTTACCTGCTAGACATGACACTGGGCCAGGTCGGGTCACTGACATCTCAAGCGCCAACAATTTGGGCATTTTAAGGCTTCTGCATGTGTTTGAGTTGTTTTTACATTTTAAAGAAGACATGTCTGACCACATCTCACACACACACACACACACAATGACAATTAGGGGTGGGGTCTATTTGCTTTCCCCTTTGCCTATGCCATCTGTGGTTGTCATAGGCAACGTGATTTTAAGGGGTGCAGAATTTCATCTTCTTTTTTGTCTAGTTTGGCTTGGGGTCCATGGCAATGTAGAGGAAAGAAGGTTTCCTTGTATGGTCTCACTTTACAGAGAGGTTATATTGTCTTTGGAGTGTATTGTTGAGAGGCTGTGATAGTGGCGTAATAGTGCGACTTGGGCGCGTTATATGCACCCAGACATGCTTCCCCTGCTGTCCCAGTTGCATTCCAGCAGTGTTGGCATCCTTTTCTGAGGATTCAGGGTGGACTTGGTGACCTCCAAGTGGTCGAATTGAGATTTCCAAGTGGCGAGCATTTTTTTCCCATAGACTATAATGGGATTCGATAGTCGGTCGAATAGTCGAATTTCGCGGTCTATTCGAATCGAATTTCGAACTTTCGAATATTTCACTACTCGCTCATCTCTAATAATAACATTTTTGAATTCAACATGCTCAGCTGAATCCAGTAGTGGCATTACCTTTATATGCAAAATCGTGCTGACAGAATCCCTTTAAGGTTTCTGAGCTGTACCCATTTATTTATTGGTAATGTGATAATAAGGCATCAAAAGGACTGTGGTTTCAATATTTTTGCCTACAGGCGTTTACATCCAAATTAGCTCCTAAGTCTAACCTTTGTATGCCTCTTTTACCTTTTGGATCTCTTTTTCAGCTGCATCTCCCACACATACAGTACTATCTCTCTTTTATAAAAAAAAAAAAAAAAAAGGATGCTACAGGAGGAGGCAGGGGACTCTAAACTGGGATTCATTGCTTCTTCGATAAATAAATTGGGCAGCACATTTACCAATCAATCAACATCAATGGAAAATGTCTCTTTTACTTTCTCATAAACTCTCCATCTCTAATCGTATTCAGGAGCATAATTACAAAATGGTTTACCACTGGTACTGTAAAAAATGCCAGTTAAATTGCATCAAATATTCCCTTCTATTCCACTGGAATGCAGGAGGTGTTCATAGGTTCCTGGTACTATGTCACATATTTGGTGGACATGTCCTCTGATATCACCTCTTTGACAAGTTATTTCCTTATATAATTTCAATTGTCATTCTTTTTTTAATTCAAATATTTTTATTTGGTTTTCCAAAAATACAGGTATAACAAATACAAACAACCCCTGTGCAACCTCCCCCTCCCTCCCTCCCCCTCCCTCCCTCTGTGCAGTCCAGTTTTTCTCCCAGATTGTCCCAAAAGTCCACACAATGGTATGCAACTTTATGTTTTCTTGTACTTCCATTTGTACTCTCCTGTGTAAATAAAGCAGTGTTTATCCAGAGAAATCATTATTGTTGTCTTTTCTTAGGTTATTTACCATGTACTCCAGTAGACATAAGGAATTATCTCAGTAAGTGTATACATTCACATATCCCCGTCCATTATTCGCAGACCACCATACCCTGTACTTATACAAGTATCCTCCTCTACATCACCTTTATCTACCACCCATTATCTTACGGACCTCTATCACTGGTCAGTGCCAATGGGGCTAACCCTGACGTATCGATCCATATTCCCCATATTTTTTCAAATTTTTTGGGGGCATTACGTTTTGTATAAACATACTTTTCTAACCTAATTAGTAGGTTAATTTTACCTATCAGTTCAGTACAAGAAGGGGCTACCGGATTAATCCAATAATAGGCTATCAGTTTTCGCGCCTGATACAGAATCCGCATAATAGCTAGTCGATGACCTTTTGTAACAGAGCTATCTGCCACCCATCCCAATATGCAAACGAGCGCTGTAGCCTGTAGTTGACTTTTAAATACCCTATTTGTCAGGTCTATCACCTCCTCCCAGTATCTCCTTAAACGAGGACAGTTCCAGACCATATGCATGAGGTCTGCCTGAGAGGTCCCACACCTTGGACATTTGTCATCCGTCCTATATCCAATAGTACACAGTACTTTAGGGGTTTTATACACTCTGTGTAGTAGTAGAAGTTGAGATACTCGTTGGGCCTCACTAACCGCTATATCCGGGAACCTTTTGAGTATAGACACCCACTGCGCCTCATCTAGCTCTGGGATATCTCTTTTCCATTTGTGAAATAATTCCAAAGGATATTTTTTTAAAAATTCCTCCAGAAGACCACCATAATTGAGAGATATAACTCCTCCAGTATCGCCCTGTATGAGTACCCTATCTAAAATTCTATGCTTAGCGATCCTTTTCATGGGCGTGCTTTTTAACTGTGCACTAATGGCATGTCTGACTTGCAGAAATGTATAAAAACTGCTATGAGGCAGCCCGAACTCTTGCTGCAGCTGACTAAAAGACTTTAGTACCTCTCCTTGAAATAACTGATGCATATATATTAGTTTCCTTTCCTCCCACGGTTTAGAGGCTTGTACCATTTGTATTTCCTATACATTACATTGGGCCAAATCAGAGTATGTTCCGAGTACCCCGACAACCCCAGGATCTGCCTGACCTTTACCCACACTTTATGGATAGCCATTAATGTCGGATATGCACTGCCTACTCCTTCAAACATTCCCGCTTCCAGAGCTGAAATAAGCATATTAGACTTCACTAATACCTGAGTCATTGCTTTGGTGGCTGAGTCAGGAAGATTATTTCCCCAGCCTCTTAAATGTTGCATCTGAGATGCTAGGTAATAGAGCCAGGGGTTTGGCACTGCCAGGCCACCTTGCTCCTTCGGTCTTTGCAGGGTTTCCAACCTGATTCTAGGGTGTTTTTTCTGCCATATTAAATCCCTAAATATGACATTCAGTTTATGAAAGAGCCGCAATGGGATCCAAGTCGGGCATTATGGATAAGATATAATAATTGTGGCATCAGCACCATTTTAATGAGATTAACTCTGCCTATTAATGTAAGAGGCAACCTTATCCTGTCATGCACCTTTTTCTGAAACTTAACTAGGGCAGGCTGTAAATTCAACGCCTCATACTCCTGTACATTATTGGTAACATGCACCCCTAAATATTTAAATTGTGACACCACCTGCAACTGGACTTCATTACCTCTCAACCCATTGTCCCTTATGGGCATAATGGCCAATTTGGACCAGTTTATTTTCAGGCCCGATAGCGACCCAAATGCTTCAATAACCCGAATTGCTTCTGTTATTGAGTTCCTCCAGTCCTCCATAAAGAGCAGCAGGTCATCAGCATATAATGCTACTTTTTCCGTATGGTCCTTATATTTAAAAACTTTGACATCCCCATTCAGTCTAAGTGCTATAGCTAGGGGCTCTATTGCTACCGCAAATAGAAGCGGTGAGAGCGGGCACCCCTGCCTCGTGCCCCTCTCCAGCAAAAAGCTATCCGACACCAGTCCATTTGCCCGAACTCTAGCTGTTGGGGCAGCATATAACAGCTTTATCCATGATATGAATGTGTCTCCAAAGCCCATCCCACTCAGCACTGCCCACAAGTATTTCCATTCAATACTATCAAAAGCCTTGGCAGCATCTAAAGATGCCACCGCAGCATGTCTCCCAAGTCTACTTTGTGCCTGAATGTTGAGGAACAGCCTCCTAATATTAACTGCTGTGGACATATTGGGCATAAACCCCGCCTGGTCTGGGTGGACCACCGATGTTATAACGGTGTTGAGCCTATTGGCCAAAATTTTTGCCAGCAGCTTTACGTCAACGTTCAAAAGCGAGATTGGCCTGTACGATTCCGCTTTAGTAATATCTTTATCAGGCTTGGGCAGTACGACTATAATAGCTTCATTCATGGACTGCGGAAGAGCACCAGTAGATAACGCCTCTGTAAACACATCTAGCAGTTTTGGCAATAAAACCTCTTTATATTCCTTATAAACCTCTACCGGCACCCCGTCCGTCCCAGGCGCCTTGTTATTGGACATATCTGCTAATGCACGCTCCAACTCCCCCATGGTTAACTGTCCATCCAGTAGAACCTTTTGTTCTTCCGATATCCTGCGAAGCGGTAAGCCACCAAGGAACAATTGTAATTGCCCCGTGGTGGGACGCTCTTTGGAGGCATATAAATCTGAGTAGAACTCTTCAATTGTCATTCCTCTCTAGTCCTAACTCCAGATATGTCCATGTTTCCAGGAAGTGTTTCTAAGACTTCCAAATGTCTTCTATGGAATTTTATCTTAGCAATTCAAGAGATTATGCATAGACAGTGGAGATCATCCTCTACTCCAACTAGACCCTAATGGGCTGATGCTCAAAATCATTTGATGAGAATGAAGGAACTTAAAGCGCAAGAGAATAACAAATATCCAGCCTTTTATGTGATGTGGCTCCTCTAGACCCAGTTCCGCTCCTCTCAATTGTTTTTGGATTGGATCACTCATAGAACTATACCTATATCAACTAGTCTGTGATTGCGCAGTAGTGGACAATCATCCAACATACCAGGATCGATGCTTTTTCTCTTTCTTCTCTTTATTATTTTTTCTGTGTCACCAATTATCATCTCCTTCCTGAGGGTGGTATCCTTATATACCTGTTAATAAAGTTTAATTTTCAATGTTATTTATTCTGCGTGAAAAGTGATCTGTTCTCTTAAAGGCCTTGCTTGGGCTTTCCTGAACCCAGTAAAGCCCCATAGTGCACAGTATTAAAAATTTCCCCATTGTGCCCCTAGTAATGTCCCCAATATGTCCCCCATAATGTCCCTGAGTATTAAAAATATCCCCAGTGCTTCCAGTAATGCATTCTATAGTGCCCCCAGTATCAAAAAGGCCCCAAGTAATGCCCCCTATAGGGCCTCCAGTATTGAAAGTTTCCCAGTAATACCCCCCATAGAGCCCCTATTATGAACAATTGTCCCAGTTCCACCAGTAATTCCCCGTATAGTGTCCCCAACATTAAAAAAATACTTCTGCGGCCCCCTATAATACCAACAGTAGAGATGAGCGAATCTATTCGTCACTTCGTAGATTCGATACGAATCTTGGAAATTTTCCGCTGTGAAGCAAATCTGGATTTTTTGAGATTCGCTCCGTTAGATTCGAAAATTTTCTTAAAACTTTCTACGCATTCGCTACGTACTTGTCCGATAAATTGTATGCTAATGCTACGTATAAGTTACTTTATACGCTGATGCGTACAAATTCAATTAATTAGCAAACTTTTACTGTTAGTTCGTTATTCGTGCGGCAAAAATCCCGGGAAGAAAGCGGTCACCTGACCTAGTGGGAAGGGCTTGCTCTGATTGGCTCACAGGCTCGGTAAGCCAGTGATGCATCAGTTGTGCTGCGACTGCTGAGACGAGCAAAAGCACTGTCTGTGAAGTTCTGAGAGACAGTGAACTCTTGTGTTAAAATTGGGGTGTAATTGTTCTGGGAATCCATATTACACATATCAGGAATACTGCAGGGCCAGTGCAGGGCAAGTGCAGGTCCAGTGCAGGGCTAGTAATTAATCAGGCAGGGAGAGAGACAGGGAGAGAGACAAAGATCAGCTGCAGGGCCACAGTCAAGTTAAAATGTCTGGCATGGAAAAGCAAAAGGGTTCCAGCCAGACCTCGAGCTCCAGAAAAAAAGGAGAAGGTGGCACAGGGCAGCAGTGCCAAAGGACCTGTAGCCGGAGCTTCTACTTGTAAAATTTGCAATAGTTGGCCACTGTTCCACCAGGCTAACCCACCAAGGCGCAAAACTGTAGTGGAGGAGAAAGTGGATGAGGTAGTGGAGTGAATGACACACTCATCTCAATCACAGCCAACTGCTGATACAGTATCCATATGTAGCCAGGGGTCAGACTCCGAGCGTTCCTCCTGCTGCACCATTCCGCTACAGCAAAGCCTAGCGTTGTGCGTGCCTGCGTATTACGCAATCGCTAGACAATAGTACGATGAGGATTTGTACGCAATCTGTACGCTTATGCGTACGTGTTGACATAAGTTGCGTACCATTAACAACTGTGCGTTTGTTATTAGTGCGCGAATGTTCGCAAAACACCACATAATAACGTATGATTTGTACGCAGCTTTGGCGAAGCGAATTTTGGATTATTCGCTCAACTCTAACCAACAGTATTAAAAATGTCACCTGTGCTCCCAGGAATTATTCTTATAGTGTCCCTAGTAATGCCCCCTAAAGTGTTCTTTATGCTCTCCAAGTGGCCAAGTCCACGGTCAGGCCACAGACCTCATCTGACCTGTGGAGTGAGGCACTTGTGTCCTAGGGAAGGCAGATGATCTCATTGTGCCAAGGCCCTGTGCAGGCAGTCATAATGAGGTCATCATTTTGTGTCTCCGCCTGCCTCATAGGCTTCAGGCCTATTTGGATTAGGCCTGTAAGGGTGAAGAGTGGGACAAGCAACCACCGACTCCTGTGCCCCACCACAGTGTCTAATTGTATCGCCATCGATATAGTTGAATTCAGGAGGGCACTTGAACCCACAGGCCTGGTATATAAGTGTACCTGACGTTCCTAGTGCTAATTTATGCTCAGAGCATCAGCTGGCCACCTCTAGGAGGGCTTGGATGGGTCCCTGGGCATTGAGAATCTTCCCAGTAGCCAGTTCACCCTTAGCTATCAGAAAGTCAAAGGGAAGTGATAAAGGACAAGGATCCATGCAATAAAATTAAATTGTAAGCTCATGTATTGTAAGGTATGTCAGTGGGCCAACCTGCTGTTCTTGTCAAAAGGTTTCTCATAGTCATGGCGAAAGTAACATTTGTAACTGCTGATTATTAGAAATATGGCCTGGAGAAAGAAGATATTAATGGGCTTAGGATGACTCAAATGATAGAGAAACTCAAGTAAATGATGTGCACTGTAAAATGATGATCAATTATAATCTTACTAAGGGGATTAATGTACAGTAGAAGTTAGTACTGAGTTACTAGGAAACTGCTAACTGCAAATAATACTGAGTGTTAGAACATGACAAGATCACAGATGGACAAAATTAACTTCAATTTATCTCCAAAATGACGCCTACATAACTTCATCCTTTCCCACATAAAGACATTGTGCCCCTCAGCAGCTACGTACTTTGTGTGGGAAGGAAAATATCTGATAATGTAGGCAGACGGTCAGATACAGAGTGCTGTACCTACGCTCTGCCATAGGGTCACTTTGTAACAGAGCTGTAATTGCAATCCAGTGCAGGCGGCTTGACCACATGTTAGGTGTTGATGAGAAACAACATCACATCTAGAGCTCCATAGTTACTTCTTAAAAAATCTGAATAATAAGGAATGTTTTGTTTCCGGCTTGTAATATACTGTAGATTTGTAATTTGCTTGTGGATTCATGGAAGAAATCCGAGGCTGATATTTGTCATGGATGGTCAGTTGATGTACAAATCCACAAGAAGATTAGCCCCTAGTCATTCAGTGGAGCTACTCCATGGCTTTTCTGTGCAGAATCAAAAGAAATAATATATGAATGCTCATTTATGTGGATGATTTTTTTTTCCATTTCTAGCGACTGGGCTACAGGGGTGTGCATGAATGTGAGTGACTGGCCAGATAAGTGTAATAATAGTTGTACTCACAATTAAGAAGCTCCATGAGCTGATGTGCAGTAATGGGAAGGGCGCACCTATTCTTCCCTTCAGAGAACTTGCCCATTCTTGGGTCCTCCTGCCTGATGACGGTTTTAGGTGCCCTTAACAGTGAAGTTTTAGAGGTGCAAAACAGGGTCCCCGTTGTGATGCCAGCACTTTCAGTGCAATAGTAGTGCAGGAAGCAATGAGAGGGCAATAGTGCAGCAGAACATTTCTTTACTGAAGAATTCAAATGAGTACACGGAACACAAGGCACTGAGTGTAGCGACATGACGTAAGGGGGCGTGTCGCACTCCCGTCGCCCCGCCTACTACTCGCTCCATGCATCGTAAGCCTGCGATTCCCGGCGTCTGTGTGCTCAAGCCTGGGGACCACCTGCCTGTTCGCCTGCCACTGTACTCTACCAGATGCTGGCTCCGGAGACCTGGTGACCCCACTCAAACCCCCTTCAGCCTTGAACTCTGTATACAGCAAGTATTATATATGCTTCTCAGCACATGCCTCTTTACATGCCTTTTCAGTACATTCTTCCTGCGCTGCTTGGATTAGTGATCGGGTATTTTGGCCACCTGGACTGAAGTAATGTGGCTTTTTAAATTGGTTGAGTGGTGGGTCTTCAGTATATAAATGGTGGTCTAGCAGGACACTAGATGAAGTTTTGTGCTTACGGAGGCAAATTGCGAGATGTATTTCTGGACGGAGTCTGGTCTCAGTTGGGTTATATACCTCTGAACTTGATCATGGACTATTAACCAACTAACATTGCAGCAATTTCTGCCATTCAACTATTAACTTCTAACAGCTCTGTTGTATGAAGTCTGGCTTTAGCTGCACTCTATTTTTCTGAGTGCCATGGATTTCATTTACTAACCTGACCATGAACTATTAACCTGTTAATGCTGCTACAACCTCAGTCACTCAATTGTTAACCCCTAACTTAACAGTTTGTGACTCTGACTATGATTTCTGGGAGGATTAAGTTGTGCTATTGATACGGGGCAGGAGGGGAGGCGATCTCTATTAATAAAGGAAAGACGGATCTGAGAGGAGTGGAGACATGGCAGAGGTGGCTGGAGGATTGAAATAACATTACATATTGGGCTGTTCCTTATTGTTGCATGAAGGAAACTTCGTTTTCCTTTTATATATGTGTCTATGCCTGCCACGAATAGGTTGAGTCCATCATAAGTCTATACAAGTGTATTTGCTGGCTTAAGGATTATGGCCCCTAAAAACAGCAGGAAATCTGGAGAATTAGCCTCCCCTAAGAGCCGCACTGGGAGTAAAGCAGAAGGGGGCTCTCCTAAGATAGACAAATATCTGAAAGTCCAGGTGACTAAAACAAGAAATACCTCTAAAAATGCTCAAGGGGATAGTGTAAAGGGCAATAACCAGGATCCCACAATCGAGGGGACTCTGGTGGATGCCGTTCATGTTGAGACTCTACTGGCTACCCCCCTCTGAAGCACCTGAACTAAGCAAAGAGGGCTCCAATATCCTAAGTGAAATTCTATGACAGGTTAAGAGGACCAACGAGGCCCTAGAGAATTTATCAACACAAATGGGGTCGGTTAAAACTGATATATCACTTATCAGACATGATTTGAATAAAGTTAGATCAAATTTTTGGGAGTTAGAAACTGTTGTTTCAGATCTGCGCTCTGAGGTCGATGCTATGAAGAGTGACATCTCAGCTTTAAAAGAGGAAAAGGCTGCACTAAAGGATAAAATTATTGATCTAGAAGACAGATCAAGACGTTGTAACATCAAGATACTTGGTCTCCCGGTGGGCGCTGAAGGCAATGATCCTGAGATGTTTATCCATGCATGGCTACTTGATAGTCTGGGGAAAGAGCACTCCTCTCCTTCTTTTGGGGTTGAGAGGGCCCACCAGCTACAAGCTGTTAAACGACCGCCAGGCGCCCCTCCACCCATCATGATTGTAAAAATCCTTAGCTCCAAGGATAGGGATAGAATTCTAAGGAGAGCAAGAGAGAATAAGGACTTACAGTATAATGGTTGTAAAGTGTTTATTTACCCAGACTTTTCTAGAGACACGCAGGAGAAAAGACGTAGTTTTGTGGTAATAAAAAGAAAAGGTTGGCCCAGGCAAACATCAAGTATTCCTTCATATTCCCTGCAAGACTCTGGGTTATTTTTGAGGAAAAGGTTTATATTTTTGAAACATCGGAGGAGGCTGTGGAATGGATGGATACTAATGGTTTAAAATAATTTAACAGCCTGGTGCTACCCTAGGATTTGTCTTAACATAGATGCTGGAGTGGGCTTAGGGTGGAGGCGTAGTTCTGGAATAGAGTTTCCAGGTCAACTAGGCTGGGGACAAAAGGGGAATGGGTGAAGGAAGTGGGGGGTGGGGAGTAGGGGTATTTGGGCTGGCGGAACGAGGAGAGGGTTTTTTCTTTTTTAGTCAAAATGGTGATTAAGATATTGACCTGGAATGTACGGGGCATGGGGGATAGAATTAAGAGGTGTGCTATTTTTAACATGATACAGAAGCACCCCCCTGGTATAGTGGGCCTGTTGGAAACCCATCTGACCAGAGACACCATACATTATTTGGAAAAGAGTTGGGTTGGTAACAGTTACCACTCAGTACACACAAGCTACTCTACAGGGGTTTCGGTATTAATACATAGGAATATCGATTTTAGATGTATCTCTCAGCTCAGTGATGTAGAGAGCAGATATATTTTCTTACATGGAAAAATAGGTGGCATAGATTGTATTCTTGCATTTTTTATATTGCACCGCCATATTCCCCGTACATTCTGAGCCAATTATTATCATTTATGGATAAGAAGGACAGGTGTGCCGCCATTATAATAGGTGATTTTAACTGTGTAATGGATGTAAAAATGGACAGATATTCTAGTTCTGTGCAGGTAGGCCTTTCTCACAACTTCACTTCCCCATTAGAGAAATTCTGAATGAAGTTGGATTTGTTGATGTTTGGAGGAGTAGAAAGGGTAGAGTTAAAGCGTATTCTTGCTGTAGCAGGACAGGAACCTCAATGTCAAGAATAGATATGGCACTTGTAAATCGTTGTAACGTAAACCATGTGGTTAAGATATTCTATGAACCAAGATCGATCTCCGACCACTCCCCTGTAAGGTTGGAGATAGATCTTGGTTGGAGTAGAGGAAGTGGAGTTTGTCGATGGATTAATCCGCATTGGTTGAGTATTTTTGACGACCATTTATCTATTAAGGAGGAGATTGCTGCAGTTTGGCACATTAATAAGGGCTCTACTAAAATGGAATATGTCTGGAACGCAATAAAAGCGTTTATTAGGGGGCTAGTGACAAAAAAGATTATATACTTGAAACAATCATTTGCCCTTAGAGAACAGGAGCTTAGGGATGAAGTGAGAGCAAAGGAATAGGTCTATTATGAGAATCAATCAGAGGATAATACAAATGGTATGGTGGATGCACAACGCAAATACCGTGACTTTATGTATGAAAAGGCTCAGCAGAGGTTATTTTTTCTAGGTTATAGAGGATTTAGTGAATCTGGGAAACCGGGTAAGCTACTGGTTTCTATTATAACCAGGGCAACCATTCTTTTATTTCTGTGGTAAGATCTCCGCGGGGTAATATTTTACAAAATCAGGATGAGATTAGAGAGGTTTTTTTTCACTACTTTGAAGAATTGTACAGGTCTGATTTAAGGCAACTGATCAAGAAACGGAGGAATACTTGAAGTGTATTGTTTTTCCTCGGTTATCAGAGGAGCAGAGATCTGCTCTGGATGCGCCGATCTCTGTGAGTGAATTGCGGATAGCCTTGGAATCCAATCAAGATAATACTTCTCCAGGCTCAGATGGTTTACCATTTGAGGTCTATAGGAGATATCAGGATGTGTTATTACCCTGTCTTATCGAAGTGTTTAATGCGTCATTGCAGGAGAAGAAACTCCTGAGATCTATGACTGAGGCTCTTATTGTTTTGATAGGAAAAAAGGGCAACGACTTATCAGAGATCGGTGCATACAGACCTATATCTCTGCTCAATACGGATATTAAAATTATTGCTAAGGCGTTGTCTATTAGACTTGGTAAAGTAATAGAGTGTATTATACACCCGGGTCAGAGTGGTTTTATGCCAGGGCGGAGTACACAATATAATATTTGGCGATTATTCTCGAGTATGCAGTTGGGGGAGGGGGGCTCCGCTCCATCCTGTCATTGGACGCTACTAAAGCTTTTGATAGGGTGGAGTGGGGCTTCCTTTGGGCGGTTCTGCAACGTTTTGGTTTTGGTGATTATTTTATTAATTTGATATGCTTATTATACACTAACCCTGTAGCCCGAATAAACGTAAATGGCGTGTATACCCCTATAGTTGCACTATTCAGAAGTGTGCGCCAGGGCTGCCCTCTTTCCCCCTATTGTTTAATATCTTTTTGGAACCCCTAGCTTTAAAAATTAGACAAGACCCCTCTATAATAGGATTCAGCGAAGAGGGGAATGTGGGGATGGTGTTGCTATATGCTGATGACATTTTGTTCTGTCTAGGTGACACTCCGAATACATTGCCGAAGGTCATTCGCAGTGTCAAGGAATTTGGCCTCATGTCAGGACTACATATAAACTGGCACAAGACAATTTTGTTGCCCTTGGATATTATGAACCTGCCTAATACAGGAGGAGTGAGGATCTTGAGTCAGTCAGATTCTTTTGAGTATTTGAGGATATCGGTGTCCTCTTCATTAGACAGTTTTGTTTCTCTTAATATTACCCCTTTGATTAAGAAAATTAGATCTAAGATAACGATTTGGTTAAAACTACCATTATCAATGGCGGATAGGATTTCACTTATTAAAATGGTTATTCTTCCTCAATTTCTTTATATGTTTATGGCCGCTTCAGTTTGGATCAATAATCGCATGTTTTCTCTCATTGACAAGCTGTTAAATGAGCTGATCTGGGGGAGAAAGCGTGTCAGAATGAAAATCAAATATCTCTATTATCCTGTTAGCTCAGGAGGACTGGGAGTGCCTTTTTTTAAAGGATATTTCTTGTCTGCTCAATTGTTAATGATAAGAGAATGGCAGTCTAATCCTGTGTTAAGGGAGTTAGTAGGTAAGTCAGGATACATAGGTATTTTTGAACTATTGGAGTCCGGACAACTGGCCCAGGGGAGGGGGGGGGACCCTGCATGCCGGGTTATGACCAATCTTCTTGTTAAGTTGTGGGATAGTTTAAGAAAGTTGTTAGGGATTGTCACCTCATTAGAGTTCACGCCATTATGGGGAAATGTATATTTGAGTGAATTTTCAAATTTATCTCAAGATTTGTATTGGACAAAATCAGGTATAAATTATATATCTCAGGTATTTGAGGATGGGAATCTTTTTTCATACAATAAGATATTGCAAATAGAGGGGGTCACTAAAATTAACTGGTTTAGGTATGAGCAGTTATATTCTGCCTATACCTCAACTGGGAAGTCTATGTTATTCACGATACAAGGTAATGGATTAATTGATTTATTAGTAAATGTAGGGGACATGAGGAAGCTTCGATTGTCGAACATTTATAGGGGGTTGGTCGTGGATATGGCTGGTGGGGTCTCCTTCCCTGGTCAGCTGAGTGTCACGCTCTGGTGTGGAGGGTATAGCTACACCAAGCGTAAGAGGGAAGGGAAAAAGACCAAACAAGGGAAACGGTCACCTCCTGCAGGAAATCCTGAAACTAGGTCCTGACTGACCAGTATGAGGCCTTAGTGGTAGGAGAGTTCATACACAGGAACCTAATAACAACTGACCCTATAGAACCCTGCAACTAGTGACAGGGGAAGGAGTCAACCCGTTCCTCCAAAAGGACGGACGAACAGGAGACTCCAGAAGGCAAAACCACAACAGGGAAAAGTAGGATCAACACAATAGGGAAAATGACACTTATCTTAATGCAGATATTGCAGCAACCGGATCTCAGCCAAGAACCACACCACACACAACAATGTCAGCAGAAAGTATAAACCGCAAGGGATACTGGGAGAGGAAGGGATGAATAGGGGAAAGACAATCACCACACCCGCAACAGCTGAGGGGAAGGGGTGGGGTAAACAGCAACCAAACCAAGAGGAAAACATGTCAAATGATGTCACTTTTGAAAGCCTAGCTGATCGCCTGCAACCTGATGCAGGCACATTCGTGACACTGAGATGGTGTAGGGACATTCCGGATTTGAATCAGACAAATTGGGACAAGATTTATCGGAATATGAGTAGATGTTCGATTAATACTAACTACAAGTTTATACAATTCCATTTATTACATCGTCTTTACTTGTCCCCCGTTCACTTGGCGAAGATGTATGGGAGTCCGACCTCGAGCTGTCCTAGGGGGGATTATGATACTGCTGATTTTATGCATTTATGTTGGAATTGTAGTTATGTACAGGATTTTTGGCATGAGGTATATAGTACTGTTAAAAGTAAAATAGGGGTTCGGCTGCCATTTAACCCTCAGGTCGCTATTATTGGAGATTTAGTGATACAACGGGGTTTGGTTTATAAATATAGATTCATCTTTATAGTACTCATGTTAGCTAGGGTTATTATAGCAAGGGGGTGGATAGCTAGTACCCCTCTAGATGCTTGGGTAAACCTGGTCAACAAAGTAAAGGCCTATGAAAAAATTAGGTATAAATCTCAGAATAAGTATGAGATTTGGCTTAAAAATGTGGTCCTTTTGGTAATGGTTTTCTTTTTTTTTTTTTACCTTCTCTCGTTCCGCCAGGGGGGATGTGTATATGGGTTTATTTTTATGTCATTGTATTATTGATAATGGAAAGGTTAAGATGAGCCTGGACATATTGGTTATCATACATTTGTTGTATTGTTTGTTTTTTTTTAAAAAAAAGCTAATAAAGATGTATAAAAGAAATAAGAATTCAAATGCAAATGGATCAAGACAGTTCTTTACTTGCAATGGACTTGTTAATGTTACACAAATGCACTTTTACAGATGCTACAGATTTCACAGCTGCAAAGGTAGTAACAGTCCAAAAGGTGTCTCTTTCAAGCAATCTTCCTGAATCTGTGCTTTACTAGCTGACTCTGACAAAAGCATCCAGATATAGGGTAGATATTTTGGATAATACAATGAGTAGTAGTAGTAGTGGGTACAATGACAGGGAATGGTGATTATGCCGACCCCCGTCATTGAACCTTTCAGATGATGCTTTAATCACTGATCGCAGCATCTTACAGGGGCGGACATACCGCGGTGCAGCCGGTTCGGCTGCACAGGGGCCCGGTGGAAGCGCTCATCTCTCTTTAGCCATCTGTATCGCCGTCCTCAGGACAGCGATACAGATAAATGCTGCGGGGCAGGGGAGGAAGAGGTGTCTCCCCTGCCCATTCCTCTGATAGGCTGCAGGCCTAGTGCCTGTAGCCTATCAGAGGCCGGCGCAGGCGGCGCGATGATGTCATCGCACCGCCTGAGCTGTACAGAGTGGGACACAGGCCGGAAGAGGCCTGCATCGCCTGGCTGAAAGCGGCAAGGAGGTAAGTATAAGTGTTAATTTTTTTTTATTTACGCTTTACTAGGGGCCCTATCTGGACATCTGCTGGGGGCCCTATGTTAAGTATTGCCACACATGGGGGCACTATAGAGGAGGAGCACAATGGTGGCCCTGTATTAAATACTGGCAGACATTGGGGCACTATAGAGGAGGAGGAGCACTATGGGGGGCCATATTTTAAATACTGGCAGACATGGGGGGGCCCTATGTTATGTAATGGCACACATGGGGGGCACTATGGAGGGGGAGAAGCACTATACGGGCCCTATCTAGTATAGTGGCACACATGGGGCACTATGGAGGGGGAGCAGCAATATGGGGGCTCTATTGTATATACTGGCACACGTGGTGGGCACTATGGAGGGGGAGCAGAAATATGGGGGCTTTATCGTATATACTGGCACACATGGGGGGCACTATGTTATGTAATGGCACACATGGGGGGCACTATGGAGGGGGAGGAGCACTATAAGGGCCCTAATATACTGGCACACATGGGGCTCACTATGGAGGGTGAGGAGCACTATGAAGGCCCTATCTAATATACTGGCACACATGGGGGCACTATGGAGGGGGAGCAGCAATATGGGGGCTCTATTGTATATACTGGCACACATGGTGGGCACTATGGGGGCCCTTATATACTGGCACACATGGGGGGGGGCACTATGGAGAATGGGGAGAGGAGCACTGTGGAGGCATCTTCTGGGGCCCTTTCTTATATAATGACACACATGGGGGGCTCTATGGAGAAGGGGGAAAGGAGCACTATTGGGGTAATTATATAGGGACATTATACTGGCACACATTATGGGGGACATTTTATACTGGCACATTGTTAGGCACCATGGGGACAAGGGAAAGGAGCAGCAATATTTTTTTTGCAGGCACGAATAGGCACTATTGGGGCACGATATAGGAGTATTTTATACTGGTGCAAATTATGGCACTATGGGGACCTTCGCTCAACTGGGGTCGAAAAGACATTGGCTCTACAAGGGGCACTAAAAAGAGGTATTTTTTTATACTGGCACACAACAGGGCATTTTTATTTTTACAGTTACACATTGTAAAGAGAATTATTACTATGGGGGCATTATGGTGGGCTTTATTACAGTTGAGGGAATATAAGGAACATGAATACTAGTATTAGCACTATGGGAGTGTTATTACTTCTGGGACACAGTAGGGACATTATTACTGTTGGGGCACTATTACTACCACATGTTGTCTAATAGATCATTATTTCTATTGGTAGGACTTTGGGGAACACTATTGCTGTGGGGGGCACCCTGGCACAGTATCAGCTTCGCACAATTATTTTAGGGGACATTATGTTTAGACTGTTAGTGTTTGGGACACTGTTTCCTGGGTGCAGTTATTTTTTACGACACTATGTGGCAGTAATTATTGAAGGGGAACTATCTGTGTGTAACTAGCATAGGGAGTATTGGGGGTAGCAGGATGGGGCATTCAGAAGGTGGGAGGATGATGGAAAACTAGGAAACTAAGATGTCTGTCTGTCAAACTCTACAGAGAGAAGAGATGGCTGAAAGACACCATGGCGGTCTGGTTTGAAAGGAGAAGATGATGAAAGAGAACATCTACATCTAAGGAGACGTCACTGGATGTACGAGGTATGTGGTGCTGTATTAGGCTACCTTCACATCTGAGTTAGTGATTCTGGCAGGCTCTTCCAGCAGAGAACAGCCTGCCAGAATTCACTGGCTCTGGCACAGCTGGATGCACTATTGACTATAATTAGGTCCCGCAGAGATCTGGCCACAATCTGGCAAACATGTAGAGAATCAGCGGAACACAAACCGATGCATTCTCTGTTAGATCAGGTGGCCGGAGCGTAGTGCTACATGTGTGAAAGTAGCCTTACCCTGTATGTTTTGTATTGCTGTATGTAATGTTACGACGGAATATGTTAGGTTGAGAATTTGGCTTTTGGGGGGGGGGGGGGGGTAGGCCCAGGCACATTTTTTGCACAGGGGCCCTCTGATGTCTGTGTCCGCCCCTGGCATCTTAGATCAGTATTAAAGCATTTTAGGGGTTGCTCCTTAATAAAAAAAAAATTAATTGTACTTACCTCATCCATTTGAGCTTGAAGAGGCCGCCTCGGCCATCTTTCTTGAAGATCCAGTGCGAAATCTAGCGCTGCACATGATTATGTCACAAGATTTTGCGCAGGATCTTCAAGCAATATGGCTGAACTAACTTTTTATTTTTTACCACCATTTCAGGGGAAATTTTTTGCTCAACACTAGATATAATGGCAAGGAGCAAGAGCATTCAATTGCCTACCTGGGGTGGGGACCTGAGCCAGTAAAGCGGACAGGTAACTTCAGACAATTCAACATTTTACAATGGCCAAGTCAAAGTTCAGGACTCAACCCCATTGAGATGCTGTGGTGGGATATTAGGATAGCTCTGCATAAACAAATGCCCTAAAAATTGAATGCAATAAAATGATGTTGTAAAGAAGAGTGGCCCAAATATCTCCAAACAATGTAAGAGTCTCTTAAACTACTACAAAACTGTTCATTCAGAGTATTGTTTTTAAAGGTGTATCTACATATTACTAACCTGTTCATGTAAAAAACTGCTTGTTTTATTTATCATACAGTCTTTAGAGGTGTTTGTCTGGCTTCACAATATTGATGACCTATCTTCAGGATAGGTCACCAATTTCAGATCGGTGGGGTTCTGGTTCCTGGCAATGTTGCTGATCAGCTGTTTGAATGCATTGTGGTGCTCATGTCAACGCTGTGTCCTCTTCAATATTTACCTGCACACTGTCTACATTGTAACAATGGTGCAGGGTAATTACAACTTTTCATCCCATTCACTCGACTGGGAAAGGAATCTGTAATTACCCTGCACAGGTTTTCAAATGAGCACCACAACCTCTTCAAACAGCTGATCATCTGCAGTCCCCCACCTATTTGATGCTGATCACCTAAGGATAGGTCATCAATATTGTGAAACCGGAATACCCCTTTAATATAGTTGATTCAACTGTGGGCATAACTCTTTTCTTTCATTTCCCTTCACCATAGTACAAAGAACAGAGAAACTGTATTATACTAAAGAGAAACAAGTGAATGTTAATTGGTAGAATTATGGAGAATTATGGAGAACATAATTCGGTTTTACCCTTCATAAAAAGAATGTAAGCAATACGTTTTAATAATAAAGCCACAAACATGAATTTTTATGCATTTCTTACAATACTTGATTCAGAATTGCATGAAGACACCCAAATTTATAAAGTGCTTAGTGGCATTTTCACAATGTGCCAAGTGTCTACTTTTCAAAAATATATGGATTTAGGAGTATAATATGAATTTTAGGTTTTTCTATTTTATAATTCAGGTTTGTCAAAAGTGTACAAGCATGAAACAGGACACGCTTCGTCCTTAGAACAAACTATGAATTACTCTGAAATTATGCAGTGTTTTAGAGGAAACTAGTTTTGAAGGATCCCTTTCAGCTTCTATCCACTTGGCTGTTGGGAAGATCTTTGCATGCAAAGGGCTAAGAAAAAATAATAGTCTCATACAACTTATTTTAGTACTGTATGTCACATTTTATAGAGCCACTGCTAAGCATTATAATAGTTTAGCCGGGCATATCATTTAATATAATTTCCCAAACAAGGATATCACTGTAACACTCTGCAAGTCATTATATTAGTTTAAATGCCAGTGTATCACTCTGCATGTTCTAGTTTTAGAATGTTATTCTATTATATATTATTCCAAATCTCAATACATTCATATTTTGCCCTTCTGATTGATATGTCAACGCTGATTTGTGGTCCATACCACATCATTTATATCACTTACGTGCCTTAATACAGAATCTAGAATGCTAAATTGACATTGACATTTTTTGTTTTGTAGAAATCTTTGGCTGCAGAAATCCACACAGCATATTAAGAGCCATGTGTCAAATAAAGGAAAGGTTCGTCTTTGAGCCCTGTGACCCCACTGATCACTGAAACAAAGGACTCACATTGCCTTCTCACCCAGAGAACTTTACCAAGGGACTGCCTTAGAGTTAGCCCAAAGTCAAACCAGTTAGTTTGTACAGTAGGTACACACCAACTGCCCGTTACAATCTGCCATTGGAAATCTCCTATTCACTGCAATGGGTCTGTAAAATACATGTAATCCCATTGTAAATATCCAACCAGAAGATGAAGGGCACAGTGCTTGGAAAACAACAATGTTCATTCTAACACTTAGTGGGGGCAAATAGTATATTGCTCCATATGTAGGACCTACCTACACCCAAGTTTTTCTAGTCGATACATTAATTCTGGGCATGAAACTGCCTAAAAGAAACATTGTCTTCATTGCCCATATAAACCAATCACAGAACAGCTTTCATTTCTTATAGTGCTCTTGAAAAATGAAAACTGTGATGTGATTGGATTGATGTGATAGTTTTACTCTCAGACGGTTTCATTATTCTGTCCCAGTGTCTGTCACTGTTTTTTTCCTGGTGTTTTCCCTGATTATGTCTGCCCCAGTATGTCTCTATATTTGCAGGTTAAAATAATGCTAGGTTTGCAGTTGTGTCCATGTCTCTTTTATTAAATTGTGTAGAGTCAACAAAAGACTAAGATTGAAACACTAAAGCTTATAATTATGTAAAACTAAGCTGAGTCACCGTTGTCTGGCATGACCTACTGAAGTCACCTCTACAGCCTAAGTAAACCACAAAATAATTAGTCTTTTTATAAAGAAAACTTAACATGATATGAACAAATTAGAACAATTAGCAGGTCTCAATGGATGGAACCTGCATGTTCTTAGTGAAATCTATTCTATATTATGAATCTATTATGTAATATGTGTCTAAATTACAAACTCATTACTCATTAATTGTCGCTGGCTGACTTATAGCAATGTTAATGGCAGTGGCGTAGCTATAGGGGGTGCAGAGGTAGCAGCCGCTTCCTGGCCCTGGAGAAATTGTTGCCTCAAGCAGCACAAAGGTTATATGCTTCCCTGCTCCAGGCCACAAAGCACTGAGGGAAGGGCAGCCCAAGCTAAACTCTTGCACCAGGGCCCATGAGCCTTTAGCTACACCCCTGGTTAAAGGGTTCTGTGGGATTAAAAAAATAAGTCTTTGTTTTCCATTTTATGAATGCAAAAGGATTGAATACCAGTTAGAAATTTACATAATTACATATAGTTAAAGGGGTTGTGCAGTGATTTATATTTATGACCTATATTCAGGATTAGGGATGAGCGAACCCGGACCGCCACTTTCTGGACTGTACCGAACATTTGAGTGTCTGTGTACCGAACCCGAAGCTGGATTTTGGTCCAGGTTCGATGTTGTACTTTAAATAAAGCTTGTTGAAAGGCTGTAGCACAGCCAATCAACAAACGATTAAGCTGTGGGCATTTATAAGCCATCACAGTCATACCTAGTATAGGCATGGCTGTGATTGGCCGGTGCACCATGTGAACATGCATGCATAAATGCCCGATGATATGGGGCACGGCCATTCTGCTCTGACTAGTGTAGGGACAGGAAACTGCTGCAGGCAGAAATACCATATTTAATCATGCTGTTCAATCTGAGGGCGACCTGTTGGCATTTTTTTCAGTGCAATCCTACTCCTTTGCACCAGTGAAAGGGAAATATAATAGTCAGGGTCGGACATACGACTGTGCAGCCGGTTCGAATGCACAGGGGCCCAGTGCGACAGGGGGGCCCATGGGAGGTTCGGCGGCAGGGAGAGACAAGCGCTTCCATTGTGGAAGTGCTCATCTCCATATTCATCTGTATCACCATCCTCAGGACGGCGATACAGATTATTGCTGTGGCAGGGCAGGGGAGAGGCGTTTCCCTTACCCGTTCCTCTGATAGGCTGTAGTGCGTAGTGCCTGCAGCCTATCAGACGCCGGCTCAGTGAACGCGATGACGTCATCGCGCCGCCTGAGCAGAACAGCGCGGGACACAGGCCGGAAGATGGCTGCATCACATCGCTGATAGGGACATGGAGGTAAGTATATGTATTTATTTTTTTATTAACACTACCCAACTGGAGGCATCTACTACGGGGCATTATAATGGTACACATGGGGGGAAAAGGCGCACTATGGAGTCATCTATTAGGGGACATTTTACTGGCACACATGGGGGAAAGGAGCACTATGGGGCAGGGCCAATTCTAGCTCATCTGCTGCCTCAGGCAAAAATTTAAGTGGCGCCCCCCCCCATTAAAAAAATAGTATGAAAGTTAAGTAACCACCGAACTCCAAGACTGTCCTGCCAGATCTGGGGCAGTACAAGTACAGATAATATAGTAGATATTCCCTGCAGTCCTATGTAACACCACAGGTAGCACAATGATAAATCTCTGAGTACAGAATAGGAGATGTTACCTGCAGTCCTATGTAACAGCACAGATAACACTAGTGCTGATAATGTGGTAGTGTTACCTGCAGTCCTATGTAAAACCACAGATAACACTAGTGTAGATCATGTGATAGTGTTACCTGCACTCCTATGTAAAACCACAGTTAACACTAGTGTAGATCATGTGGTAGTGTTACCTGCAGTCTTTTGTAAAACCACAGATAACACTAGTGCTGATAATGTGGTAGGGTTACCTTCAGTCCTATGTAAAACCACAGATGACACTAGTGCTGATAATGTGGTAGGGTTACCTTCAGTCCTATGTAAAACCACAGATGACACTAGTGCTGATAATGTGGTAGTGTTACCTTCAGTCCTACTTAAAACCACAGATAACACTAGTGTAGATCATGTGGTAGTGTTACCTGCGTCCTTAGTGTGCCTCCCGGTGCCTCTCCCACGGACTCCATGCTGGCGGCGCTTTCTCCTCTTCCGTCTTCTTCTTCTTGCCCCGCACGGTACGTCCTGATGCAGCTGCGTCAAGACATAGGAACACTGTGGGCATGGTGATGGTGATACACACAGGGGCAGACACACACAGGGACAGACACATCTGAGCCCCTTTCACAGTGGTAATACTCTCTTTGTGCCCCTCACAGTAGTTGTGCCCTCTCTGTGCCCCCTTCAGAGTAGTAATTCCCATTGTCCCGCCTTCACAGTAGTTATGCCCTCTTTGTGCCCCCTCCACAGTAGTAATGCACTCTTGGCCCCCTTCACAGTAGTAATGCCCATTGTTCCCCCTTCATAGTAGTAATGCCCACTGTGTCCCTGCATAGTAGTAATGCCCATTGTGCCTCTTCATAGTAGTAAGGCCTATTGTGCCCTCTTCATAGTAATAATGCCTATTGTGCCCCTTCATAGTAGTAATGCTCTCTGTGTCCCCTTTATATCAGTAATACTCTTTGTGTCACCTCTATAGTAGTAATGCCCTCTGTGCCCCCTTTATAGTGGCAAAGCCCTCTGTGGCCCCTTTATAGTAGTAGTGCCATCTGTGCTCCCCTTTATAGTAGAAAAGCCCTCTATGCCCCTTTTTATAGTAGAAAAGCCCTCTGTGCCACCTTTGTAGTAGTAATGCCCACTGTGCCCCACTTATGGTAGCAATGCCCTCTGTGCCCGTTTTGCAGTAGTAATGCCCTGTGTGTCCCCCTTTCTAGTAGTAATGCCCACTGTGCCCCCCTTTGTAATAGTAATACACACTGTGCACCCTTTGTAGTATTACTGCCCTCTCCTCTGTGGCCCCTTTGTTGTATTAATGCCCTCTCCACTGTGCCCCCTTTGTAGTATTAATGCCCTCTCCTCTGTGTCCCCTTTGTAGGAGAAATGCCATCTGTGCCTCCTCTGTACCTAACACAGTACCTACTCACCTTGTCCCGTTCCTCACAGTCTTCTCTCCCCTACTGCAGACAAAGATGGCTCCGCATGACTGTGTGGGCGGAGCTTATGCAGATTACCGGGCTGCAAGCTCTGCCCACACAGGCTTGCGGGCGATCTGTGGCTGCAGGCTGAATTCACCATTCAGTGTCTGCCGGCCTGAAGAAGGGGAGGAGCTCAGCTGTGGGTGAGTGATAGGACCCAGCTCCCTGCACTCCAGGAAGGGGGGGGGGAGCGCAGCATACAGGGAACACAGGCGGCATCCACCGGCAGTGTTTAAAGGGAACCTGTCATCAACTTTATACTGCCCATACTAACGGCAGAATAAAGTAGGGACAGGTGAGTTGATTTCAGCGCTCTGTCATTTATAAGTTAAAAGTAAGTGGTTGCTGAGAACCAACATGACAATGATTGCAGACTGGGCCTGGAAAAGAGTCACTGCCATCTGAGAAGAGTCATGGTTATTCATGAATTCCTGCTCTCCCTGCCCACATGCTGATGATTGACAGGCTTCTACCTAGTTTTCTCCCTTTCTCTCTAGAAGAGAACTGCCAGTAATCAGCAGATGGGTGAGAGTGCAGGGGATTACGAATTACCATGACTCTTCTCAGATAGAGATGACTCTTTTCAAGGCCTGAGCTGCATAATTATGATGCTGGCTCTCTGCAACCACTTACATTTAGTTCATGAGTGACACATCACTGAAATCAGCATTTCTGTCACTAATTTAGGCTGCCCTCAGTGAGGTCAGCATAAAGTTGATGACAGGTTCCCTTTAACTGCTGTCTGGATGCCGCCCCCTCAAAAATACAGAAAACTGCCACCTGAGGCGAGATCCTCATCTCGCCTCATGGCAGAAGCGGCCCTGCTATGGGGGCATGTACAAGGGCATTATATACTGGCACACATGGGGGGAAAAGGAGCACTATGGGGGCATCTACAAGGGGGCATTATATACTGGCACAGATGGGGGGAGCACTATGGGGGCATCTACAAGGGGGCATTATATACTGGCACAGATGGGGGAGCACTATGGGCGGCATCTACAAGGGGGTATTATATACTGGCACTATGGGGCATCTACAAGGGGGCGTTATATACTGGCACAGATGGGGGAGCACTATGGGGGCATCTACAAGGGGGCATTATATACTGGCACAGATGGGGGAGCACTATGGGGCATCTACAAGGGGGTATTATATAGTGGCACTATGGGGGCATCTAAAAGGGGCATTATATACTGGCACAGATGGGAGAGCACTATGGGGGCATCAACAAGTGGGCATTATATACTGGCACAGATGGGGGAGCACTATGGGGGCATCTACTAGGGGGCATTATATACTGGCACACATGGAGGGAGAGGAGCACTATGGGGGCATCTACTGGAGGGCATTATATAGGGGCATTTTACACTGGCACATTATGTCAGGCACCATGGGACGGGGAGGAGCACTATGGGGGCATCTACTGGGGACACTTTATAAAGAGTATTCTTTACTAGTGCAAATTATGGGGCACTATGGGGACCTTAATTTAATTGGGGGCACTAAGAGGATTTTTTGGGCACACAATAGGGTCATTGGCACACATTATGAGGGCACTATAGGGACATTGGCTCCACAAGGGGCACTAAGAGGAGGTATTTTTTACTGGCACACCACAGGGCATTTGTTGTATCATTATTTTTGGGGGACATTATGTTTATACTATTAGTGTCGGGGACACAGTTTCCTGGGTGCAGTTATTTTTTACTCTGTGCTAATAATTACTGAAGGCGGTAGTATCTGTGTGGTACTAGTATTTTCAGGGGGACTGTTTCTGCAGTATAGTGTTGGGGAGCACAGCGGGCACAGTTTTGGGGGTGGCAGGATGGGGCGTTCAGAAGGTGAGAGGATGATGGAAAAGTAGGAAACTATGATGTCTGTCTGTGAAACTCCGCAGAGAGAAGAGATGGCTGAAAGAAATCATCATGGCGGTCGGTCTGAAAGGAGAAGATGAGGAAAGAGAATGTCTACATCTAAAGAGACGTCACTGGATGTAAGAGGTATGTGGCACTGTATTAGGCTACCTTCACATCTGCATTAGTGATTCTGGCAGGCTGTTCTAGCAGAGAACAGCCTGCTGGAATTCCCCGGCTCTGGCACTGCTGGATGCAGAATGCCTGGTGGTCCCATTAACTATAATGGGGTCCGGCAGAGATCCGGCCACATTCAGGCAAAAATGCTGAAAATCAGCAGGACACA
Organism: Rhinella marina; assembly: GCA_900303285.1. NCBI lineage: Eukaryota > Metazoa > Chordata > Amphibia > Anura > Bufonidae > Rhinella > Rhinella marina. Next base: position 48,621 of record ONZH01023784.1, on the reverse strand, counting down.
AACCGCTGCATGCTGTGGTTTGTGTCCAGCCGGATCGTAGTGCTTCAGTTGTGAAAGTAGCCTAACCCTATGTTTTGCATTGCTGTATGTAATGTTAGGAGGGAATAGGTTAAGGTGAGAATTTGGCATGGGGGTTGGGGGGGGGGGCCAGGCACAATCTTTGCACAGGGGCCCTCTGCTGTCTGTGTCCGCCCCTGACAATAGTTAATACCTAGACATACCTAGTTTTTTGGGTAAAAAAAACCTTTACTTGTCACAGTCACAGGGATATATAATAGTTATTCAGCTGGTTAATTGGGTTGGTGTGTCCTACCTATATTTTTGGTTTAAAAAAACTGTACTTGTCACTGTTGGGTCGGTGTGACCTACCTATTTTTTGGTTTAAAAAACACTGTACTTGCCACCGTCACAGGGATATATAATAGTTATTCAGCCGGTTAATTGGGTTGGTGTGTCCTACCTATATTTTTGGTTTAAAAAACACTGTACTTGCCACAGTCAAAGGGATATATAATATTTATTCAGCCGGTCAGTTGGGTCTGTGTGACCTAACTTTTTTTTTGCTTAAAATATACTGTACTTGCCACCGTCAAAGGGATATATAATAGTTATTCAGCAGATTAATTGGGTCGATGTGTACCGTTAAAGGCAGACTCGGACTGACCCGAAGGGGAACAGGTGAATCCCCTGGAGGGCCCCTAAGCCAGGTGGGCCCCTAGCCCTCCACCCCTTGCACAAGTGGCACATGATACAGTAGACTGAGGGCAGCAGACAGTACCTCAACCAGCCTATGCTGACATAAAATACTCAATTATTATAGATGCATTAGGTGGTTGAGATTACTTCTAGAAGGCAGACCAGCTAGGGTCCTCTTTCCCCAGGGACCTCCCATCTCAGTCGGTACAGGGACACCTATATCAATCATCTCATAACTGGTGATGAACGAACTTCAGTTTTGTTCAGGTTCAGGTATGTGCTCAATTGCTTTATAGATTCCATGATCATGGACCATAACACAATTGCATGACGGAATGCATAACAGAATACATTTAGAGTCCTCTACTGCATAACAGAAACTGGACGGATCCATTATGCTAGCCATAGACTTCTATTATGACAGAATGCATAACGGAATGCCTCTGAAGGTATTCCGTTATGCGTTCCATCATGGAATTGCGTTATGGTTCATGGTAACGGAATCCATAGCACAATTCAGCACATACCCAAACTCACAAAACTAAAGTTCACTCAACACTACTTGTAACGTCTTGCTGCTGTCTGTCGCTGAGTGAGCAGGTAAGATTTGCATGTAACTGTACAATGGGCCCCCAGAATAAATTTTACTGGTGGGCCCTAGGCACCCCAGGCTGACACTGGTCAAAGCGATATATCATAGTTATTTAGCCAGTTAATTGGGTCGGTGACACGGATATACAATTGTTCATCTGTCAGGCCAGTCATCCACAGGTGGCTCAGAGGGTAGGTTCCTGCACCAACTGTGGCCAGGTACCCAACTGTCCAGCCAGGGCACAGTTTTGGATGATGAGGAGGATCACAGCAGGGTGGTACCCAAATCAGCTCACGGGCATCACTGGAGCGTTGCTGGGAGAATACAGAGAACACAGGCAATATACCTCCCACCATGGACAGCTTATCGTTGCCTCTGGACAGCCTGGCACACATGAGTGACTACATGCTGCAGTGCCGGCGCAATGACTGCCGAGTTGCCACATTCTAAGCAGTACTGATTACTGGGTGGCCACCCTGCTGGATCCCCACTACAAGCATAACGTGCCGTCCTTACTTCCGTCACTGGAGTGTGAACGGAAGATGCGCGAGTACAAGCGAAAGCTGGAAGAGGCACTACTGATGGCGTTCCCATTTGACAGCGGGGGCGGAGGAATGTACATAGGTTTCCTCAGTCGCTGCCGACCCTATAGAGAATGAATGGAAGACGTGAGCCCGCCCCTGTGATGACACCAGTAACACACAGCCAGGTCCTCCCTCCTTGCTGCTGGGGGAAGCCCACTATGCCTGCTCCTCACTCCTGCAGCAGCGTCCTTGTCTTCATTAGGCTGCCTGTTCTAAATTCTATGGCAGCTCACCCCAGCAGCGCAGACAATTTTTGCTGAGTGTACTGCTGGGGTGAGCGGCCCAGGACTCAGAAACAGAGTAGATGGAAGTTCTTGGGGCTGTAGGACCTTAGTAATGTAATCGGCCATGTGACCAGTGGGGGAGGAGCCTGAGGAGCAGAGATCTGTGTTTTTGTAACAAAGCCATTGTCTCATCTTATCTTGCTGAAGCAGTGATGTCACCGCTGAAGGTGTGAATTAGTGATGTCATTGGTACCACCCACTTTTTGCAGCATGCCTACTTACAGGTTGCTCAAAGCCTCATTTGGCAAGCAGAGCTCCCCCTGGTGACCAAAGATGGTAAATATGGTAAAATCTAATATTTATTTATAATATTTCACACATTGGAATTTTTATTTATTTATTTATTTATTATTTCTTACAAATATATAATAGATTTTTTTAGCATAAATAAAATATAGAACAGGTTTTTGTGAAAGATTCCCTTTAACTTCTGAGTCTCCATGGTCTGAGCTTGACCTTTATGCCTTGGAGGTGGTTGCCTGCCCTGCAGCAAGTGTATTGTCCGAACGTGTGTTTAGTCCGCTCGTCCCTCTCTTTTCAATAAGGGTGCATAATTACTAAAGATAACCAGGCGTTATCATTAATTTCATCGTTATGGTTCCTACAGATAAAACTTTACTTTATCAGTCAGGACAAATACTGTATCCTGCTTTAAAATGTTTCTTATTTGTTAATGATTAAGGCTTCCAGTGTAGTATTGCATCCAGTGTCGGACTGGGGCACCTATGGCCCTCCAGTAAAATTTATTTTGGGGGCTCACCGTATGGATACATTCAAATTACCTGCTCACCAAGCAGCAAGATGCTACCAGATGATTGAATATGGGGGTCCCTGCAGCAACTTTGATAAAGTAGGTCCTGGGGAAAAGAGGACACTGGTGGCTTTCCTCTATACCTAGAAGTCATCTCAGCTCTGATCGTGTCTATAATAATAAACTGGGGAGTTTCCTTAATAATCGATGAAGTTTGTTATATGACCATAGGCTGGTTGAGGTGCTGTACATTGAATATATGTATGTAGTGCAGTCTACTGTGTTACGTGCCACTTGTGCAGGGGGTGGGATACTAGGGGCCCACCTTGCTCAGGGGCCCACCAGGGGATTCACCTGTACCCCTGTGGGCCAGTCCGAGCCTGATTGCCTCAGCTATCAACTGAGAGAATACATGTACATAAGTTACATAAAGTTTTCCCATGGTTTCAAATATCACTTTTCATATATTGCATGCTTACTATTTGATTAGCCATTATTTAAAAAAAAAATCTCCTCAGTATTGTCTGTATATAGTCAGCTTAGCACAGTGTCCCTTCAAATGTCACATCTCAAGACATAGTTATATAGGTTGAAAAAGTCAAATGTCCACCAAGTTTTACTTTTCCCAGACTAATTTTACATTAATTGATAGATTAATTATAATCCTCAAAAATAAAGTTAAAAAAAAAGTTTTTAAAAAATATAAAAAATAAAAAACATAAAAATGCAAATCACTCCACTTTCTCCAGAATTAAAATAAACAATAAAAAATAAACATCATAGGCATGTGAAAACGCTCATACTATTAAAATATAATAATATTTATCCCATGCGGCAGACAGCGTAAAGGAAAAAAATGTCTAATGCGGAGCCCAAAACTGAATCCTATATTTAAGTCGTGGCTTTACGTGGTGGATTATCTGTATTATTTCAATGGTAAAATTTGTAATTTATTTACAATTATTTTTAAATAAAAGAAATCCTTCCAAACTGCAGCACTTTATGTGCAATGGTAGGTTGTCAGATACTTTGCTAATTCCCAGAAGTGTAACTCCCTTTTGCCTAAAAAAAAAACCCATAAAACAGTCCAAACCAACCATGAGCTATTTATAGCTCTTCAAAAGTTGATTCGGCTGTTTCGACGAATTTTACAAAAAACTTAGCTCTGTGACAAATTACTTCGTCATGAAGCACATTTTTTTGTAAGTAGCAGGTGCAATGACAGGGAGCTGTGATAGCTCCCTGTCATTCACCCCTAAGATGCCGCGTTCATACATGATCGCGGCATCTGAGAGTAAAAACAGTGTAAAATTATCAGAAAAAAAATACTAAATCATACTTACCGCCTCCATTTGCTTGCGACAGGCTGGCCACCACCATCTTGCTTGAAGATGTGGCGTGAAATCTCGTATGGCCGGAGATGACGTAGTCACGCCAGGCGCCGTGGTGACATCATACATCACCACGCATGGTATTTCGGCCAAGATGTTCATTTAAGATGGTGCGGCCGGCCCGTCGCAAGCAAATGGAGGAGGTAAGCATGATTTTTTTGTTTTTTAAACTATTTCAGATTAAATTGATTTGCTACCACGAAGCACAAGGAAATTCGGCTCAACTGTAATATCTTCTCATGTGACTGAGGTCCCTTTGGGGTGATTTAGGCACCAAGACCTGGGTGCGAATCCTACCTTTGCACCCACTATAGTTATATAATTATGTCCCAGTTTATGGATTGGAAATATAAAAAGATGTCTTTCATATCTTTTCACATAGCTATTCCTAGTACATCGCCGTTGTTCCGATTTGCATAGCTATGGACTAACGATGAGACATATACATGTTCAAAACTTTTTTTGTTCATTACTATACATACATTTCTCAGAAACCATAGGGAGCTCCTGCCACTCTTTTTAATTGCTGGTTCAATTGCTGGTCTTGGAGAAACCAGTCCAGTAACCTACAGGAACATGCCTTGCTTACTTATGCCAATAAGCAGAAGGATTTTAAAATGATAGCATGCTACATTCTCATGTCCAGATTGAAAATCATAATTTAATTACAATTTAATACAAATGTAAAAAAAGACTCTTTTCACCCCCTTAGATAGTTTTAGAATAATATTATAATTCTAAATATGAGTATATACAAAAAGTGCAAGCAAAGTAGCTTACATTTTCCTGGTAATCAAAGGCAAATTAATGCAGCTGGTGATTTTCACCTAATTGTGTTTGCTGTACTCTCTCTCCCCTCCTCCTCTGACCTTTTGCCATTGTCTTCCCTCATTAGCTTTTTCCACACACAGCTACAGTACAATATTTCTCCCAAGCTTCCCTATCAGTTGTTTGCTTGGTTTTCTTGTCCTATCAGATTTCCCTTTAGAATATTCAAACAGTCTCTCAATGTCCACCTCTTCTAATATGGATATTTCCCTTCTATCTCATGTATTCACCGCAGATAGATAATTCAACTCTTATAGACGTCAAGTGCACAAAGTTCCTAGTATACATACAGTGGAAAATGTATCATTAGGGTAATTTTTGAAGCTAGTTTTGAGTGTATGCTGGTGTATGTTATGCCAAATTATCCCCATTGTGCTTTTATGTTAATCCCTGTGAGTTCATCCCCTAAAGTGACCGTACACATCAGATACAAGAAGTTTGATGGTTGAACAACTATTGAATTACCAATGGCCTAATGAACAATTGTTATGCCGAAGCAGGCTTACATAATTTGGTCCATACTGACCGTTACAGTCATTCAAACTGGCCATACAAGGTTGGTGACACTGGGCAAAGGACAATCTTGTTGGGAACATTCTTTTAGCAAAAGATCATTTGTGGAATAGTGGAATAGTGATATCGGGGAAAGTTTTGACTACGGCTGACTTTGACACAATTGACTAAAATGATTAATTGGTCAGCTTTACAATTATGTGTTTGTGCTAACCAAAGACGATCACGGTTACCAACAGACAGATGATGGATTCAATAGGTTACTAAAGAATTTGACAATGGCTAGACCAGGGAGTGCAGTCAAGCAACAGTTGACATGAACACAGGCTGGAGATATGTACATAGAGCAGAACAAGGAGAAGAGACTGAGTCATATTGCTGCAATAGTTAGGGTCAAGGCAGGCGAGGGAACTATTGCAGTCTATGGTATACGAGATCTAATGATTGCATGTTCAAACCATCTAGTAACCTAGGTGTTTGGTGGTGGAACTCTCCTGGTAGACCCTCCAGTCCTTGGAAATGGTCTCTATATTCAGTTGTGATTGTGTCATTATGACATTATTTTCTGCATTCAGTACAAGCAGTCCCATTTTCTGGTAGCTATGTGCAGAGAGAAGTTGTTTGTGTTTACAGGTAGGTTTTATCTTTGTATGTACTAGTGAGGTTACAGTGATCCACAGGTATTATATAGAGGTATTGTGCCAATCAGTAGTCACTTTTTTTCCTGCCAATGCTGTTTTCTAGTGGTAAAAAGCACTGTGCTCCTGGAGTGCTGACTGATCCTATTCTCAATGAACAATTCTGAGTACTTATTCTTCTGAACTGATGCTTTCCATCTGTTCAGTCATATTATGTATTTTGGCTTTTGTTTTCTGCCTTAAGACCATGGAAAATGGTTTTGCCTTTTGTACTTACTATATGTATTTCAATCTGCAAGGAAGTGTTCTCTGCCCCAGGGCTGGCTGCTCCCACAGTATCTGCATCTGATGTTGGCAGCAGACTGTGCTCTTGTTTTTACCTTTTTTTTTCTTTCATATGCTTGTCTTTTTGGTGTTTTTGCAAGATAAATTACAGCTACAGTTTAGCTTTTACTATCTTGCATTGGTAATATTTGCATTTCTGTAAGGTCATAGCTTCTACACCTTTCAATAGCTCTATGTAGGTTCAGGTCTGGTACTCTGAACATTCTCTTTCTAGCATTAATTTCTTTTGATTCCAGAATTATTCAGTCTCTGATAAGTTCATCATATAACACTCCAAAATTAGCTGTTGCTGCAAGCTGCATCATCTTTGTAACATACCCAGAGGCAGAGTGGCCATAGACTCTACAAGGAAGATTCCAGGTGGACCAATGCCCAATGGGCCACCCAAGCCCTCATCAGGGTTGCTGGCCAGCTACATAACATACGGATGCTCCCAGTATTAAGTAAGAATGTGACCGCCAGATACTCGTGTTTCCGACCAGCAGCCACAGGTGACCTCTGGTGTTCCCATCCTCAGGAGCCGATAACTCACTGACATTCACTCTTATAGGCCTCAGGCTACTAAACGCAAAGCCCATGAGGTAATAAAACAGCGCTTGCAGTCGCAAGGCATTGACATTACCATGACTACCTGCTAGGAGCACTATAGTGGGCAGTACTCGGGACATTATAGGGACATGTTTAATACAGGTACATTATAGGCCATTAATGGGGCACTATTATAACTGGGGGCCAATTATTATTGGTAAAGGCACCATTGGGGGCATTATTGTTACTAGGGACATTATTATTGTTGGGGCACTAATATATAATAGCTAATCACTCTTTCTCTTGTACTCCCTGTGGGCACAGTGTTGGGAGGGTGCACTCTTTCTTCCCACACCCTGGATTTTGGGACCTCCTGCCCGGTGGTGGCTGGGATGTCCTTGATGTTAGGTAGATGAGTGCAAGGCGTGAGAAAAGATGGAAGGGCCAGCAGGTGGAGTCAAAGAAAAGACCTGTTTAGTTATAATAATAAAGCCTCTCTTTACTGAGAAGATGATGGGGGTTGTAGTACATATACAAGCAGTATGACACAGCAATTGTTTCCCAAAGGTGGTATATAGAAGGTAGAAATTATGGTAGTACTCCTTCCTGTCTCTCTCTCTCTTTGCAATTGTCTCCAATAACCAAAGACCTGCAATTCTCAATAACAATTTCTGTAATGCCCAGTCAGCGGGGTGCAGTCTATCTTAGAAGTGTGATGGGTGCTGGAGACAATAAATCCTTTCCACAAGCAGTAAAGTCCAAGTGCAGTTACCTTTCTGTTTCAACATGACCTTTAAGTGGTTATAGATCATCTGTGGATTTCGGTTCTCTTTCTCGCAGGAATAGTTCTCTCAGTCCAGTTGCTCTTCTGTCAGCTTTTAAGTCTCAGGGATGAAGTTTCTCTGGACCAAACCTAGCTATCAGCAGCTCGCACATCCAAGTTCTGTCTCTAGTCCTGCTCAGAAAAAACTCCTCTAACCAGAGGGGTGGGACCAGCTCATCACCCTGGTAACTAAACTAAGACTGCCAGTGTTAGCTATTTGCTACCTATACACAACGATTTTAAAGTGTTGAACCTTAGTTTTACAATATTAACCCATGTGATCCACTGGGTCACTGCATTTCCTATCAAGTTTAGTTACCACCTCAATTTCAAAAGTCCAGTTAACTGTTAGGTCCCCCTTATAGTCCATTGGAGAGAGAATAGGGAAGTTGTTTGCAACCCATTTGCTTTGTACTTCTTATTAACAAATTACCAGAGCTACAATTAGTGTTCAATTCTTTGTGTAATCAGAACTTTAGTGAGTTCTATAACACCAGAGCCCATCCCACTTGTGTCTCCATGTTTCTTAAACCATGTACGGTATTCCAACAATAATTTTATTTGCACACATACAATATAACAAAAGTTAACAACTGTCACATCAATATAGTTCGTAGCTGGTGGTAAACATGTTAACTCATATATAACTCATATATAACTGAATATCCATCTGAAACCTCTGCCCAAATAAAAAGATGAGCAATTGAAATTCAAGGGCCAGTCCTTATCTCTTTCATCAGGAAAAAGTCAGGAGGTTTGCCACAATAGATAGTTGGCCAAGCTTACTAAAATCAATGAGTTTGCCATATATTTGTTTTATATGAATGGCCAGCTTAACAAGTAAATATATATTTGTACAATTCCTATGCCATCTTCAGAATCTCCTGGCATCTTAAAACATGTGTTATTTATATCCCCCTGCAAATAAAGCAAATCAATCTAAGAGAACAAAATCAAGAACTTTTGACAGCATTCTCACTAGCCAAAAACAATCAAAGTAGGCAAATATTGTTTACAAAGAATGACCTGTATCTCTAGCCATTTGTTCCTATAATCAGCAATTTACAAATCTGAGATATAATGCAACATGGCAGCAAATAAAAAATTCCATTACAAGAAGCTGACATGTACGCACAAAGTATACAAATGCACCACAATACCATTGTTGTCCCAATAAATATTTCATTTCCCTCTCAGAGTACAAAGCACTTAAATATACAGCAGAGGTCAACTAGAGATGTGATGAAGAAGAAGAGGGATGTTTGTAAATCAGAGTGCCTCCATATCATGTTTTGCAGATTTTACATCAGATTGGTGGTTGGTATGAAGAATGAGAGGATACTTTAATTTTAAGCTAACAAAACAATTGCAATTTACAATTGGTGACACGTTGCAATTATTCATGAATCATTCAGCAAACATGAAATTATCAAGCTGCATGGTTTTCCAGCATGATAAGACCGTTGATTCACATTATTTTTTGTGAAAAAGCTCCATTATTGTAAATGCATTTCAGAAGCTCTGTGCCATTATGAAGACTGGTTGTGAGAGTAAATGAGAATGACAGGCAGTGGTTACTTTTTTCATAATAGTGAATTTCAACTTAAAAGGAGAATTAACATTTAAACCTGTTAAAGGGTTAATACTAAGGCTCACCACTTATTTATATTAAAGGGGATTTCTAGGCTCTTGATATTGATAACCAATTCTTAGGATCTATCGTCAACATATTCGATTGGTGGGGTCTGAAACGCCCCACACTCACCGATCAGTTGTACCCCATTATTCCTGTGTTTCAACAGTTCATTTGTAATAGGATTTGAGGTGTCCATCCTTTGCAGTTTTATTCCAATGCTGTGGGTCACTGTTGATCCAGTTGTTGTACTGTTACTGTATGTGATTCCCTACTGCTGAATACACCAGTACTGCACTTATTTATATGATATGATGTGCTGTGTCTCTGTATTGACCCGTATATGATACTCCATATTGGTGTCCTGTAATTTCAGATATACAGATATATTTGCATTATCGTGGGTTAAACACCATAAGCAGTGATGTATTTTCCTTTCCTTGTGCATTTAGCCATAGCAACGTGCACCTGTGCACTGGGATGTGCTGACTGAAATTCCCCTTTTTTTCTTTGTAAGTTTGTACTGGAGGTGTGGCTACTCCATTTGGTCATGCACTCCTGACTAGCCTGTCTGCCCAATAGGCTGATTTTAATTAGTGTAACTATAAAGCCGAGTGGACTCAGCATGCATGTTGGTACCTGCATCCCTGTATTAGTGGAGGCCTTTGAAGCACCAGAAATGGCAAAAGGCAGAGGGGATCCAGCATGCATGTGGAACCAACACCCCCTGATTATACGGAAGCCAAGGTTGGCACATAACAGGTAGGAAATAGTGTTAGGTTCCCGTCCTATAGAGATCACCTTGACAATTTGGTGGACGGGCTCAGATAATTTTGTACAAAATATATTTGCCAAGAATCTCTAATTTACTAAACAAGCATATCATTAGCTTCAGAATACCTCATATCACTATGGCATTTTGTGCTTTATCTGGTTGGCAGTGTGCCGTTGCATTGTATGTATTTTCCTTTCCTTGTGCATTTAGCCATAGCAACGTACACCTGCGCACTGGGATGTGCTGACTGAAATCCCCTTTTTTTTCTTTGAATGTTATAACAAGTGTGGCAGTGCAGCTGCCAGAGGGCCATGTGAGGGCCATGGAATGGTGTGTCTCACCCAGAGGAGGCTGGATGAGAAGAAAGGCTGGGAAAATAGTGTTTTTCCTCAGTGTGTGTATCAGCCTGGATGTTTATGAGAGGTACTTATCAGCCAGCTGATGAGCTCAGGTGAAGGTGGGCTGGGCTCCTCAATCAGGGCTCCCAGTCTTGGGAAGGAGTAGGCTGCGAGAAGGCCTGTGGGAGCCGGGACCCTCTTAACCCTGTGTTGGGTAAGCACTGTGGTGTGTTTTGGGGAGCTGGGTGGTAGACCCATATCCCAACAGAGAGGGATAATATTGTGTAGTCAGTGGCCAGACGGCTTAGGGTTTATGTTTATGCTTTGTTTGGACTGCTGTAAAATTGACAAAAAAAGCTGGTTGTGGCCAGTTTGCACCCGAATCTGCAGTGTTGGAGTGGCTTCTTGAGGTGTGCCAACCGTTTAAGGTGAGAAGACGGCGATCCTGGAGAGCTAAGTGACCCCCGAGTTGTCACACAAGGCACTTACTAAAGTATTGTGATTGTCCATATTGTCTCCTTTGTTGGCTGGATTCATTTTTCTATCAAATTATACACTGCTTGTTTAAATGGTTATGACAATCCTGCAATCCATCACTGGTGGTCGTGCATGCTCACTATAGGCAAAAGCGTCAGCCTCTCTGGTGGCCGGGACCGTGGGAGGACCCATAGGCTACTGCATTTTCCCATAGTGTGCAAGCACGGCCACCACTGATGGATTGCAGGGTGGTTGTAACCATTGAAACAAGCAGTGTGTAACGTGATGGAAAAATGAATCAAATCAGCAAATGAAGCAATATAGACCATCACAATACATTAGTAAGTTCCTTATATTAACTTCCTCTACATGATATATGTTATTTGCTGAAGTGAGACAACCCCTTTAAAATGTGAAAGAAACAGGGCAGGGAGGATGAAGTATGAGGATCACATGACCCTGGGAGGAGGGCTTGCCCACAGCCAACTAGGTTGGCTGACAGACAGCCTGTCAGCCAGTCAGGGGGCAGGATTCTGGCAAGTCCTTTAGGCTTTGTGCCATTCTGAGTTCAGCTTGCACTGGTAGATGATGTGAGTGTCATGGAAGACACCAATTACAGACATAAGTCACATACTTACCAACATTTAAGTTGGTAAAATCGGGGACAGTCCCGGCAAATTCGAAACTGTTGGCAACTATGAAGTCAGGCAAATTAGGGTGTTGCAGGAATATTTTATAGATATGTTTAGCTAGGTAGATTGAACTAATAGAGAAGTCAATGTTGTGTGTGTGTTTTACAGTGAGGGGATGGCAGTTGCTTGCAACTGGAAGCTGTTCATGTACATTAATGAACTGAAATCACAAAAATCCTGCAAACATTTTTTTCTAAGGATTAGTAACCAGCCTTTAAAAAAAAAAGCCTCAAACTTCTACAGTTCTTAAGTGTTTTCTTAGCATCTCCAGCTGCATACATTTCACAGAAAATGCTATACAATTGCACCTTTTTCTTTCTAAAAACGAATTGAAATTTTGCTGTTCAGCACATTGTACTACTGTACAACAATATACCAGTTTAATTCAGCAAATTTTACTGCGGTAATATATCACTTTAATTCAATGCATTTTAGTATGTAAATATACCAGTTTAATTCAACACTTTGTCCTGCATTAATATACTAGTACAGTTTAATGCAATGCATTGTACTACATCAATATACCATTTAATTCAATGCATCTTACTATGTTAAAGGGGTATTCCCATTGTCTGATAGGTGCAGGTCCCACCGCTGGGACCCGCAACTATATCGAGAACAGAGTGGGGAGCGCTGTGCCTGGAGGACCTCGGGTTTCCCTGGGTCCGGCCACCACCAGGCACAGCTCCCATAGAAATGAATGGGAGCGCACCGCGCATGTGTGGCCACCACTCCTATTCATTTCTATGGAGCCAACGGAAATAGCTGAGCCAGCGCTTGGCTAAATTCGGCGGCCCCATAGAAATTAATGGAAGGTGGCTGCGCATGCGCAGTGCGCCCTCCTCAACTTTTCCCGCTCCGTTTCTCGATATAGGTGCATGTCCCAGCGGTGGGACCCGTACCTATCAGACAATGGGGGCATATCCTAGCGATATTCCCTCATTGTCTATGATGGGACAACCCCTTTAATATACTATACAATATACTTAGTTAATATACTGTCCAGTGTGTTTGTGGAAGGAAAAAGGATGTTTAACTGCACCTTTGTCTGTTAATTACAGAATAACCACTTGCAATTTTGCTACCGTTTAATAATCATTGTACCAAATCTGTGACTTGTCATTGTTTTAATGCGCCTCGTTATCCATGAGTGGCATAAAACTAGGGATGAGCAAATCGATTCTTTAGAATTGGAATTCGCCCCAAATTTTTTCAGGCTTGTCTGGATAGGAGAGAGAGCACACGGAACATGGGACATAGCCCAGGGGCAATTTTCAGAGGAGCGTTGCATGGCTGCAACATAAAGACTTCCCGCATGTTATCCTATGGGGCTGAATATTCTCAATCCCTGCTCTGTTTTCTGCTGTGGAATTAACAACATAAATAATAGTTTGTTGTGAATTTTCTGAGGCTGAATGTCTTCAGTCATTTCAATGGGGATTATAGTCTATCTCTCTCATAGAATTGATTCATACCTGAATCAAAACAAATGTTGCTGCTTTCTTTTTATAGGATCGTATTCATTATTTTCCAGACTGTACATAGCTTACAATGACCTACAGATGCAGCCAAGCTAAACTTGATGGTCAACATGTTAAGTTAAAAATGATGGCACAAAAAGGTTAACTAACTCTTTCAATGTATTCCAATGGCTTTTGTCACAAGATGACACGAGATAACACTGTGATGTGTTATCAGAGTTATCAGAGTTATCAGAGTCAATTTTAGCTTGGCTACATGTGTATAATACAATCACATAAATACAGCCCAGATTGGAGAAGGCGATTAGATATTTTTTTATTTTTACTCATTTGTGGCTCTACTGAGCCATTAATATTTTACTTGAAATTTCTTTCATGTTGCACTTTGAAAGGTACTATTATGTGAGCCATGTGGGGTGCTGTTATGAAAAAGTGGCATGGTACAATGATAAAAACAAAAACATCACTTTCTAGTCTCTGGATTATTTTGCTGTCTTCTGCTTACTGAACATGTCAATGCTGCTCCCATTAGAAAATTAACAGAGAGATTTAAAAAACAAAACACTTTATGCCAGCTCTGGAATCATCGCTGTGTGACAGTATATAGAATGACGTGTACCTTCATAATGCAGCAGTCAGAAAATAATTCTCTATAATATGTGATTATAAAAACATTTCCTCCTTGGTGTTACAAGTGCTCTTTCCTGTGTTACTGTCTGCAATAACAAATGTCTTTTTGCAAATGGTGGGCTGGATGAGTGTTAGTTACCTGTTAACATTTAGACCTTTTTTACATCATTCTATGATAACCATGTTTCCAAAGCTACATATATACTACATGCATTTTATGTCAATGACTATGTGATTCTTCGTCTTCTGCCAAATTACCCACTACTCAGTGAATAGAATGTCCTTAAAGGGGATGTGTCACTACATTTTTGTCTGCCAGTTAAAACCAGATAGTAACACTTCTCCTTTTTTTGTAATCTGTTTTTATTTTCTTATTGCAGATTTTTTAATTCTATTTCCTGAACATGATTATGGGGCAGCCATCTTGCCTGAGCTGTACTTAACAGCATTTAGAAAGCATTACGAAAATTGCTTTACGGCAGCCACATGGGCCATAGACACAATGGTAAGAGCGGACCTCATTGACTTCTATGGGAGAGTTTTCTAGGCATGCACTGCGATCTGTTCATTTTGCAAGCAAGCAGTAGATAAGCTTTGACAATCACCTATTGTGAAAGGAGGATCCTGTCTTATACACAGAGGTGATATATGCCACTCTAAACCTGCCTGTAATAAGGCAATAACTTCAGTAAAGTGATTAGTACAGACCAAGAAGTGGCGTCTATTATTAGGCTTAGTGACCCGTGAGAAAACTGCAGGATTTTATATATTTAGATAGATATCTCAATAGATACTGACATGGAAAATTAAAAACAACCACAAAAAATTCTTTAAAAATTAGTTTAACATAAAAATATGATTTAAACAATATGTCATTTTCTGATAACACATTCCCTTTTAAGTTACATCACATGCTAGGTTAAAAGTACTTTGTGTAAAGAAAATAGATATATGGATCCATAGCAAGCAAACAGTTGTCTGTGAACACCTGGGGCTAAGACGGAGGTACTTTGATGGGAATGCAGGTAAGGACTTTGAATAAAGGTACAGTATGAGACATCATATTAGTTTGAAATGAGGGGTGAGATGCCAGGTATTTCAAAAACTATTGTCCAGAGCTGTCAGGATTTCAGAACATCCTCCATAGCGTCTGTACATGTTGCATGGATCTTCTGGACTTACAGGGGTTGTCTCACTTCAGCAAATGGTATTTATCATGTAGATAAAGTTAATATAAGGCACTTACTAATGTATTATGATTGTCCATATTGCCTTCTGTGCTGGCTTGATTCATTTTTCTTATCTCATTATGCCTGTCTTGTTTCCTGGTCCATGGTCAGAACCATGGAAATCAGCAGTGTATCATTTGCTGAAGTGAGGCAACCCCTTTAAAAGGATTTTCCAGCCTTGGAGCCACCAACAAAATCATGGGGTAATCCTCTGTTCCTCAGAACATAAAAAAACGCTCTCACCTGCGTCTCCATTCCCAGTCGCTACTGGTCTCTGTAGGACCAGGAAGTGGTTTGGTACATCGCTGCTGTGACCTACAGTATCATCAGCGAGGGTCCCATTCGTCAGATATTTCTTCCCTCTCCTGTGGCTAGGGGTTATACTTATATTAGGATTACCTCTTTACAGGGATTGCTCTTCCTTTGGGCTTAAAAGGTTAATGGGGTTGTCTGGTCTCAAGAGGAAACCAGACAACTCAGGGGATCATCATAATACGGAATAGACTTACCTGACAGATCCTGGGCCAATGCTCTGGTTCTACCAGTGGGGCTTTCCTTTTCTGGCTGTAGTGGATACGTCATATCGACATCACATGACTATTGCAGTTAATCATTGGCCTAAGCAGTGCACTGAAGAGGCTGATAACTGGGTGCAGTGGTCACATGTTGTTAACATCACCATTGCAACCAGGAAAACAGAGCCCCACAGGGAGAACCAGAGAGGTAGAGTGAGATCTGACAGGTCTATTCCCCGAGTTGTCTAATTTCTTCTTGAAACTCGACAACCCCATTAACCCTTTAGGCCCAAAGGAAGAGCAATTTTTCAGGGTTCATAACATATACTATCAAAATGTTATAAACTGAGATATCTGCTATACACTTATCTGCTATACACAAGATGGGGGGGATGAGTATCTGATTGGTGGGAGTCTGACTGCTAAGGGCCATGCCAATCATGAGAATGGTGGACTTGTGTTCCCCCATTTGAATGGAGCAGCAATCATGCATACACACTGCTGCTCCACCCAACTCTATGGGACTGTCGGAGATAGCCAAGTACAAGTGCCCAGCCATCTTTTGAATCAGTGGGGGCCCCACTGGTTGGACCCTAGCCAATTAGACACTTATCCCCTATTCTATAGTTAACTTAGAAGATAAGTGTTTGTAATTGGACAACCTCTTTAAATAGAAGATGGGGAAGATGGGGAAGAACCATACAAATACATACACTGAACAGTGTGTACTCATATGTAAAATTATATCCAATCAAAAGAATGGTAGGACTCTCTGATAGTGAAAAAATATGTTCTTCATTCATTGATGTTTCATAGTACTGTAAATGGGCACTCAAAGTGCTGGGGAAAATAGAGGATGATGCGTAGGAAGTGGAAGGATGCAGGTGGTGTGAGAAGTTGGGACACCATTGGACCCCCACTATTCTAAAATGTATTTCCTGTCCCGTGATTAGGTGATAGATGTTTCCATCTGACATGGCCCTCTAGGGTTGTTGCCAAAGCATCTCAATATCCCAACCTTGATTCTTATCATGTTTTATTTACTACTAATGCTATATGTAAATGGTGTTGACTACAAAACAATGTACAGATGTTAGATTTTCTTAGCAAGTATGGGATGTGGGTGAAAAAAGAATGCAAGTGTAGGCATTTTATAATTGGATTTTATAAATTCAGACATCCCTTCTGCATTTGCTTACTGTATATTAGGCTTCAAGTGTACTCATAATTATTAGAGTTCTATGAGCACATCCTTTACATCTGTGTGCCGCATACGTCCTTTAAGACTAGTGGCATGTTTTCCTTATCGGAATAATGCAAGCTTGGCGTTTCTTTGTAGCTTTCAATGATCAATTACCAGAACAATGGTCAATTCTGTATCTTTCCCCATACAAGAACTCTGCAAATCTGATCTCCGCAGACATATAAGCCTTTATTTCCTGCAAACCAGGGGTGGACTGGAAACTAAAAGTGGCCCCGGAAAAAAGGTTTAAGAGGCCCCATGTTGCAGGTGGGTCCTAATTGACAGAAGATAGGGCAACATAATTAGGCAGGGCCCGCTGCCCTGAGGACGCTGATACAGTTGAATTCAGGAGGACTGCTGGCCAGGTGCGTAAGAGAGAATCAGTTCATTATGAACCTAGATAGAGGTCGTTAGGAGGGCTTGGTTTACCCACCAGAAATTTCCCTGTAGGGTCTATGGCCAATCTGCCCCTGCTGCAAACTAAGCACCTCAAACAAAAGAGGCATAGAATCCAGGCATGTTGTGAGTAGGGACATTGCTGATTTAAAGCAACACTTCACTGAAATTGTGTATGTAAATATGTTTGTTAGATGGCAACTTACATACTGATAATTGGTTGCTGCTTTTTTTTTTTAATAAATCTTTATTTTCGTTTTTCAAATAAAGAGCCATTACACAGCATTAAAGAATATAAACCATAATGGCAACAAGCCAACAGTCATGTGAGCATGAGCATTATTTCAGAATGAAGTCTCAATTGTATGGCTTTATAATAAGAGGTAATATCTGGGAGCCCAAACCCCCCCCCCCTCTGTTTGGGTAAGATCAGTGTGTTATATGCGATCCTGGGTTTAGCCTTTTTCCAAATAAAAGATGAGAAGACCCTACAAACTTCCAGTAAGTATGGGGTTGGTAAATAAATGGGGAGTGTCTGCATAAGATATAAAAGTTTGGGAAGGATATATGTTTTCAATAGGTTTTTCCTGCCCATCCAGGTCATAAATGGGATATGTAAATCTTTTAGTTGGGATTTAATATCTTCCAAAAGTGCGGGATAATTCAGTTTAAATAGTAGTTTGACATCCTTTGGAATATTAATTCCTAAGTATTTAATATGGGAAGTAGCCCATCGAAAAGGGAATTTACTAGAAAGCTCTCTCACAGCTTCTTCAGGTATATTGACCCCTAATGCGAGACATTTTGAAAGATTAATTTTAAAATTGGACATCTGACCGAACTCCTCTAGCAGTGTAAGGATGGCCGGGAACGCCTCTATTGGATCAGACAAAAGCAAAAGCATATCATCTGCAAATGCAGCCACAGTGTGGGACACTGGCCCTACCACTAGGCCTTTAATATAAGGACTTTGCCTGATAGCCTGCAAAAGTGTCTCTAGACAAAAAATAAAAAGGGAAGGTGACAATGGACAACCCTGACGGGTGCCGTTCGTAATCTGAAACATGTTAGATAACGTCCCGTTAACCCTGACTTTAGCGTGAGGCTCAGTATATAAGGATAAAATAGCAGTAATGAACTTGTCTGGGAGACCGAATCTACGAAGTGTAGCTTCCATAAACCTCCAATCCACCCTATCAAAAGCTTTCTCAGCATCTGTGCTGAGAAAGGTAAGTGGCGAATCTGAAGCTAAAGAGTATTCCAGAGCTTGTAACACTCTGAAGGTGCTATCTCTGCATTCACGTCCCCCGACAAATCCCGACTGCTCAGGTGATATTAACTGGGAGAGAAAAGGGGCCAATCTATGGGCCAGTAATTTAGCCCATATTTTTACGTCATTATTTAAAAGGGAAATAGGCCTATAACTAGAGGGAACTTCAGGATCTTTTCCATTTTTTGGTAGGATTGTAATGTGAGCCTCCAGCGCTTGTCTCGCCATATGTGACCCAGAGAGCAAGGCATTGAAGTAAAGCACCATCCGTGGTCCCAAAACCGGCAGGAATTTTTTATAGTAGGGCACCGGGAGACCATCCGGACCCGGGCTCTTACCCGAGGGAATTGTTTTAAGGACTGCTTGCACTTCAGATAATGTAACAGGAGCAATAAGTTGCATACACTGTTCAGTAGATAGGGTAGGTAATTGTAGGCCACTCAAGAAAGTATTGATATGATCTAACCTCTGAGCCAGTGCGTCGGGAGCCTCATTGGTACGTAGGTTATACAGAGAGTGATAGTAAGATGAAAAAATCTGGGATATTCCTTCAGTCGTGGTCATAAGCTTACCATCCTGCATTTTCATTTGTGAAATGTGGGATTGGGCAATACGTTTTTTAACCATGGCTGACATAATCTTATTTCCTTTCTCCCCATGTGCATAATGTTTATGTTTTATCCTAAGATATGCCCGAGCCGCTCTTACGTTTAACAGTTGTTTTAGTTCAACCCTCAGTGCCACCAAGTCTTCATGAGCCTCGATAGCTCTTGACCTCTTATGCGACTGTTCAAGAACAGCTATTTTTGCCAAAAGAGAGGATAAATGTTTCATTCTCTGTTTTTTCAAAAAGGAACCAAGAGCTATCAATTCCCCACGAATATAGGCTTTATGGGCCTCCCAAACAGAAGAAGGGGAAACGTCAGGTTGGGAATTGATAGTAAAGTATTCCTGCAGCTTGTCAGTTAAATTTTGAACCGTAGAGGTTGAGTCTATTAGAGTAGAATTTAATCTCCAGGTCCACTCCCTCTTCTGCAATTCTGGGAATGACATGGTCAAAGAGACCATGGCATGGTCAGATACTGTGATATTATGAATGTCTGCCCTAATAACTTGCGGTAAGTGCTGATCAGGAAGCAGAAGGTAATCTAATCTCTGATAGGACCGATGGGGGTTTCGAATAGAATGTGTAATCCCTCCTGTCAGCATGCATAGCTCTCCATACATCACTTAAACCTAGCTCTTTAATCTGCTTATTAACACTTTTGAGTGCCCTAAACGAGATCGCGGATTTTTGGGCTGAGGAATCTAATAAAGGATTCAAGGTCAAATTGAGATCACCCCCAATTATTAGCAGGCCAGTCGCCAGCAAGGATATCCTCTGTAAAACATCTCTCAGCCATGAAACTGTTTTCACATTTGGAGCATAGAGATTGCACAAGGTGACCTCAACATGTCCTATCTTACCCCTGAGGAATATATATCTTCCTTCAGGGTCACATGTTTCTGACAATACCTGAAAGGGAATATTTTTATTAATGCCTATGCTAACACCCCTAGAAGAGGAGCGATCATAGCAAGAGTGAGACCATGTCTGGTAATAGGAATGAGATAACTTCGGTATATGTCCTTTTTTGAAATGAGTCTCCTGAAGCATTACGATATCAACTTCCGCCTTTTTCAACATTTGAAAGATACGGCTTCTCTTCAAAGGGTTATTACAACCTTGAACATTGAAAGAAGCCAGGTTTAGCTTCAAGACATCCATCCCAAATGCTTAGTGAGGTGCATCATGTATTTACCCTCCCATTGCTCCATGACTAAACAAATATACATAAAAGAAAACCATAACCAAAAAACATGAAAAACATGAAAGACAGAAATAAGAGAATAGCCCAGGGCAGTCAGGAAGGACCCTATGCTACTCCCACTAAGATAACGGGCTCCATAAAGAGCCAAAACTCCAAAAGGAGTTAAGGAATGAGGGGTAAAAGCACACATAAGTGTTACCTGATCCGCCCAAGCTACCCCTCCGTCAGCCTATTGGGCTAATAAATCTATGGTCATAGCGAAAAAACTTAGGACCATAGTTAAAAACTATCCCATCTAAGAATCAACTAGCAAAGCTGCTCTATACGACAAACAAGTAATACTGACAAAAGGATAAAGGAGCAGCTGTAGACTAAATGTGACAAATATCGCATAAAATCCTAATGTATTGCAAAATTGTGAGAATGTGAGAATACTAAAAAGCAAACATCTTAATACCCACAGGTAGGGAGTTCAGACTGAACAATGTCAGTAATATGTTAGTAATATATAATAGAGAACACGTCCCTAAAGGGAAAGAAAGGACATAATTTCACCCATTAGAGTCCATGTTATCAGGGTTTCTGCCTCTTCCTCTTGGACCCCTCTGTTTCTTAACCTTCGACCATCTTGGTACCGCCGGTAAAGGAGGTAGGTCTTCATCCAGCTGCACAGGCAACCACGACAGAATGTCCAAAGGAGACATGTCTAGGGCGTCCCAAAGCTGCCTGAGATCCTCAGGTGATCTGATGGTGATGCGACGATTTCCTGAGGTGACTAAAAGGCCAAAAGGAAACAGCCACCTGTAAGGTATCTTTGCCGAGCGAAGCCGATCTGTTAGAGGTTTCAATATTTTCCTCTTCTGAAGAGTAGATGCAGCCAGGTCTTGATAGACTTGCAGTTTAATGCCTCGAAACACCACATCCCCTAGCTCTCTCGTTTTTTGTAAAATGGCGTCAGTGTCCCTGTAGCTGAGCAAACCGCATATGATGTCTCTAGGGTTTTCAGTTGGAGGAGGTTTTGGACGGAGAGCCTTATGTATTCGCTCTATCACCATAGAAGCAGCTCTCTCAGGGCCCAACAAAATGGTGGTGAGATCTTTCATAAAAGCAAATAGGTCCTCCTTCTCTGAGGATTCAGGTAGACCGCGTATTCTTATATTCTTCCTCCTGCTCCTGTTCTCCTGATCCTCCAACAGAAGCAGAGAGGTATTAATGGCAGATCGATGAGTACCCAGAACGCCACTAACCGCAGAGTTGTATGTGACTAGGGACTCCTGCGCTTGCTCCAGAGCTTCTACTCTGTCCCCAATATGGCGGATATCAGCTTTTATATCTGCAATATCAGCTGCAATGGGAGATAAGGCCCGTTGTAATGCACGATCCAGATAGTCTCTAGTAAGAGCTGGCGGGTCACTCACTGTGTAACGAGGGGCAGGAGGATCAGCATCTCCATCGGACTCCTCACTGTGCTCAGTCCTCTGTGCCGCTGCAGCCTCGTGTTGTCTCGGCGCCATCTTGGGAGCGCGGGGAGCTGTCTGGGCGCTTCCCTTCTGGAGGAATTTCTCCATCTCCCGTCCCGTTTTTGCAGTCTGTTGTGCACCGGACGGCTCCCTGGTATATTCCTTGGGCTGAATCTTCATCACGCCGTCGGGATAGTGCTTAGGAATAGGCTAAAGGAGAGCTTGGTGGCGGGAGCTCTTCTCCTAAGCAGCCGCCATCTAGCGAGGTCAGGCTCCGCCCCGGTTGCTGCTTTTTAATCAGCTATTTTCAACAACACAGTTATAAGGTCCAGACGTAATAATTCCCCACAGTTTTTCCTATGTGGCTGCAGTGAAAATAGTTCCTTCAGCATGAGTGAACAGATCTCTAACCTGTATGCCCCATGATGACCCTACTGCTGTAACACCAAATGGGGCAGAGTTAATTGTCAATTAGTAGGTTCTAGCATGTGGATTCAGCATGAAGGCAGAGTTCAGAGAAGAGGTGGCTGGAGTCAAATTTTGAAAAGATTTGGTATGGATTTTTGTCCTGATGAAGACAGCAGAGAATGACCTAGCTTTGTTGTGCATCCAGGTAAAACAACAGGGCTAGTCAAAATGCACTTATGTGGCAGAAGGAATTTAGCTTCAAATGAACGGAAGAAAGCAAGTTGTAAGTAATAATGGAATAATAGAAAAAAAGTTTAAGTGCTGTGACCTACACTATATTTTGAAAAATAATGTAAACATCAGAGTGCTGCATTAAATCACTACCTTTTCAAACAACTTTGTATAAATCAACTATGCAAGCAACCATAACAAACTTTGCAATATATTTTATCAGAGCCATAAGCTGACCTCCCTCTTTTCCAATCTAACCATGTTTCTGAAATTTATGAATAATCAGTGTTGTGACAAAGACGGGCTGACTGCTCACTGAAGAATCAGGTTAAGTAAACCTATGGAAGTCTATGGAAAGAAGAGGTGAAAGAGCAAGCAGGAACTAAGGAACACAGGAGAGACACACAGCAAGAGAGACTGCAGAGCTAATTAGATGGCTTATACCTCAGCCCAAGAGCTTTATTCACATCTATAAGGTAAGTACTTCTTTATGATGTCCTCCATGATCCTGTGGTTGCTTCTCAGTAAGTAAAAGAAAGTTAGAAGGCAGATTAATCTCTACTTTCTATGTGCAGTGTAAAGGAGCTAGTCTCCACTCAGATCCAGGAGAACCGAGAACTAAAGATATAGCATATGTAGGAGAAAACTGCTAAAATGACAGCTACATGTGATATAATTGTCATAAATAGTGTCGTTCCTCATGTACACATACAGTACTACTGATTAATGCAAAGTTTGCTAAAAGATTAGGTACACTTTAAGGTTTGAGCCTGAGGCATTAAGAATGACAAATCAACACCTTAAAGTTTTTTTATGTATTTTGACATTTATTTAGAACCTTACACTTGTTATTACACATTAGTTTCTTAGATAAGAAGGGATAAACTTTTCACTCACCCCTGAAATGATGAATCTCACGTTGATAGGAACTGAACATAAAATAGCTACATTGACTTTCCTTTCTAGCTTCCCGAATTACAATGTAAATGCATTAGAATGTCACTCTGTAAATTAGCTGTTTCTAAAAGATATTACTAAACTGTAGTGCTAACGATTTTCAGTAAATAACAGTGATCAGATCATAAATGGAACCTCGGTACAAATAAGGAAGATAAATGTCAATACATTTCTGGCTTTATCAACCCATTATAAGAAACTAAACCAAGAAATACAAAATGAATGTACTTTATAAAATATGTCAAACAGGAAAAAAATCATTGTATTGCACATATAAAGGAGCATACTTTTTACAAGCTTGTTTCCTTCTGGCTAATACATATACTTATTATTTCTGAAATGTTCATCACTAAGCAACAGGTGCTATAAAAATGATATATTTAGCTCCCATGAGGTCTATTCTGCAACATTATTGCAACCCTCTAAATTAGAGTAAGAAATAGCAAGAAATTATACTGGAAAAGTTGCAATGTGCAGACTTAGCAGGTCATTTTCACTTTTATTTCTAACTGTTAAATTTAAAGCATTTTTTCAGCATTCAGACTTGTTTATTAAAGGGTGACTCCATTTCAATGTCTGCGGTTCACAGGCCTTGCAAAGATATATTTAGTAGGTTAGCAAGAAGTAGAGGTCAGATGGAAGTGAGTATGATGACTGTAGGATCAGACAAAATAGAGTACCTTTTAACATGGAGACACATAGACTTGCATATGAGTTGTAAGCATAAAATGGTAGCAATTTTGTAAATTAAGATTATTTGCAAATTTGCTTCATTTTCTATTTTAGATGCGTTGGAGAAAAATATGGAAAGCCTCACTGCTAAAAGTGGTCCAAGTAAGTACAATAAAAGAACAGGCAGCAGGGTTATAGTCGCTCAAAGTGAATGGGTTGATAAGGATATGTGTAGGGGACAAAGGCTAGCACTTTTTCAATCCCAAAGAAAAGCTACTGTAGTACAAACTGATGTTTAATGCTGGTTATAGCTAAATAGGTCTTAATAGCATCATCAAATACTGAACAATTAACAAAAAAAAAATATAATACTCATATGTGGTTGTAAACTGCTGTATGGGCACATGGCAGAGTGCAGAAGGGAAGAAGCAATATTTTAGAGGGCAGATTTCTGTAGGATAATTTTAAGTTGCTATGTCGAACTTGAAGACCCCCTGATGCACCCCTACAGTAGAAACTCCCAAAAAGTAACCCCATTTTGGAAACTACGGGATAAAGTGACAGTTTTATTAGTACCCCAAAGTACATATGATTTTTAATCGCCCAATATTACACTTTTTGTGAGGCAAGGTAGCTTGGCTGTTCTGCCAAATTTTTTGTTTTTATTTTTAAAGAGCAGGTTGTTATGGAAACGAAAATACCAAATATGTATAATTTTACATTTCAATACAAAATCATGTTTTTGTGTCTCCATTTTCTGAAAGCCATATTTTTCTGCTGATTCTCTTTTGTAGGGGTTCGTTTTTTCAGGAAGAGTTGACGTTTTTATTGGTACCATTTTTGGGTACATAAGATTTTTAGTGAACGGTAACCAAAAAAATGTCTGTTTTGGCACAGTTTTTTTATTTATTTTTTTTCGGCGTTCACCTGATGTGGTAGATGATTTGATATTTTGTAGATCTGGTCATTACAGACATCATCACAGGTCCTTTAGCTTTCTTTACTGATGGTAGGGATACTATACTGGAACTGGACCTAATGAGTATACTTAGGGGGCTGGGCCTATCCTCCAGTGCAGACCCCTTTTCCTCCATTGGCCCCATAGCAGCTGCGTGGTCTGCCTCTATTGGAGGTATGCCACTGGTCCCAGTACAGGGACTTCAACATTTCCGGGTCTGACTCCTGTTTCAATGTAGTACAATACATGCTTAATTGTACTACATTGAAACTGGAAGTTCCACACTGACAGTGTGCCTGTGAGACCCAGTCTGGGGGCTGGGTCTCACAGGCTTCCATATGTGGCAGACTGAGGCCTTTGTGAGGTCTGGGGTTGCCATGGCAGCCATCATCCCCCTGTCACCGCAGTACGAGGGAAATGGAGAGGCAGAGGGAGCCCCCTCCATCTGCGGTCCACATATATGCTGTGGTCAGTGTTGATCGCAGCATATAAGGGGATAATCCACCAGCACTGGTGTTTACAGAGATGCTGGTGGATACAGCAGGGGCCCGGCTGTCAGTCACAGCCAGACCTGTGCATTGATTGCGCACGTACAGCTCCTGTGCCCACCCAAAAGTCGGCACTTGCAGCCATGACGTACTAGTATGTCAAGGGTCCTTAAGGGGTTAAAGCCCAGAGAATTCCTTCCTAGGTGCAATCAGGACAGCTATTTCATCCAAGTAGAAAGTACATGGCATGTGCTGAACAAAGAGGGAGGTCCCTGAATTATTGCAGCATTTCCATGTGAATTTCAGAGGATTTTAAAAAGAAGGGTTTTTTATTTAGAAAAGCCCTGTGAGCATCAGTAGTAGACCATAGAGCACTTTCTAGCTTGTGAGTATGGGATGAGGTAAACTCTTTTCCAAAGTACAGGGACAGAGCGGAGCAGTTATCTCAGCTGTCATCTGCACAAAATATAGAGCTTCACAGTGCTGATACCAGCAGACTTTACATAGGGCCCTGTGCTCTGCTTTCTCACACAGACTACTGTAGAAGGAAGTGTGGGAGGTGATAGGAATATGTATATATATGCATGCATATATATATACATATGGATATGTGGGGCCTTACATATACTTGTGTGTATGTGTATACACATGTGGGTGTGTACATGGGGCCCCCTTACATGGCCCCATGTGCACACGTATGGACCCTATGTGGCCCCACAGTGTGTATACATGTATACACAATTGGCCCCATATATATATGTATGATGCCCCATGTTTATATATATTACCCCTGAATATGACACATAATGCCCTCTTTCTTATAATCCCCCTTGCCTTATATCACCCCATATATATATCCTCCAGAAGTATATAGATGCATGTACATGATCCCCAGTTATGTACATGTATCTATATACATGTAATAGCCAGGGTGCCCCCCCATAGCCCCCAGCTCGCCGGCAGCGCGGGAGCACGGGAGCGAGCGCGACGGGTTTAAATAACCCGATCGCGCTGCGCTCTTCAGTTGAGCCCGTGCCTCCCCAGCAGAGAAGACCACCAGCGAGGATCATCCCCTACAACGAGCAACACCCCTTAGACAACGAGCAGCAACATCCCCTGGGGACCCCGGAAGGCTGAGTACCCCAACCCTGAACCACCAATGTTTTAACCCCTTCTTTCTCCCCTGCAACCATAGCCCTGATACCCCTGCCCTACTGCTCCCTGATTTAACCCCTGCAACCCCTTGTGTCCCCTGATATACCCCTGCAAGCCCCTGGACCTGGATCCCCAATAGTCCCTCTGCCCTGCAACCCCTGTTCCAGATCCCTACTCCAGACCCCTGTGCCTTGCTGTGCCTGCACTGGCCCTGCATTAACTCCTGCCCTATACCACCAACGACCCCTGCTCCAGTAACCCCTTGTGTTATCCCTGCATTAACCCCTGGTGCCCTGTATTACCCTTGCTGACCATTAACCCCTTCCCTGATTTAACCCTTTTGCTCCCTAGGGATAGTAATATAGATAGGCTGGGGAGGGCTGCTTTATATGTGTGTATTGTTTAGTCAGTAACGTGGTTGGAGTTAAACGGGATTGTGTAGTGTAGCTAGGATTTATTGCACTGTATTGTTAATAAATAATAAATATTGTTATTATTTATAAATACAGTGTTCAGTGTCTATTGTTCCATAACGTGTACTTTGAGTCCCTTTTAGGTCGTGTGAAAGGCAATAGAGTAGCACGGAAGGCGGAACTAGCGGAAGCGGGTTTTGCCTATTTATGAATATTAATTATTGGTACGTCCCAAAATACCAATAATTAATATCTCCCATTACATTGGCGAGCCAGGGCCCCTTGCGTGGACTTTGTATCCGTATTTAGCAACGACAGAGAGAATTCGCTTATTCTGTGAATTAGCCAGGCAATAGGGACGCGGACAGTGGTTTCTGTGCGTCCAAGGGCCTGGTAATTCGGACAGGTAATGCGATTTCTCAAGTCAAAGCTAAATACGGTGCAAGATCTTTCGCAAAAGAACCTAGATCTTTTGGTTTTAATTTGTGTTTAACTATTTTTCTGTTGCACTTACACGACCACGAAAAAAAAAAAAAACAACGTACAAGGGAGCCAAGGAAGAAGACCATACTATCACCAAGAGGAGGACCATCCGCCGGTGGACTGTGCCAAAGAAGTCCAGCTGGACGGGAGAAGGCGTTCCGGATACTACAGGACCTTCTCCAGGCAGCAACCAAAGGACAACTGGGACCAGCTCCAGAGAAGATGGCGACCTCCAAAAAAGTGAGTTATGGACTTCTCCACACTTGCTACAACCTAGCTAAGAAGAGCATTTCAATCCCATCCTCCCCACCTCATACACCTCCACAGAAATGTTGTGGTCGATTTGTTGGCACAGACTTGTAGTTATGACAAGCTTCTGTGTCAACAAACGGATGGTATTGAACAAGGATTCGAGGCGACTCCAAATGCTAGCCAAACTTGTGTATACATTTGAGGATAGCATTTGGAAGCCGGAGCATGTTGCGCGCTAGTTTCTCAGTCAGCGGAGACATTTCCTCCGACCATTCATTGCCAGTGCTGTGCCAGTAATGTGCAGCAGGTTTCGGCATTGCGGACACAGCTGGCAGTGAATGTGCAGTCTTCTGCTGACCGAAGATACGCAAGTGGCTAAAATAGAGTCACAGTTGGTAGAGTTGCAGAGGCAAAGGAGGAAATTGAGGCTCAGTTTGACTCAGTCTTATGCTGAGATCAAGGCCTTCAAGGAGCGGGCTGCCTCTACTACCGTGACTCTCGCCAAACAAAATGATGAGGTTGCTGTAAGGTCTCGCTTGATGACCGGCATGCAACAAGTCATCAGTAACTTTTCAAAATTGGTACCGGCCCTTTCTTTTTCGGTAAAGACAGGGCCAGACTCTCCAAAAATTTTGCCCTGTTCAGGGCAAAAAGGGGGGAGAGATATCTGTAACAGGCCAAATATACCTAAATTTGAGCCTGTTCAGATAGAAAAAAAGAGTCCAACGATTTGTTGCAATAGAAATACAGTGAGAAGTGCGTCCCTGAGAATGGAACAGTATAGGAGAAGGGAGCACGACTGCAGTGTGGACAGACCTAAGCCATGCAGGGCGGACATCAGGTGTTTTGCATGTACTGGCTTGGGTCATATAGCGAAACACTGCAGGTCAGGTAAGAATAGGACACAAGGACGAATTAGGTGTTTTAGGTGTGGGAACGAAGGACACATTGCAAGGAATTGCCCTTGTGCAAGTCATTGCAATATGTCCAGTAAGACAATCCCGGTAACAAACTGTACAGTTGGGACTAGTCAGATTGGCCATAAAAGAGTCACCACTCAGCGGATGCCTCATCACGTGCTGAGGGGTCAAAATGGCCAATATAGGCTAGAGAATGTTTGATACCCCTGTGCTATTTGTTACATCGTTCGTTCCCTGTGTATGTCCGTGTCTTGTGTTACCTGTTTGTATGTTTCAATGTTGATGGCGGTAGTCCTGGTTTACATGTGTGTTCAGCTTTGCTGATTTTTGTAAATTGCATCCCCTGCTATGTGTCTGGTCGCGTCTGTTTTTGGTTCATCCTGGTGTCTACTGTGGGTAGAGCAGTGCTATACTGTGGACTGAGGAAGGTGTTGGTTTGCGAGCAGGTAACATCGGTACACGGTGCAGTGTGATGATTACTCTGGGCAGCCAGGGCCTCAGATCGAGACAGGTAGCACTGTTCTGCTCAGGGCTTTCAGTGGGGCGGTGTTATGCTCTGATCGGGGCAGGGAGTGGATTGCGGACAGGCAATATGGGCACACGGATCAGTGTGACGTTGCACTGTGCAATCACTTTCTAGTCCAGACAGGCGGCATAGCCCTGACTGAGATTGGACGCCGGGTGGTCGACGACAGAGTGTGACCTGTATTTTTGTGTTGTGGAGTCCTGCGGAGCCAAGGCAAGATCCTTGCCACGGATATTGCTGACCTCCACAACACAGGATAACAGGGGGAAGTCAGACTGGAAACACATGATAAGGACGGGGATGCCGTGTCATCATGAAAAAAGATGGTGCTTCGTCCACAGCTCCCCTCGGTGATCCTAACCTAATAGGGTGGCCATCCTTATCTGTTGGTTCAGAGGGATGTGCGGCAGAGGGATGGGGATCCTCTGAAGGTTCGGTGTTCTTACACCTGTGTTAGGATAACGAGGGGTCCTGTTGGAGGAAGGTCAACCCAATGCCTTTTCTCATCACATGGGTCAAGGGTATTGGTGATGGTTATGCCACTAAAAAGGCGCCATGAGGGGAGAAATCCCTCAGGAGCGCTGGGTATTTTCTTCTATCCTAGGAATAATACCATAGGACGATAAGAAAGTACCCAGAGGAGGACAAGGAAGGAACTGGATGGTCCCCCCCCCCCCGACACTATCGTTTGGCTCCTGAGGATCCCGCTCAGTTTTTGGCCGAGATCTTCAAGAGTCTACAAGAACGAAGACGCGATCCGGTTGGAGCGTTGAAGAAGACGGACGTGTCCTGGTGGGAATGACGGTTCAGCCAAGGTCACGTCCTTTCTTTTTGATGAATCCGGTGATGGTTCGTCTGGTTCTGGATGGGACTGTGCAAGAGACTTGTGGACTATCACCCCAGAACCAGATAGAACATCACGAAGATGACCGGAGAGTCAAGAGACTGGCGGACCAATTAGAACAGAACCAGACGGATCTTCACGAGAAACAAGAGGAAAAGAAGGCTCAGGATTTAACCTTGGTGAAAACCTGAGATCGTGGACTTTATTTGATTTTCCTTTTTGCATGGACTTTTTATGATTTTTCTTTTCATGGGAGTTTTGGGGGTGTAGACCATGGATTACCTTCGGTTCTGCGGGGGTAGGTCTGCCGCCATCCAAAACTCCATATTGTTCATGCACTCTACAGGATTTTCATGATTTTTCTGCTATGGGAGTTTTTGGGGGTGTAGACCAGGACTCTTTGCGGGGTTAGGTCTGCCACCATCCAAAAACTCCATATTGTTTATATGGTTTATAATGATATAGATTTTATTGTACTATAGGGGGATGGGTTTACATGTGGTTTTCCGTATGTGTGTGGGGAAAAGAATAGGGCTCGTTAGGGACAGGTCCCTTCTTTAAAACATTTGCCACTCCAACCCTATGAATGGTACAGTTCATAAGGGATGGACTGAATGACAGTTAGTGCGGTGTTTATTCCCGCAGATAGAATTTAGGTGCTATGACATCACCTCACCCTCCAGAAAGTCTGACCTGCCTTGTAAAGACCTGCGTTTCTGTCCATGAAAGAACTTCCTCAAAGACAGAATCTGCAAGCAAGATAAGAAGTGTCGGGAGGAAAAGTACTAAAGGAGGCCGTCCACCTGTGCTACGTGGATCGGCCTAGAGACTGAAGAGTGAAGCTGTCCCAGAGTCTAATCGACAAAGAGAAGGCAGTGGGAGCAGCTGATACTGGAAGACCGACACCACCTGAAGATCGCGAGTAGAGCCATCCCAGAGTCCAATCAACAAAAGACGACAGTGGGAAGAGCTGAGGCTTAAAGACCATCACTACCCATATGTGAGGGTGAAGCCATCCCCGAAGTAGCGGAAACTTAGAGACAATGGTGTGCCATCCCAGAAGTCCAAACAACTAAAGACGACTGAGGGAGACGCTGGTGCATGATGCCGAGAGACGACGAGGATAGTTTGATCTGTGGACGGAGATGTCAGGTTACGGTGAAAGGCAGGGAAGAAGTCGCGTAACCACGAGGGGTGATGTCTCAGTACCTAAGGACCGAATCATTCTTCAGTCCATCCTGAACTGGTATCCGTTGTGTGGGGGGGAGGAGGCAAATGTATCCCCACACTTCCGTCCCATTTTAATTTGTCGTGTTCCCGACAACAGGGGGATTGTAGAAGGAAGTGTGGGAGGTGATAGGAATATGTATATATATGCATGCATATATATATACATATGGATATGTGGGGCCTTACATATACTTGTGTGTATGTGTATACACATGTGGGTGTGTACATGGGGCCCCCTTACATGGCCCCATGTGCACACGTATGGACCCTATGTGGCCCCACAGTGTGTATACATGTATACACAATTGGCCCCATATATATATGTATGATGCCCCATGTTTATATATATTACCCCTGAATATGCCCTCTTTCTTATAATCCCCCTTGCCTTATATCACCCCATATATATATCCTCCAGAAGTATATAGATGCATGTACATGATCCCCAGTTATGTACCTATATACATGTAATAGCCAGGGTGCCCCCCCATAGCCCCCAGCAGATGGACAATGGCCATCTGCTGGGGATAGCTGGAGACATGGGACTGGACTAATTAGTCCAGTCCCAGGTGCTTCAAAGGGACAGAAGATCGATATGATCTTCTGTCCCTTCTGTTAATTACCCTCAGCGCTGCTGGGGGCAATTAACAGGACAGGGAAACAATAGGTTTCCCTGTCTCTGCATGGCGCGTACCTCCGGCGCTTGTAATTACAAACGCCGGAGATACAGTGCGCTCCCCAGGCGGAGGATCAAAGAGATCCTCCGCCCGGGAAACAGCGCGCGTCGGCGCGGTGACGTCATAGCACCGCGCCGACGCTCGTGCACACAGCTGCCGGCGCGCTCGCTCGCCGGCAGCGCGGGAGCACGGGAGCGAGCGCGACCGGGTTTAAATAACCCAATCGCGCTGCGCTCTTCAGTTGAGCCGTGCCTCCCCAGCAGAGAAGACCACCAGCGAGGATCATCCCCTACAACGAGCAACACCCCTTAGACAACGAGCAGCAACATCCCTGGGGACCCCGGAAGGCTGAGTACCCCCAACCCTGAACCACCAATGTTTTAACCCCTTCTTTCTCCCCTGCAACCATAGCCCTGATACCCCTGCCCTACTGCTCCCTGATTTAACCCCTGCAACCCCTTGTGTCCCATGATATACCCCTGCAAGCCCCTGGACCTGGATCCCCAATAGTCCCTCTGCCCTGCAACCCCTGTTCCAGATCCCTACTCCAGACCCCTGTGCCTTGCTGTGCCTGCACTGCCCTGCATTAACTCCTGCCCTATACCACCAACGACCCCTGCTCCAGTAACCCCTTGTGTTATCCCTGCATTAACCCCTGGTGCCCTGTATTACCCTTGCTGACCATTAACCCCTTCCCTGATTTAACCCTTTTGCTCCCTAGGGATAGTAATATAGATAGGCTGGGGAGGGCTGCTTTATATGTATGAGTGTGTATTGTTTAGTCAGTAACGTGGTTGGAGTTAAACGGGATTGTGTAGTGTAGCTAGGATTTATTGCACTGTATTGTTAATAAATAATAAATATTGTTATTATTTATAAATACAGTGTTCAGTGTCTATTGTTCCATAACGTGTACTTTGAGTCCCTTTTAGGTCGTGTGAAAGGCAATAGAGTAGCACTTAGGCATAAATAGGCGGAACTAGCGGAAGCGGGTTTTGCCTATTTATGAATATTAATTATTGGTACGTCCCAAAATACCAATAATTAATATCTCCCATTACAACTACCCTGCAGTGTCACGAGAAGGATGGATTTTATGACCATAAATCCAAGAGCCATCATTTTACCTCGTTCACTGATTGTCCCCTAGACTAAACGAGACATTATAAATAATGAAAGGCATTTAAGGAGTTTATTTATGATAACATGTTTTTTTCATTTTTATCTTTCCCAGAGAATCCCTTTAAGGCTGTATTACACAGCCTGATGTGGCAAACAATTGTCTAGAGGGAAGCGTTCCCTTCCAACAGTCGTCTCCTAACTAGTGGTACTGATACTACATGAAGCGATCTCCTCCACATCATGGGGAGGAGCAATCCTTAGCCATCACTCGTTCCCATGCTGTCTAGTGGTTTGCTGGCAGCAGATCATTATTAGACACCATGATCTGCTGCGTGCAAATGATAATTTTTTAACATGTCAAAAAATTTGGATTGCCCAATGATCGAGTATTTTCTCATTCATCTTGCAATCGACGGTAGTATTACACTGCCAGATGATCACTAACAAGCGTTCATGTGAATGCTCGTTAGCGATTATCTGCCAAAAAATCTGGCAGTGTAATATAGGCTTTACAAATACTGATACACAAAATAGAGTAGTAAAATATGAAGACAGTAATCCAACCAACCAGTCCCAACTCATGCAGCAGATTACTGCATAGAAAGACATCTAACTAATACAAGGGAAAATAGCCAGGTATGAATATAAGAGCAATCTACAAGCATATCAATAGTCAGTTTTAAAAATAGTTTTCATTTTATGATTAGCAAAACGTGGAGTGTGCAGTAATTATAATCAGAGGAGGCTGCTGTTTGCATATGAATCCCTCATAATCACAGCTTTTGTCTTCTTTCTCTGCCAATTGCATACATTTATTTATACACAGTCAATTTATAGGCTCCTGTGCCTAGACAGCAGGATGGTGCTGACTTACCAGTCTGGAGACTCATGACGGCCAAATACGATTGTCCAGATGGTGTCTGAGAGAATCAGTTGTGTATCCAATAAAATCAAATACATTTTAATCAGCAATGTAATTCGTATTAAACACGGCCTTTTATGTTAAACTGTTAAACTGGCTCATATGTTTTTCCATTATTTTATGGAAACAAGACATGAAGGCTAGACTGCCAAAGCAGAGGCTGTCCTGCAATAAAGTGGACATGACAAGTAAACTGCCATAACCATAAGAAATATAAGTTAAAGAACGTTTTTCTCTAAATACATAAAACACCACTAAACTCGGAATGATGACTTGATATGTATTGCTTTAGATCAAAATACTAGTTAATTGTAATTATGGACAATTTTACAGCTCCCACAGATAGCTTTGACCAGGGGCCAGAGGCCGGAACCTCGAACATCGTAAATCACTGTTATAGGCAACAGGTCACTATGCCTTTAGGCCCGATTAGAGGTCCTACACAAGGGACCCAAGCAATGCAGGCCACAGGCCTCTGTGGGCAGTGGTGGAAAGTGGAGGTGAGTATTTGATTTTTTTGTTTTTTTTGTCATTTTTTTTTTGTAAATATATTTTTATTTTTCATTTTTTCAATAAAGGCAATACAATCCAAACAATGTAAGCTGGTACATCAGGTTTGATACATCACAAAAAACAACAACAATACCAGGCATAAGAAGAGGCCTATAGAGGAGCTAGGTGGGGTAATTACCACCCAGTTCCCAGGTTTCCAATATTATATGATAACAAAAATATGAGAATGAAGTCCATACTCAATAAATCCAAACTACTTGTGTAAAATATTAACAGGTACAGAGTCACACAACCCTGTTGCGAAAAGGGAGAGGATAAAGTAACGTCATTTTTACATTTGTTTCACGGAACCAATTAAATTGAAAAAAAAAAAAAGCAGGGGGGAAAAGAACGCGCGGGGGAGAACATGCGATACTCAGTACTATGAATTTGGCCTCAGAAAGGGGTTAAGGTCCCCTTGGGTGGATAAGGAGATCCACGCTGACCAAATCCTCTGAAATTTACCAAAGGACTTGAGGGTATGGGCACTCAATTCCTCAAGCCTAGCCACCTGTCCCACCCTTTGGATCCACTGGAGGATTGGAGGTGGTGCAGTTTGCCTCCAATATAAAGGTATCATGGCTTTGGCCGTCAGAATCATTTGTCTCCAAAGATGTACATTGTAAGGAATACGATAATGGAGCGTGACGTTCAAAAATATAACCTTCGGAGACAAAGGAGGAGAACTAGGGCAAACTTTCAGAATAATGTCACCTACCACCTTCCAGAAGGGTTTAATGAGATCACAGTCCCACCATATATGCATATAATCACCAATCTTTGACTTACATCTCCAACACTCTGGGGGCAATGTCGGGAACATTGTATCCAACACAGCAGGAGTTTTATACCATCTACTAACCAACTTATAGGACGTCTCCTGAAGAGTAATACATCTAGATGGGCCAGAACTATTAGCATAGATATCTTTAATTTCATCTGGAATGAAAGTAGTCTGGAGATCCTTCTCCCAGGCTGCAATATAAGGCAATTTCTTGTCGGCTGGGAGCGTCAGGAGAGCAGAATAAAGCTTCGAGATCGCTTTGGTAACTGGAGATCTCTGGGCCACTAGTGTCTCAAACCAGGAGAGATCCTTGCATAGATTATCTTTATCTGGGAGGGATTTGAAGCTCTGGCAAAGATGTGCATAAGTAAGAGTGTCTATGGGAATACTTGACAATTTTAGTTTTAGTTGAGGGAGATCTGGAAAAGTATCCTCTAGAAGTACATCACTCAGAAAGTGCTTATTTAGGACTTTTTGTGTGGAAAACCATACGTCTCTGTATGGGGAAGTAATACCTAGCAAGTCTCCTAACTTCATGATAGGGGACGGATGCGACCAAGGAACAACCTCCTGAGAGAGCGTCTTCCAAAGTACAAGGGGGGCCCTAGTTAGTATGGAGAGGCCGGGAGGGAAATAGTGTCCCAGACGGGTCCAAATCAAGGCCTGGTCAATGAGAATCCCGCTAACTCTACTTCAATCTGTATATAAGATTTAGTCAAAGGTAATCTGCACCAATCCAGTATTCTACTCAGCTGAATAGCATTGTATAGTTTTTCCAAATCTGGGAAACCCACACCCCCTCTACATTTAGGAAGAACCATAGTGTTATGTGCTATTCTACAGAGGCCTTCCTTCCAAATGTATTTCAAAAAAGAGCTTCGAATCTTCAGGAAGAAAGAGCGAGGCAGGAAGATCGGCAAAACCTGAAGAATATACAATATTTTAGGTACAATTATCATTTTTAAAAGGTTAATCCTACCAAACCAAGATATGAATGGAATCTTCCAGGATTTCATTGTGGACTCAATATTTTTAATCAATGGAACATAGTTAAGGGCGAACCACTTGTCTGGTGAAGGGGATATCTGAATCCCCAGATAAGGGATGGATGTAGAAAACCAAGGAAACTGTGACAACGCTTTTGCCCTATCAACGAGGCTGGATAGACACGAGATGTTAAGTGCCTGGGATTTAGAGGGATTAATTTTAAAATTAGAAAGAACTTGAAACAAATTAAAAATGCCAGATAGAGCGGGGAATGAAACATGTGGGTTAGATGTTAATATAAGAAGGTCATCTGCAAAAGCGGCTGTCAAATGCGTTTTCCCATGTATGGTGATACCTCTAATTTGCGGATGTTGCCTTATATATTGAATTAAAGTCTCCATGCTAAGGACAAATAGAAGAGGAGACAGGGGACAACCCTGACGAGTCCCATTACTAATACAAAAGGAGGATGATAGGGTACTGTTAATTCGTATTGAAGCTGATGGGTTCTTATAAAGTGCCAATATAGCTCTAATAAAGCCAACAGGAAGCCCAAATCGGATCAAGACCTTTTCCAGAAACAAAAAAGCCAGTCAATTCTATCAAACGCTTTTTCAGCGTCAGTAGAAAGCAGTGCTAGTGGGACTTTTTTCTTTACAGCGTACTGAATCAGGGTGAGAACCTGCAAGGTGTTATCTTTCCCCTCCCTCCCTTTTATGAATCCTACCTGTTCAGCATTAATTAAAAAGGGTAATATGGGTTGGAGGCGATTTGCCAAAAGCTTAGCATATAACTTAATGTCGGCATTTAGCAAAGAGATAGGACGATAGCTGCTACATAACATGGGGTCTTTGCCGTCTTTGGGGAGCACCGTAATGTGTGCCATTAGAGTTTGAGATGGGAATGTCTCTCCTGATCCAGCCGCTGAGAAAGCTAAATGTAACTGAGGAAGTAGTATTTCTGGGAAAGCTCTATAGTATGACACTGGCAAGCCATCTGGGCCGGGACTTTTCCCAGAGGGGGAATCTTTTAGTGCTTTTTGCAGTTCTTGGAGAGTAATAGGGGCAGATAACGAGCTCATATGAGCCTGAGAGGGTTTGGGTAAATCTAAAGATCCAAGAAAACGTTCAATTAGCTCTCCCCTAGCCACCCCGTCTTCGCCAGGACTAATCCTCAAGTTATACAGGTCAGAATAAAAGGCCTCAAATTGCGCAGCTATATCTTTTGTAGAGGAATGAACGGTACCAGAACCATCCTTAATCGCCTCAACAAAGAGCTGGTCTCTCCTTTTCTTAGCCATTAACGACATTAGGCGAGAGCCTCTATTGCCATGCATATAGACCTTGTGTTTAGCATAAAGGTACGCCCTAGTCGCCCAAAGGTTAAGGAGATGATTCAATCTCTCTCTGAGGTTAGTTAATTCTGCAAGGGATCGTGTGGCTAGGGACCTTTTATGAGCACTTTCGAGTTTGTTTATATCATCCATCAATTTTTATATCATTTTGGGGGAATATACCTTTAAAAAATTAGAGGAGAAAGGGGCATTATAGCTGCCGTGGCATTACATGGAGCTTGGGCATTAGGGCAGGGGCATTATAACTATAAGTACTAGGGCACTATGGGGGCAGAGGCATTATAACTGCTAGGGCAAAACTGGGGCACAGTCATTATAACTACTGGGGCTCTACTGGGAGTACAGGCATTATAACTGCTGGGGCACTGCAGGGACATTCAAACTGCTGGAGTGCTGCAGTGGCATTATAACTACTGGGGCACTACAGAGGCATTATAAGTAGTGGGACTAGGGCACTACTAGGGGCAGGTGCATTACACTAGCTGGGATACTTCTCAGGGTATTATAACTGCTGGGGCACTACAGGGGGCATTATAACTACTGGGCACTACAGAAGCCATTATAACTAATGGAGCACTACTGGCAACACCATAACTACTGGGGGAATTATAGGCGGCATTATAACTACTGGGACACTAATAGGTGCATTATAACTAGTGGGGCACCACTGGAGGGCACTATAACGTCTGGGACACTACAGGAGGGCATTATAACTACTGGGGCACTAAAGGAAATATTATAACTATGGGGCACAAATAGGGGACATTTTAACTACTGAGGCACTATAAGGGGCATTATAACTAGTGGGTACATTATACATTAACTCCTTGGGGTACTATAGGGGGACATTATTACTCCTGGGGTCAAAATAGAGGGATCTAAATATGACTGGGGGCACTACAGAGGCCTTATTTATATGAGGAGCACTATAGAGAGGCCTTATTACTACTGGGTGCACTATGTTGGACATTATTATTAGGTACACTATGCAGGACACTACTTCTAATGGGGATATCTTGTAGGGACCCCTTTTATTAATGATGTCACTCTAGGGGAAATTCTTGCTATTGGTGGGACTTTTATATTACTATTGGTGGAACTATCTGTATGACACAATTATTTTTGCAGTGTAGTATTTGGAGGTATGGGTGAGCATAGAAGGCACATTCTTTAATAACACTGTTGGGGCACTAGGGTGGGGTGGATGATGGAAAAGTGAGGAACGTAAGAGTCTGTTTGACAAACTCTGCAGACATAAGACATGGACCAAATGGAAAAGAGGAATGAGAACATCTACATCAGAGGATACGTAACCAGTGAGGAACTGGATGTTATAGGTATGTGGTACTGAATGTTCATTCAGCAAGCAAAATACGTCTTTAGTGCTGGATGAACACTTTAGTGAGTATGGGAATGAGTGTGGGTGTGTGGAGGGGAGGGTGCCTTGTGGTTACTTTAAGAATTTGGCACATATGCATTGGCGCTTGAGCCCTGGATCTTTTGAGACCCTAGGAATGTTCCTGGCTTTGGCATACTCCTTTTTATGCAATGCTATAACTCATTTTCCATAATAATATATTATTGCTGCATAATCATTAGATTAATTATTTTGTTCAAGACTCCGTAAAAAAATGACAACATTTTAGATGTGAAAAATGTAACACATTTATATTTATTCTATTTGTATTTTTATGGTGAGAAATTATACAGAACTTCCTCATAAACTCAAGTATTCAAATTTGCAATAAATACCTACTAAGAAAGAAAATTCCTTACTGTAGATTTACAGCCTTCATCCCAAGCTGCATACTTTCTTGAATGCATGGAAACACGTGAAAAGAAACAAAATGGCACAAAATACAGGTACTTTCACACACAGGTTTTTGCTTGCATTTTTCTCCACATTTACATTTTTATTGGCGTTTTTTGCACTTGCGTTTTTTGTCCAGGCATTTTGGCAACACCTTCTCTGTAGGGGATAATGCCATGAGGAAAATGCTAGTGGTAAGACAAGGGAGGAGATTTATCAAGACTGGTGCAAAGGAAAACTGGCTAAGGCTACTTTCACATTAGCAGGGTCCGGCAGGCTGTGTCGGCAGGGAAACAACCTGCCGGATCCATAATAACGCTTCGGCACGATTGACTATAATGGGGACGGGCTGGAGGTCCAGCCGCAGCATGGCAAACATGCCGAGATGAACTTTATTTGTACTAGGTGGTTGTAGGACTGGGACTTATCAGGGTACTTTCTGTGTGTGCATCAGTACCTTTTGTACCTTTTAGGGCTCGTTCACATCACCGTTAGGGATTCCGTTCAGTCTTTCCGTTATAACATCGTTATAACGGAAAGAACGGAATCCCTAGGACGGACATCAAAACGGACACCTTTAAGAGGCATTCCGTTTTGATCCGTCATAATAGAAGCCTATGGCTCTGCATAACGGATCCGTCTGGTTGCCGTTATGCTGGACGGAAAACAAAGTCCTGTCGACAGGACTTTGTTTTCCGTCCAGCATAACGGCAACCAGACGGATCCGTTAGCAAGAGCCATAGGCTTCTATTATGACGGATCAAAACGGAATGCCTCTTAAAGGTGTCCGTTTTGATGTCCGTCCTAGGGATTCCGTTTCTTTCCGTTATAACGATGTTATAACGGAAAGACTGAACGGAATCCCTAACGGTGATGTGAACGAGCCCTTAATTGCTTTAAAGGTTTACTTATTTGGTTTGCTCACCTGTTCATATACACACACCCACTTTTTTTCATTTCTTTTTTGCTAGTCTAGTGCTGGTCAGAGAGGTAAGATGCTGCTGGTAACTGGTGCTTTCCCCTGCCCCTGTATCAGTAGGGGTATGGCCACATGTTCAGATTTCCTGATACAGTTTTGGAAGCCAAAACCAGGAATGCAACATTATTGTTAAGGAGAAAGAGGATGAGATTGTGGATTGGATGGCTCGGTCCTCCTCTCAGTCACAGTAGGATGAAATGGAGGTTAGTTTGGAGTCTGACACGTGCTGTGGAGCCAGGGGTCATAGTATTCCTCCTACTCCTCCTCCTTGCAGCCCCAGAAAAGGCTTTCAGTGGAGTCCTTTCTTTATTATCTCTTCTCAGCAGGGCACCTTCCTTTTTCCTAAGAAATGGCAAGAAAAACCCATCAAGCCCTATGGCAGACAGTGAAGAGAATCTACCTGATAAGGACTTGTATGAGAGCAGTCACAGTTTGGGCTACTCTGAGGAGGAGGTTCGGAAGGAGGCTGGGGACCACGTGCATAGCGGCATTTGCAGTGTGCTGGACAGGACCTGGGAGCTGGATTGGGGTGCTGAGGAGGAGACAACATCAGTGGAGAAGGGCGGTGACAGCAGCAATAAAGAGCAGAGGCGACATACCTCCCAAAGAACAGCCAGGGCCACATCTGTATCAGGATCTAGTGATGCCACTAAAACTGTGCGTGG
Source organism: Rhinella marina (assembly GCA_900303285.1). Classification (NCBI taxonomy): domain Eukaryota; kingdom Metazoa; phylum Chordata; class Amphibia; order Anura; family Bufonidae; genus Rhinella; species Rhinella marina. The sequence continues at coordinate 7,309 of ONZH01023784.1, read as the reverse complement.
TTTAGGTCCAAAACGTGCTAGAGCTAAGCTTGGCTGCCTGTGTGAGCATCTCCCGTATGGCATTTTTTCTCCACAAAGTAGCCACACAAAACTAAAGCTGTGTGCAAGATCTGCAGGATTAAAGCCGTGGCCGTTTAAACACAATCATAGGGACCAGAGGTCTATTGCAGCAAATGAGGTGGCATCACTAGATCCTTTGGGAAAATACAACTGGCCAGCATTCCTGATCAAAACAAGTCTCCTGGTCCTCTTTGTGGCAGCCAACCCACATCCCCAAGCAATACTGTATGTTTATCATAATCGTCTTCTTCTCCTGCTAAGACTCCTCCTTGTCCTCTGCTCCATTGTGAGACATCTATAATGGAACGTTTGGCCATGAAAAAACTTTCTCCACCAGCAATTAGCTTTTCTAAAATCTGAAACCCACCTGGCTACGTTTCTGGTAGTGAAGTCACTGCTGTGCCATGCCATTGCATTAGTGCCTTGTACTCTCACGTGGTGGTGAACTTGGGCCACTCTTTGCGATTCTCACTGTGCAGCAAGCTACACTGGATGCTGGAAACCTGAAGAAGCTGTTACAGGCAGGGACAGTAAATGTCTTTCATGGCCCACTGGGTAAATGTTTTTTGCTGCAGTGGAGAGACACCCCCTCAACAACATGGCCAGGTCCTTTTGATCCTCCCACAATATATCATCGGGCTGGCTCCCTCAGCAGGCACTTATCTGCTTCCTCCACGTCCTCCTCCATGAACAAAGTCCCATGCCTAACAGCAGCAGGGCACAGCCTCGCTCCCACTCCCCCTCCTACCTATCACATGTGTCAAGTCACGCATTGCTATACAGTGTTGGAGCTGATAGGCCTGGATGACAATGACCACATGGATGAGCAGTTGCTAAAAGACAGCAAACATCCCTCTGGCTGTCACCCCACCAACTCCAATTGGGCAAGGTAGTAAGTGACAATGACTACAACATCCTGGCCGCCCTCAACCTGGGGGAAATAACACATGCTCCCTGCATGACCTTTTAAAAAACGGCACTGGCTTGCTCAAGGTGTTGGCAATGTCCAGGGGACTATACCTCTTTATAGCCATTCTGATGTGGTGAGGAAGGCTTTCCTGGACTTGCAGAATCAGAATGGTCTGCAGCTACACTGCTTAATCCGTAATATTCTAACTTGCTGGAATTCAACATGCTTGAGTGTATGAGCGGAAAACCATGAATGATTTTGTTATGCATCAAACAGCTCCTGCCTTTCATGCTGCATTTGTCTCTCATCCCCCTCAGATGTATTTTTGAAGAGACGCTGATGCTCATGCAACACTTGGCGACGAATGAAGAGGAAGAAGAACAGTTAATGAATCTTGCTGTCCATCCTGTAGCTGTTGGGGACCCACAATGAGAAACTCCATGGTGGAGGAGGGGCTGCCACTGGAGGAGGAAGAGGAGTTGGGGGCAGCAAGAGGAGGATGATGATGATGGTGACACTGGCCAGGACACCCAATCATCTAAGTAGGGGGCAGAGTTTAAAAGAAGTGTCTCCTCGGGCATGCTGGCTAGAATGATGACCTGTTTGCTAACTTGCTTACATAGTAACAGATGTACAGTTGCAACTCAATAAATTAGAATATCATCAAAAAAAATGTTTTCGTCATTCTGTTCTAAAAGTGAAACACATATATTATCTAGAGTCATTACAAACAGAGTGAACTTTTTCAAGTGTTTATTTATGTTAATGTTGATGATTATGGCTTACAGCCAAGGAAAACCCAAAAGTCATTATCTCAGAAAATTAGAATAATTAACCCAAAACACCTGCATACTCTTTACTCTGGCTCAGTAGGCGACACAATTATTGGGAAGACTGCTGACTTGACAGATGTCCAGAAGGCTGTCATTGACACACTCCACAAGGAGGGTAAGTCATAAAAGGTCATTACTAAACAAGCCGGCTGTAAAGTTGAGTGGAAGGAAAAAGTGTGGTAGAAAAAGGTGCACAAGCAACAGGGAGAACCACTGCCTTTGGAGGAGATTCACAAGGAGTGGACTGCTGCTGGAGTCAGTGCTTCAAGAGCCATCACACACAGACATATCCAGGACATGGGCTACAAGTGTTGCATTCCATGTGTCAAGCCACTCATGACCAATAGACAATGCCAGAAGCGTCTTACCTGGGCCAAGGAGAAAAAGAAATGGACTGTTGCTCAGTGGTCAAAGGTGTTGTTCTCAGATGAAAGTAAATTTTGCATTTCATTTGGAAATCAAGGTCCTAGAGTCTGGAGGAAGAGTGGAGAGGCACTCAATCCAAGCTGCTTGAGGTCTAGTGTGAAGTCTCCACAATCAGTGATGGTTAGGGGAGCCATGTCATCTGATTGTGTAGATCAGGGATCTCAAACTCGTGGCCCTCCAGATGTTGCAAAACTACAACTCCCAGCATGCCCCAATAGCTGTAGGCTCTCCTGGCATGATGGAAATTGTAGTTTTACAACAGCTGTAGGGCCACGAGTTTGAGATCTCTGGTGTAGATCCACTGTGTTTTATCAAGACCAAAGTCAGTGCAGCCGTCTACCAGGAAATTTTAGAGCACTTCATGCTTCTCTCTGCCAATGAGCTTTTTGGAGATGTAATTTTTATTTTCCAGCAGGACTTGGCACCTGTCCACACTGCCAAAAGTACCAATACCTGGTTTAATAACCACAGTATCACTGTGCTTCATTGGCCAGCAAACTCGCCTGACCTTAACCCCATAGAGAATCTATGAGGTATTGTCAAGAGGAAGATGAGAGACACCAGACCCAACAATGCAGACGAGCTGAAGGCTGCTATCAAAGCAACCTGGGCTTCCATAACACCTCTGCAGTGCCATAGACTGATCGCCTCCATTCCACACCGCATTGATGCAGTCATTCATGCAAAAGGAGCCCCAAGTATTGACTGCATTTACTGTACATACTTTTCATTTGGCCAACATTTCTGTGTTTAAAAAAAAAAAATTACAGTTGGTCTAATATAATATTCAAATTTTCTGAGATAATGACTTTTGGGTTTTCCTTGGCTGTAAGCCATAATCATCAACATTAACATAAATAAACACTTGAAAAAGTTCACTCTGTTTGTAATGACTCTATATAATATATATAAACATATATATATATATATTTGAATTGAATTACTGAATAACTTGATAATATTCTAATTTATTGAGATGCACTTGTATCATTGACATCAAGCAGTCTGATGATTACTGGCTAGCCATGCTTTTAGACCCTCGCTATCAAAGCAAAATAGGGGAACGTTTTCCTCCCTCCTAAAGAGAGGACAAATTATGTTATAACCAGGAAACACTGTGTACGCAGCTTGCCACTGCTTTCGGTGAGCAGACGCCTGCTGTCAACATGTCTGAAAGGAGGCACCTCTCCACCCCCACAGAGTCACCCACCTCCCGCCGCCACAAACAGCAGAAGCAGCCAGTTAAGTCTCAACATGATGGAGCAGTTTTTCCACATGCTGTGCCAGGTTAAGGCCAGTAAGAAAGCTGACTGAGCTCCTGCCTCAACGCTAAGGTTCAGCATTCAGTACCTACCTACACTCTAGCCAGTCTCAGGAGCATACCCTGTTCCCTGACCCCATAAATGTCTGGACAGGCAGATTGGAACTAGCCTCCAGTGTCATCTTGGAGAGGGTTTTCAGCACTGCTGGGGAGTGGTGACACCCAAACAGACCAAACTGTCACCACCAGTGTCCAAAATAACATTTTTGTCAAAATAAACTAAGTCTGGATTTGGGAGGATTTTCACACTCCTCCAGCTGAGGCCGATAAATTGATCTGGCCTTGCTGACATCTTGCCACTGTTGCTACCTGCCTGCCTCCATCATGCCGCTGCCACCATAACATCACTGCTGTGGCCTGCCGACCATCATGTTCAGTATGGCTGCTTTTATGGCCTGGGGAAATTATGTTCTGTACAGCTGCTGCTGCCGCTATCATACCACTGCTGCTGCCTGAGCCTACCATCATCTTCCATAAGGCTGCTGCTGCCTGCCCGACGACATATACCACATGGCTGCTGTATATTACTACTACTACTACTACACCCGACATTACTGCCTTCCATGCTCCATGCTATGCTGCTACTGCTGCTGCTAATATTTCAGCCACATGCCACTATGTTCGTATCCTTCCCACATCCACACTGTACTGCTGCTGCTCCCAATTAAAAGGGAGTATTTTTCTATGCTTGTTCACAACGAGTCGCTTTTTCTCCTGACAGTCAACAACTTGTGCATGTTGTATGGACAGGCACTCTGACCCTGTCAAGGCATAACGTTTGGACATTTGGTCCCCTAAGCCACTTTAAAAAGTTTTTTTATCCCATAACACTGTGAGTGTTTAAACATCATCTGCCTGTGATAAAGTACAACATGTCAGCCTTACTGCATAGGGAATGCTGTAAAAATGAATAACAATATTACCGTGTTTTTTCGAACTATAAGATGCACCGGATTATACCTGGCAAGAAAATAAGAAAAAAAATGTTAGCTTACACCTCTGATCAGACCCCCAATCCTCAAAAGACCCCCAAATCAGACCCCTATTCTTTATCAGACCTTAGATCAGACCCCCAAATCAGACACTCATTCTTCATCAGACCTCAGATCAGACCCCCAAATTAGACCCTTCTTCTTCATCAGACATCAGATCAGACCCCTATCAGCCTCAGATCAGACCCCCATCGGACCTCAGATCAGATGTTAAAAAAAAAAAAATTCACTCACCAACCACTCCCTGGTCTTCTGCCGGCCTGTGTTGCACTGTGACCATGACGTTGCACAGCATCAGATCATAGTGTGCGCCTAAGTGCACTACATCCTGACGCTGTACGCAGTTAGGATACAATGCAGAGCGGGGCCTGCAAGAAGACCAGGGAGGGTGAGTAGAGCCAGCACAGCACTTCCCTCACCGCACCCCAAGCCTCCCACAAGCTGATCACTACTTCTATAATGGATGCACCTCCACTTATAGTCCAAAAATACGGTAAATGGTGCATTAGAAAGTACAACTTGTCCCACAAAAAACAAGCCCACATACTGCTATGTGAATGGAAGACTAATACCGCTATAGGTCCAGATAGGCTGTGGGTAAAAATAAAAAATAAAAAAAAATGGAAAATTGATGCATAAGGAAGGAGGGAAGAAAAATCTTCTACTCCTATTGATATAAGAGCTGGTACTAGTGATGTGACTGTTGTATTTTACTGTGTTCAGAAGAATAAATAGAGAAAAGTATGGCATTTTTTTTGTCACCATATTTCATTATTGCAGTAAAGTCATGCTTCTTTAAAAACCTCAATCATTTATGTGTGCTATCTGCACTTTTGTCTTCCCAACAAAATTGATGTCTACGGCCAGCCTCATGTTACCTACCTAGTCTAGAGAATCTCATCAACTTCAGATGATAAAAATCCTACTTCCAATTATTTCCTCCAGGTAGTCTAGTTTCTTCCCACACTTCAAAAAAACATGCAAGCACAGAAAATTGTATTTTGAGGCCCAGTGGGGGCAGAATATGTTGATATTAAAACTAAAAGAAATTGAAACATTGAAAAATTGTCTCAGCTGACTGTTAACTCATATATGCCAGAATACATGAACTGTGTCATCTTTTCATAAAGCTCAGAATGTACACCTAGATTTATTTACTAATTAAAACCATATGCCAATATTATTTCTTTGACTACACACGACTATGGTGCCACCATGTCTGTGTTGCGGAACCCAAACTTTAGGTCCGCAAAAATGGGCACTGGCCCACAGTGAGGACCCACTGCCTTTAATTGGTCTGCGATCTGCAAGATATGACATGTACATATATTATATTATATTTTGCGGAGCAGAGGTATGGACCCGGAAGCCCACACAAACACACGGAAAGCCTTCCTTGGGCTTCCGGGTCCATGCCTCTGCTGTACAAAAGATAGGACATCTCCATTTTCACTGCATCTTGCGTAACCTATGGAGAGATCATTGTGCAGGGAGGGGAAGAAGCTGTGACCATAACTTATTGTGAATGGTGTAATTCTAAGTTATCAATGTTATATATAAAAAAAAAATAAATAGACAAAAACTTTACATTAACAATAGGACATTTTCTGATAACACATCCCCTTTAATTCTTTTGTAAAATAATGTTCTCGTACCTATGCACTGACACAGATGGAAATGGTAAATTGAGAGCAATTATTGAGGACGATTGACTAACTAATTACACTGGGTAATTGACAAAAGAACATTGCCTTTTATGTTAGGTGCAAATTCTCAACAACCGAGCTTCTAGTCATTTAGACATCTTCACACAATTAATTAAGGCCCTTTTGACTTTAAGTAGTCTTAAAAGATTTTTAAGATCACAATATCACTCTTGTCTTTATCTCTCAGATGGCAAATTAATTAGAACATCCTGTCCTGTGGCTAAAATGCCTAATTCATCCCGTATGAACTTTACGTAAGTTAATATTACTTACCCGTATGAACTTTACGTAAGTTAATATTACAAAAGCAGAAGTATCTTTTCCCCTAGTACAAGCACCACAGGCAGAGGATAAAATACACAGTGTTTCCAACTATAATGTACTGTACAGTCATGGCCAAATGTTTTGAGGCCGACACAAACTTTGGTTTTGGTGCCCTAGGGACAATTTGCATTAATACTAAATTGTTATGAAGGGGGATCAGATAAATTGTAATTAATTGCAAAGTCATTCCTTGCTATGAAGATTAACCTAATTACAAAAAACTAATCCCACTGCATTTCAGCCCTGCCACAAAATGACATGCTAACATAATTTCAATGATCTTCTCAAGAGAAAGTGTTAAAGTGGTTATCCAACACCTATAATGACACTCCCCCCACCCAAAGCCCGGGCCCCTTGTATACATTACACTTACCTGCAATGCTAGGGAGGCTCGTCCCTGTCGCGGCCTGCTATTGGCTGCACACAACCAGCTCCGGCCCCCTTCCGAGCTACGGGTAGATGCAGTGGCGGTCGTGCGAGGATCTAGAGTAGAGCGAGTGGCGGGGAGAAGGTAAGTATAACATATATGAGGGATGCGGGCATTGTGGGGGTCATTATAGGGGATAACCCCTTTAAGGTGGATTTAGATGAGCAGATAATGTTTTAGGCCCATTTCACACAAGCGAGTTTTCCGCGCGGGTGCAATGCGTGATGTAAACACATAGCACCAGCACTGACCAGCAATCCTGATCCATTCATTTCAATGAGTCTTTGTACATGAGCAGTTTTTTTTTCAC
>ONZH01023783.1:0-17361 GCA_900303285.1 Rhinella marina | reverse complement strand
GAGATACCTAATATGTTTTATCTTTCTTTTTTTACCTTTTTTTTACAATTTTTTTTAGCTTTTTTTTTAAAATGGCGTTTTTTTTTAATTGAAACTTTTATTATTATTTTTTTAGGAAACTTTATTTTTTTACTTTTTTTTACTTTATTTAACTTTTGGGGGTCTGATCCCCTTTACAATGCAGTACAATACTTTTGTATTGTAATGCATTGGCTGTAAGTGTATTAATCAATGTAATACTCTTACAGCCTGCTTCCTGTGCGATCCAGGGGGCTGGATCGCACAGGCACGCAGGGATAGCAGCCACGATGCCTAAAGAAGGCATCGGGCTGCTATCCTAGCCATCGGGTCCCCGTCACAGCAGCGCAGGGACCCGATAGCCCCCCGCTCGCCATCCTGAACTCCCGCACACCACATGTGCCTCGGTCAGCGCTGACCGCGGCACATGAAGGGTTAATGCGCCGGCATCGGTGTTTTCACTGATGCTGGCGCATTCAGCAGGGGTCCGGCACCTCAGCACAGTTGGAACCCCCCCGCTGCGCCCATCCGATCAGAGTGCCGTACATGTACAGCGCTGGGACTTGTGTTCTGGCTTTATGCGCCGTACATGTACGGCGCTGGGAGTCTAAGGGTTAATATCCCTGTACCGTGACATCACTGTGTTTATTATCCCTGTACGGTGACATCGCTGTGGTTATTATCTCTGTACGGTGACATCGCTTTGTTTATTATCCCTGTACGGTGACATCACTGTGTTTATTATCCCTGTACTGTGACATCACTGTATATATTATCCCTGTACGGTGACATCACTGTGTTTATTATCCCTGTACGGTGACATCACTGTGTTTATTATCCCTGTACTGTGACATCACTGTATTTATTATCCCTGTATGGTGACATCACTCTATTATCCCTGTACTGTGGCATCACTGTGTTTTTTATCCCTGTACGGTGACATCACTGTTTATTATCCCTGTACTGTGACATCACTGTATTTATTATCCCTGTACTGTGACATCACTGTATTTATTATCCCTGTATGGTGACATCACTGTGTTTATTATCCCTGTACTGTGACATCACTGTATTCATTATCCCTGTATGGTGACATCACTGTGTTTATTATCCCTGTATGGTGACATCACTGTGTTTATTATCCCCGTACAGTAAGGGCACTGGGTGATTAGCTTATAGTGGGTGGAGTAAGGGGTGTGGCCTAGTGCTGAAAAAATTTGACGCGCGACGCACGATATGTCCCTCTTTGTCTCTTTGCAAAGTTGGGAGGTATGCAACTTGGACAGGAGCACGGTCAGCTTCTGCGCTGTAGGATGGCTGGACGCGTACTGCTGTCTCTTTGCAATCGCCTCGGTGAACGACTGCTGCCGTAATTAGTGGCGAGGAATAAGAGGAGGAGGAGCAGGAGCATCTGGAGGGTAAATAATGACAGACAGCTCCCTTCGGCAGAGGTGCTGGAGCCTTGACTGCCTGAAATGGGATGCATGCCACTGGGTGATGCTGCTGTTGCTTCTGCCAACTGGACCTCCACATCTGAGCCACGGTTCTCCCAGGCCACTTTGTGCCAACATTAGCACCCTGGCCACGCTTCACTTTCTGACCACAGATTCTACATATAGCCATGTTCACCTCCTCAGGCGTCTTAACAAAAAAATTCCACACCGTCGAGTAGGCGATTTTACCACCAACACGCCGCACTGACTGAGTGGTACCTCCGCTGCCTGTCTAACCCCCTGCACTGCTCTTTTCAAGGCCGGAAAGCACCTGAGAAGAGTGCGGTCTACCCCGTGCCCGTTTGGCTCCCGACCTCGCACTGCAGCCACTACGCTGACTAACGGCCACACTACCGACTTGTGGCCTGCACCGCTGCCTGACGCGCAAGCTGTCAGTCTCGTCTGCAGATGATGATGATGATGATGCCCTTGCTTCACCCAGCTCCCAAGTGCGATCGGCTACATCATCATCAACTACAGTTTGCACGTCGCTAATGTCCTCCTTAACTGTCTCGGTGTACAAAGCCTGACCGCTCTCAACATCACCTCTCACTACACTCTCCTCATCAGTACTTGACCGACTACTGGAAGGAGCAGATTTCTGCCCAACCTCTAGGCTTCCAAGTAACTGCTGACTGTCCTCAAGTAGATCGTCCTCGCTGTATAGTGGCGCAGAGCCCATAGCATATAGTACTTCTCTGGCTGAGGGAAACGAAAAGGACAGAGGCAGGTTGATGACAGGTGAGGGCACTGGAGCTGCTCCAGGCCCATGCCAACTAAGGGTTGTGTCTGACGAACCTACCGACTCTTGGCTGGGGGTTTCAGATGTCATCTGGAAGTGGATGACCGAGTCAACCATTCAAGAACATCTGGGTTGGTGGTCAACACACGACCACTAGATGGCACCGGTAGCTGTGGCCTCGCCGAGTGACCCCTAATGCCACGTCCCCTTCCTCTGCTGAGACCTGTGCCTATTCCATAAACATTTGTGCCACTGCCCCTCCCCTGTGAAGGGTTTGTCACCCCTATGTCTGACATACTGTTTGATTAAAAATTTAAAATAAAAGTAAATTAAGAATCCCCCCAAAAAATATACTTTGCTCACTGCCTTGCACAACTGCTTAACTATTTCTTTAAGAAATACCGTTGCTGGGTTGCTGAACTGCAGTACAATGGGTTACTGCACAGCACTACACACTATATGACGCTGCAAATAGTTATTTAAAATTTACAACCCCACAAACACGGATTCACTGTTTTTTGGCAATTCAACTTCACTGAAGAAGTTAGCACTATATGGCGCTTGTCTGTTTGGATGGCAAATAAAGCCGCAAATAGTTATTTAAAATGAACAAACCCACAAACACAGATTCACAGTTTTTTTGGCAAGTCAACTTCACTGACTACGTTAGCACAATATCACGCTTTTCTGTTTGGATGGCGAATAACGCCGCAAATAGTTATTTAAAATGAACAACCACACAAACATGGATTCACAGTTTTTTTGGCAAGTCAACTTCACTGACTACGTTAGCACAATATCACGCTTTTCTGTTTGGATGGCAAATAATGCTGCAAAAAGTTATTTAAAACTAACAACCTCACAAAAACGGATTCACTGTATTTTTGGCAATTCAACTTCACTGACTACGTTAGCACTATATCAGGCTTTTCTGTTTGGATGGCGAATAAGGCCACAAATAGTTTTTTAAAATGAACAACCACACAAACACGGATTCACTGTTTTTTTGGCAAGTCAACTTCACTGACTACTTTAGCACTATATCACGCTTTTCTGTTTGGATGGCGAATAACGCCGCAAATAGTTATTTAAAATGAACAAACCAACAAACACGGATTCACTGTTTTTTTGGCAAGTCAACTTCACTGACTACGTTAGCACAATATCACGCTTTTCTGTTTGGATGGCGAATAACGCCGCAAATAGTTATTTAAAATGAACCAACCCACAAACACGGATTCACTGTTTTTTTGGCAAGTCAACTTCACTGACTACGTTAGCACAATATCATGCTTTTCTGTTTGGATGGCAAATAACGCCGCAAATAGTTATTTAAAATGAACAAACCAACAAACACGGATTCACTGTTTTTTTGGCAAGTCAACTTCACTGACTACGTTAGCACAATATCACGCTTTTCTGTTTGGATGGCGAATAACGCCGCAAATAGTTATTTAAAACTAACAAACCCACAAATACGGATTCACAGTTTTTTTGGCAATTCAACTACACTCAAGAATTTAGCACTATATGGCGCTTGTCTATTTCTATGGTGAATAACGCCGCAACTATTTCTTTCACATTTACAAGCTGCCAATCACGGATTATATTTTTTTCCCCCAAACACAACCCAAAAGATATATATTTTTTTAATGTACCCCAAACAAGGCTCTGACCCTCTTACTGCACTGCAAAAAGCAACACTAGTGGTGCTTCTTTGAATAAAGCACCCCAAAACAGCCTTTAGAACAGAGTGCAGTGCTGTATAACAGACTAACCCCTATGCCCACTCACTGCTGCTCAGTGTACCAGAATAGCATTTTCACTGCCTTATAATCCCCTATGGATTCTGTCTAGAAATCGTCCCTCTCCTATCCCTTCAATTCAGATTATCTATCCCTGATCTCCTCATTTCTTTTCTTTAGTTTTTTTTTCACTTGCCCTATCTCTCCTGACGTCTGTCTCTGGTCTAAAATCAGTAGCAAATGGCGGATTCCAGCGGTGCAGAGCTATTTATAAGGCTGTGACATCACAGGACCTGGCTGGCTGCTAATTGGCTACATGTTTGTATGTGATCGCATTGTGGGTGTTTACTTCTTTGTCCCAGAAATCCTTCCCACATGTCATTCCATGTGCTTGCGGCCATTTTAGGGGAAAAAAAAAAAGATTAGTTACTACGAATCGGCATGAAATTCGCTTTCGTTGAAAATCGAATTTTCCATGAAATTCATAACGAATTCCACTTCGTCAGCTTCGATTCGCTCATCTCTAATTACTATGTTGGGCGTTGATGAGTAATGTAAAAGTTTTCTATTTGACAGCTGGTCATCTTGTGCTGATCATCTGGGGTTAACTACTGCTAAGAGGAAAAATAAGGAAGAGTAAATCTTCTAGCCACATCTCATTGTGCCACATAGATATCATAGGTTCCTCACTTTGACATCAGACTCCCCATCCTATGCTGCTGTGATCTCCAAAATTTAGCTTGCTGTACTTCACAATTTCCCCAAATACAATACTGTAGAAATATTAGTCTGACACAGGTAGCGGTCCCATAGTAAAAGTACCCTCAAAAGTCCCACCAATAATAAAAAAAAATAACGTCCCTCTTAGTACCCCCACCCCTGTAGTAATATTGTTCCTGTAGTGCCTATAGTAGAAAAAACTTTCGGCATAGTTCTCCCAGTAATAATAAAGCCTGTACTACCCACAGCATAAAGTCCCTTAAAGAGCCCCCAGTAGTGATAAAGCCTCCCCATAGAGCTCCAGTTGTAAAATATAACATAGTGCAGAGCTCATAATGGACTTATAGTGCCTAGTGGTTATAATGCTCTCCTATAGTGCCTCAGTAATAATAATGCCTCTATAGTGTCCCTAGTAGTTATAATTAGAGAAGAGCAAATCTATTCGTCGATTCGTTGATTCATATTGAATCTTGGAAATTTTTAGCTGCGAAGCGAATCCGAATATTAAGTGATTCGCTTCGGCTTTGCATGCATTCGCTAGTTGTCCTATAAATTATACGCTATTGCTACGTATAAGTTACTCTATACAATGGTGCGTACAAATTCAATTCATTAGCAAAATTTTACTGTTAGTTCGTTTATCGTGCGCAAAACCCCGGGAAGAAAGCGGTCACCTGACTTAGTGGGCAGGGCTTGCTCTGATTGGCTCAGGCTCGGTAAGCCAGTGACGCATCACTTTTGCTGCGACTGCTGAGACGAGCAGAAGCACTGTGTGTGAAGTTCTGAGACCTGTTTTGTGTAAATTGGGGTGTAATTGCTCTGGGAATCCATATTACAGATATCAGGGATACTGCAGGGCAAGTGCAGGGCCAGTTCAGGGCTAGTAAATAATCAGGCAGGGAGAGAGAGGGAGAGAAAGACAGGGAGAGATAGGGAGAGGCAGAGACATACAGACCAGCTGCAGGGCCACAGAGTGAATTGAAAAATGTCTGGAATGGATAAGCAAAAGGGGTGCAGTTCCCAACCAGACCTCGAGCTCTAAAAAAAAGGAGAAGGTAGCACAGGGCAGAAGTGCCAAAGGACCTGTAGCCGGAGCATCTACTAGTAGTATTCACAACACTTGGCCGTTGTTCCACCAGGCTAATCCACCAAGGCGCAAAATTGTAGTGGAGGAGAAAGTGGAGGACAAAGTGGATGAGGCAGTGGAATGGATGGCACACTCATGTCAGTCTCAGCCGGATAATCTGCTGTCATCTGCTGATACAGTATCCATATTAAGCCAGGGGTCAAACTCAGAGCGTTCCTCCTGCTCCACCATTCCTCTCCAGCAAAGCCCTTAATTTTCGTACACAATTTGTACGCTTATGCGTACGTGTTCAAAGAGGTTGCGCACCTTTTTACCTGAACGTTTGTTATTAGTGCGCGAATGTTCGCTAAAAGTCATATAATTACGTATATTTTGTACGCAAATTCAACTAATCTATTAGTCGAATATATGAATCTTAGGAAAAGTTTGGCGAATGAAATTTTGCATGATTCGCTCATCTCTAGTTATAATGCTATTTATAGTACCCTCAGTAGTTTTATTGGCCCCTATAGTGCCCCCAGTAATGATAATGCCCCCTATAGTGCCTGATAGTGATCCCATGCCACCACAGGCCTCTTCAATTCATTTGAATTGCCAGACACAGTCAGGCGTGTCATTGTGTTACCTGCACCCTGATGCAGGAGACCGCAATCACTTCATCAAGCTGCCTGAAACTTGGTACAGGCAGCTACGATGATGCCATTGTTAGTGTCTTGTGACCTATAAGAGCGAATGGCAGTCATGGTAGCCAATTGCTCTGTGGCTTGCTGCAGTATGCAACTGTATCGCTCTCCCAAGGACAGAAATTCAGTTGTTTGTGGCAGGCAAGAGAAGGTCCTCTGTACCAGGGGTGTAGCTATAGGGGGTGCAGAGGTAGCAGTCACTACCGGGCCCAGGAGCCTGAGGGGGCCAAAGACCCTTGTGCCACGTAAGAAGACACACAAAGCACTGAGGGAAGGGGGGCCAAGCTGAACTCTTGCACCAGGGCCCATGAGGCTATAGCTATGCCCCTGCTCTGTACTGCTGTCAGCTACTGACAGCAGTAAAGAGGTCCAAACTGGATTCAGTCAACAAACAGTTTTGGCAATTTGGTTGTAATTTTAACAACTGGATAGAAAGAATTGGTATGAACAATTTGAGTGATGGCAATTGAACATAACTTTGAAAGTACTTGAGAGACAGATGGTAAAGGCTACAAATAAAAAAAAAAGTTATCCGACTGTTAAAAATGTCTAATTGCATTGAAAAAATGTTAATATAGGTTGTAGAATGGTCAATTTTATGACTCATATTTCAAGTTTGCTCAGCTCTCCAAGTCTTAAAGGGACTATTATCTGCAGATAAGGAGTCTAGATCGCTATATTTTAATTCTTACTGAGCCCTGTGCTAACAGAATGGAGAGGACTTATGTGTGCATGCTCAGCAGTCCTAACAATTTATTTCAGTGCAGCTCTGAGCACACAGCGGGGAAAAGGGGCAGTAGGACAATAAAAAAATAGATATCTGGACTTATTTGCAGTATTTACCTATGTACAGTATTACTGCGGATAATAGTCCAAGATCATGCTGACAGATTTCCTTTAAGAGATTTCCACATTGTTCCGAAAAATGAAGTTTTAATACATGCAAATGAGTCTCTAGGAGCAACAGGGGTGTTGCCGTTACACCTAGCTGTGCTCTCTCTGCAACCCCTGCACCCTCAGGACGTTAGTAGAAGGCATGTTTATTCTGCCTGGCCCTGTCAATCAAAGTGTAGAGGACACGGCAGTTACAGAGAGAGATGAGCCTCTAGGAGTAACAGCAATGCCCCCATTGCTCCTACAGGCTTATTTGCATATAATAAAACTTTATTTTTCTCAGCAGTGTGGACAAATCTGAACATTGGAACAACACAGATGCTTTCAGCTGCCAAGCGCACATGTAACAGGTCAGTCAGTTTTATATATACACATCTGCTGACTGATGCCTTTTAATGCGGGCTGATGTCTGCTTGTGTTAATTTTGGAAAAAGTCTGTCTGAATAGAATTTTTTTAATAAAATGTATTTTTTTTTAAATGTAAAACTGGACACAATCTACAGCAAAAATATGTACTGACAGTGATGCCGACAAATATGTTTATTGTACACTTATTGATATTAATTGAAGAAACTTTGTAACAATATGCAATTGGACAATGTCAAGTGCAACTATGATACTTAAAACATCATCTGCCAATAGATTTAGTTTTGTTTTTGTTTTTTTTGTTTGTTTTAACCCCTTCAAGCGACAGCCAGTTTGGACCAAATGCCGGAGCCCCATTTTTCAAATCTGACATGCGTCACTTTATGTGGTAATAACTTTAGAATGCTTTTACTTATCCAAGCCATTCTGAGATTGTTTTCTCGTGACACATTGTACTTCATGATAGTGCTAAATTTGAGTCGATATAGTACTCCTTTATTTTAAAAAAAATCCCCAAATTACCAAAAATTTGGAAAAATTCACAATTTTCTAAATTTGAATGTCTCTTCTTTTAAGACAGATAGTAATCGCTCATAAAATAGTTATCAGTCATTATTCCCCATATGTCTACTTTATGTTAGCATCATTTTGTAAATGTCATTTTAGTTTATTAGGACGTTAGAAAGCTTAGAAGTTTAGAAGCCATTTTTCAAAAATTTCCCAAACCATTTTTTTAAGCACCAGTTCAGTTATAAAGTAATCTTGAGGAGCTTACATAATGGAAACCACCCATAAATGACCCCATTTTAGAAACTACACCCCTCAAATTATTTCAAACTGATGTTACAAACTTTGTTAACCCTTTAGGTGTTCCACAAGAATTAAAGGAAAATGGAATTTCAACGAATTTCAACGATTTGACGAAATTTCAAAATTTTATTTTTTTTAGCAGATTTTCATGTTAAGCAATTTTTTCTTGCAACACAGCAAACTAAACCTCAATATACATTACTCTGATTCTGCAGTTTACAGAAATACCCCATATGTGGTGGTAAACATCTCTATGGGTTTGTGGCAGTGGTCAGAAGGAAAGGAGCGCCATACAGATTTTGGAGGTAGATTTTGCTAGAATGGTTTTTAGGCACCATTTTGTAATTGAGAGACCCTGACGTACCCCTACATTGGAAACCCTCAAAAAGTGACCCCATTTTGGAAACTACACCCTTAAAAGAATATATTAAGGGGGGGTACTGACCACTTTGACCCCCTAAGCATTTTACGGAATTTGGAAACACCTGGCTATGAAAATGAAAAGTTTCATTTCTTCAAATAAAATGTTGCTTTAGCCCCAAATTTTTTTCATTTTCACAAGGGCTAACAGGAGAAAAGCACCCCATAATTTGTTACCCATTTTATCCTGAATACGGCAACACCCCATATGTGGTGGTAAACTGCTGTGGGGGCACATGGCAGGACTCAGAACAGAAGGAGCGCCATATGGATTTTGCAGCACAGATTGTGATGGATTGGTTTGCGGGTGCCATTGATTTTTATTTTTTTGAGTTATTGTCTTATGTGGGGGCTAATTTTTTGTGGGATGAGCTGATGTTTTCATTGGTACCATTTTGGGGTACATA
This sequence comes from Rhinella marina, assembly GCA_900303285.1. Lineage (NCBI taxonomy): Eukaryota > Metazoa > Chordata > Amphibia > Anura > Bufonidae > Rhinella > Rhinella marina. The sequence continues at coordinate 7,976 of ONZH01023783.1, read as the reverse complement.
AGACTTTTTGAGCGCTTGGTATTACACTTTTTGTGAGTCAAGGTGAAAAAATAGCTGTTTTGACATTGTTTTTTTTTTCATTTATTTTTTACAGCATTCACCCGAGGGGAAATATAATGTGATATTTTTATAGAGCAGGTTGTTACGGACGTGGTGATACCCAATATGTGTATCATTTTTATTTTTGTTAAGTTTTACACATTAGATGCATTTTTGAACAGTATAAAACAGGGATCTCAAACTCGTGGCCCTCCAGATGTTGCAAAACTACAACTCCCAGCATGCCCCAATAGCTGTAGGCTCTCCTGGCATGATGGAAGTTGTAGTTTTACAACAGCTGGAGGGCCACGAGTTTGAGATCTCTGGTATAAAATCTTTTTTTTGTGTTGCCATTTTCTGAGAGCCATATTTTTTTATTCTTTGGGCGATTGTCTTAGGTAGGGTCTCATTTTTTGCGGGATGAGATGACGGTTTGATTGGTACCATTTTGGGGTAAATACACCTTTTTGATCACCTGCTATTACACTCATTCCCCATCATTTGGGGAAAAAGGAGCTTTTTTTTACTTGAAACTTTTATTTTTTTATTTTATTTGTTTTACTTCTTTTTTTACACTTTTTTTCTTACTTTCTTTTTACACTTTTTTTTATTTATCAAGACCCATTTCGATCTTGAAGATCCAGTGGGCCTGATGGCTATACAGTGCATTGCAATAGTCATCTATTGCAATGCACTGTATCAGTGTTGTACTTACACTAAGGCTGATCAGACCCTGAGGGTCTAATCAGCCTTAGGTACATGGCAGCCAGGATGCTTTTGTAAAGCATATGGTTCCCATGGTAACCATCGGGCCGCTGCCATTGCAGCAGCGGCGGCCCGATGGCAGAGAGAGGGAGCTCCCTCCCTCTCAATCCCATGGATGCCGCGGGCGGCTACCAACCGCAGCATCTATGGGGTTAAACAGCTGAAATCTGTGCGAGCACCGATTTCAGCTCTAGCACCAGAGTATGAGCTGTAATTACAGCTCACACTCTCTGCAGATGGCAGCGGCTCCGATCGTGCGCCGCTGCCATCACAAGACAGAGCGCAGCAGGGGGGGCAATGGAGGCATGGGGGGCAACTGAGGCATGTGGGGCAACTGAGGCATGTGGGGGGATCACTTACCCCCGGGGGCACAGTCATTTATGCCAGCTTTCAGGTTGTGATCTCAAGCATGGAGATCACAGCCTGAAACCGGCTTTTTTTCTCAATGCAGTGCACCGATTGGTTAGTCTGCAGAAACTAACCAATCGGAGCGCTTGCCGGCAGGGGACCACTCTGATTGGTCCCTTGCCGGCTGCCCCGGTGTCTCTGCTCTCCTGGAGAGTGGAGACTCCGGGGCTGTGACACTTTATAGTGTCACATCCCCGGTAAGCATTTTGGACGTCACTGTACGTCCAAATGCAGTAAATTACTTGCAATTTGGACGTACAGTTACGTCCAGATGTGCGAAGGGGTTAATATTAATTGGTCTGCTATCTGGCTCCTGCACATAAAATGAGTATTACTAGAGCTTTAAAAACTGACATGGAGTGCAGCTGAGTCTGTGCATATATTAACAGCTTGCAGTGCACTAGCTTGCCCTATCCTGTACCTAATGCCAAAACCTGTCTTTCTATTATTTAATTAAAGCCACCTAACTAAATATATCGTCCCAATCCCTAACACTGTCCCTGTAATACCATAAAATCTTTGTATTTTCTAATTTGCTGTGCCTGTGACAGAGACATCCTGTCACTTCAGTGGACAAGCTGAGAATAGACATGGTATCTCTGCCTTGGACCTTACATAGTGCCTATGAGACATGTCTGCATCAACCCTCCTGATTGGCTGCGAGGCTGACTGCAAAGCATTATAGGCAAGCCTACCAGCCAGAGCCCTGTCTTGTGATCCATGTTCATATTCCTTGCCCTGTTGTTGAAAACTAATGTAATATGTAAAATGGCATATGCCATTTTGATCAATTCATCCAAATCTAATCTCCACAATTTCGGCTTTCTTTGGAAGCCAACATTTTCAGAAATTCTAAATGAATTTGATTTGTTTAGAAATAATTCACTCATCTCTAGTTATTGTTTTCAAAACATGCACTAAAAACTGTCTAAGGGGTTGTTCACATATCAGTTATTTGATCAGTTATTTCCATCAGTTATTGTGAGCCAAAACCAGGAGTGGACACTAAACAGAGATCAGATATAATGAAAAGATCTGCACCTGTTTGGTGTTTTTGATCTGCACCTGGTTTTGGCTCACAATAACTGATGGAAATAACTGATCAAATAACTGATATGTGAACAACCCCTAAGACCTTCAAAAACAAGGCACAAAGTAGGTGCAAACAAAAATGTAGCGCAAAAGTTGTCAAAACACATCATGCCTATCATGTCATAATTTTTTTTAAAAAATTGAGGATCATACTCCTCACATATTTGGCACAGCAAATGTGCATCACAAATTCTGGTGCAAATCAAGACACAAGCCAGGCATAGTGACATTGATTTATCTGTCCTATTATGTGAAGAAATCCTGTTTATGAGTAGAATAATATTAATCTTTGTGTTGCTACAGATAGAATATAAGGATTACACAAATGTTCTGCAGTGCTCACTAATTTAGAGGAAAATGAATGGCGGTCATATTTCCCTTTAATTAAAGTGAAAGGTATCCTTATGTAATCAGTTATAAGCTACACCATACCAAATGGGGGAAAAACATCTGCTTTATCTAAATCATTAATTTTGGATTTGAGGACAATGTCAACCTTGTGAAGCCTTATGCTTTAAATGGATCTGATTTTATCACAGAAATTGAACATATTCCGCACTTCACTAAATCCAAGAATATGAATAATACCATTAAGTAAATAGAAAATGTGCATATTGGTGCCAGAGAATAAAGAGCAAAAGCATCTGTTATTCATGATAAAACCTAGAACATGGCTTTCAATTATGGGAATCAAATAAACCTACCTTTCATGCCAATATGGAACTTGTGGGAAATAACATTTACCAGGCAGATATCTCTTAGATCAAAACAATCATTAATGAAGCGTAGAAATGAATAATTTAAAATTAAATTGTGTCTAGCAATTAATCAGGTCTACTCTTTCCTGATTGGTGGAAGCTGTTTTTCTGTTGAATCCTTATTTAATAGTAAATAGAGATGAGCGAGTAGTGTTCGATCGAGCCGGTATTCGATCGAATACTACGCTATTCGGCATACTCGATTTCAATCGAGTATAACGGCGATGGCGCACTTAGAATTCGTTTCCCCTCCCACCTTCCCTGGCGCTCTTTTTCCACCAATCAACATGCAGGGGGGGTATGACAGGCACGCTGAGCACGCTGGCAGCGCGAAAACAGCGTCTACATGGATTGGCTGGAAAAACCATGTGACCTCGAATATTAAAAACTCAGCTCCTCCTGCTCGTACGCATATGCTGCGTGAACTTAGTCAGGGACAGAGGCTGGAGAAGGGACAGACAGGTTTTAGCAGTTGGACAGGCAGGAGCGTGATTAAAAGCCCTTATCAGGGCTACTATAGTGCACTACAGTGATAGCTTTACTACAAGATACACTTTACAGAGAACGGCTGCCGTATTCAGGAATAGCTGCTGGAGTAGGGACAGAGAGAGGCATTAGTGGTGTATTAGGTGCTCTGCTACATACCAAACTATATTTGGCACTACTGTTCAGCGTTCTTTTTGGCTGAAAAACCCTGTTATATAACTTGTGTGTATATGCACCATATGATCTGGCAGTATACGGCTGTGAATTTTATTTTATTTTTTTAAATACAGTTTATTTGGCTCTAGTGTTCTGGGTTCTGTGTGCCTGCAATACCCTTTTTGTATACCAGGTGTAAATACCCACCGTCTGTTAAGTTAGTAAACGGCTGTGTACCTTGAAATATACAATATCTAGGCCATTTAATAGGCCACTGTACTGTGCGTTCTCTTGTTAAATTATCTCACATACCTGGTGTAAATACCCACCGTCTGTTCTGTTACTACACGGCTGTGTACCTTGAAATATACAATATCTAGACATTTTAATAGGCCACTGTACTGTGCGTTCTCTTGCTAAATTATCTCACATACCTGGTGTAAATACCCACCGTCTGTTCTGTTACTACACGGCTGTGTACCTTGAAATATACAATATCTAGGCATTTTAATAGGCCACTGTACTGTGCGTTCTCTTGCTAAATTATCTCACATACCTGGTGTAAATACCCACCGTCTGTTCTGTTACTACACGGCTGTGTACCTTGAAATATACAATATCTAGGCATTTTAATAGGCCACTGTACTGTGCGTTCTCTTGCTAAATTATCTCACATACCTGGTGTAAATACCCACCGTCTGTTCTGTTACTACACGGCTGTGTACCTTGAAATATACAATATCTAGGCCATTTAATAGGCCACTGTACTGTGCGTTCTCTTGTTAAATTATCTCACATACCTGGTGTAAATACCCACCGTCTGTTCAGTTACTACACGGCTGTGTACCTTGAAATATACAATATCTAGGCATTTTAATAGGCCACTGTACTGTGCGTTCTCTTGCTAAATTATCTCACATACCTGGTGTAAATACCCACCGTCTGTTCAGTTACTACACGGCTGTGTACCTTGAAATATACAATATCTAGGCATTTTAATAGGCCACTGTACTGTGCGTTCTCTTGCTAAATTATCTCACATACCTGGTGTAAATACCCACCGTCTGTTCTGTTACTACACGGCTGTGTACCTTGAAATATACAATATCTAGGCATTTTAATAGGCCACTGTACTGTGCGTTCTCTTGCTAAATTATCTCACATACCTGGTGTAAATACCCACCGTCTGTTCTGTTACTACACGGCTGTGTACCTTGAAATATACAATATCTAGGCATTTTAATAGGCCACTGTACTGTGCGTTCTCTAGCTAAATTATCTCACATACCTGGTGTAAATACCCACCGTCTGTTCAGTTACTACACGGCTGTGTACCTTGAAATATACAATATCTAGGCCATTTAATAGGCCACTGTACTGTGCGTTCTCTTGTTAAATTATCTCACATACCTGGTGTAAATACCCACCGTCTGTTCTGTTACTACACGGCTGTGTACCTTGAAATATACAATATCTAGGCCATTTAATAGGCCACTGTACTGTGCGTTCTCTTGTTAAATTATCTCACATACCTGGTGTAAATACCCACCGTCTGTTCAGTTACTACACGGCTGTGTACCTTGAAATATACAATATCTAGGCCATTTAATAGGCCACTGTACTGTGCGTTCTCTTGCTAAATTATCTCACATACCTGGTGTAAATACCCACCGTCTGTTCAGTTACTACACGGCTGTGTACCTTGAAATATACAATATCTAGGCCTTTTAATAGGCCACTGTACTGTGCGTTCTCTTGCTAAATTATCTCACATACCTGGTGTAAATACCCACCGTCTGTTCAGTTACTACACGGCTGTGTACCTTGAAATATACAATATCTAGGCATTTTAATAGGCCACTGTTACTGTGCGTTCTCTTGCTAAATTATCTCACATACCTGGTGTAAATACCCACCGTCTGTTCAGTTACTACACGGCTGTGTACCTTGAAATATACAATATCTAGGCATTTTAATAGGCCACTGTACTGTGCGTTCTCTTGCTAAATTATCTCACATACCTGGTGTAAATACCCACCGTCTGTTCTGTTACTACACGGCTGTGTACCTTGAAATATACAATATCTAGGCATTTTAATAGGCCACTGTACTGTGCGTTCTCTTGCTAAATTATTTCACATACCTAATTATATACCCAAATATTGTATTTGCAACAAAAAATAAATAAAATGCGGAGGGGGGCTAGCGGAATCGGACGTGGACGAGGACGGGGGCGCGGAAATGCTGTTGGGGGCCTTGTTGAAGCCAGTGGGGATACAATGCGTGCTGGTGAGGGTCAGCCAGGATCCCGCTCATCCAGAATCCCTGCCTTTATGGGACAGTTAAGCAGGGGGCGGGTTACACCGCTGTTGAGGCCTGAGCAGGTTGAACAGGTGGTGCAATGGATAGCCGATAGCGCTTCCACACAGTTGTCCACCAGCCAGTCATCCACACAGTCTCACTCTGACCCTCCTTCCTCCACACCTGGCCAACAGAGTCATCCCACCCTTGACCCCTCCCAGGAGCTCTTTTCGGGTCCTTTTTCAGATGTGCCGGAAGAATCCCAGGAGCTAGGAGAGGAATTTGTTTGTAGTGATGCCCAAACCCTTGAGTTTTCGCCATCTCCTGCTGATGTGGACCCTGAGCCAGCATCTGTTATCATGAGCGATGATGATGATGAGACGCAGTTGCCATCAAGGGAGGCTGTTGGAATGTCCAGTGGGCAGGAGGAGGAGCAGAGTGAGGAAGAGGAGGTGGTGGATGACGAAATGACCGACCCCACTTGGCCAGGGGTGATGTCCAGCGGGGAAAGCAGTGGAGAGGTGGTGGTCTGCGCAGCACCGAAAAAGGCAGCAAGAGGCAGAGGGATGTCCAGAGGCAGAGGGGATGTCCACAGGCAGAGGGATGTCTACAGGCAGAGGGATGTCCAGAGGCAGAGGACAGTCCAGACAGAGTAGTGAGGCCACAGCCAGCACGGCCGAAGCTGTTCCCGGCAGCGGGCAGTCGCGTGAAGCTCCCCCATCGAGGCCTCGTACTTCTGTGGTGTGGAGATTTTTTAATGTTTGTGCGGATGACAAACTGAGCGCGGTTTGCACACTCTGCCACTCAAAACTGAGTAGGGGCTCTGAGAAGAGCAATCTGACCACCTCAGGCATGCGGCGTCACTTGGAAGTCAAGCACTGGGCTGAGTGGGAGAGAGCAAACGCAATACAAACTGCGCCCGGTCCTGCTGCCACTGCCTCTTCCCCTTTGTTGTGTGCTGCCACTGCGGTCCAGACCTCCAGCCAGGACACCTCCACATCTGCCTCTGCCTCGGCTACTTTGGGGCCTTCTCCTTCAGCCTCCCCTTCCCCCGCCTCTTCGCCTGCACCCTCACACTCCTCGTCCCAACAACTGTCCATCTCGCAGGCGTTCGACCGCAGGCGGAAGTACGCCTCGAGTCACCCCCAAGCCCAAGCCTTAAACTGCCACATCTCCAAACTGCTGGCCCTGGAGATGTTGCCGTTTAGGCTTTTGGAGACGCAGGCCTTCCGCGACCTGATGGCGGCTGCCGCACCTCGCTATTCCGTCCCCAGCCGCCACTACTTTTCCCGGAGTGCCGTCCCCGCCCTGCACCAGCACGTGTCGCGTAACATCAGGCGGGCCCTGAGGTACGCAGTCAGCGCAAAGGTCCACTTGACCACCGACTCGTGGACAAGCGCTTGCGGCCAGGGACGCTACATCTCTTTGACGGCACACTGGGTGAATGTAGTGGAAGCGGGGACGGGGTCGCAAACAGAGACGGCCTACCTACCACCCCCGCCCAAGATTGCCAGCATGGGTTCTGATAAACCCCCCTCCTCCTCCTCCTCCCTCCTGTGCCTTAACATCTCCCTCAGCCGCTAGCTGGAAGCGTTGCAGCACTGGCGCGGGGAGACGTCAGCAGGCGGTGCTAAAGCTCATCAGCTTGGGCGACAGGAAGCACAGCGCCCCAGAGGTGAGGGACGCCATATTGCAGCAGACGGAGATGTGGCTGTCGCCGCTGCAGCTAGGACCAGGCATGGTCGTGTGCGATAACGGCCGTAACCTGGTGGCGGCTCTGGAGCTTGCCGAACTCAATCACGTACCATGCCTGGCCCACGTTTTAATCTGGTAGTCCAAAAAATTTCTGAAGACTTACCCCAACCTGGCAGAGCTACTGGTGAAAGTGCGGCGCTTGTGCGCTCACTTTCGGAAGTCAACTGTAGCTGCTGCTAGCTTAAAAAAACTCCAGCAAACGCCTCCATTTGCCTG